>OY829913.1:23644617-24177210 GCA_963691935.1 Nephrotoma guestfalica
CGCTTCGCGTTTTCCAAATAGGATTCGATCACGTGCGCTTCATTTTAACGGACTGTTAAACAATTTAACTGCTGATGGAAGTGTTCAACCGAAAAAAGGGCTCGTCGAGCAATAATCACCGAGGAATGTAATGAAATTGCTGTATTGGCTGCGATAACTCATAACCCTCATATATATTAGTACACGAAAAATAGCTAACGATTTCGGATTGTCCCAAACCAGTATTTGGAAGATTTTAAAACATCATAAGTATCATCCATATCATGTCCCTTTACATCATGATCTTCATGGCGTTGATTTTAAAAATCGGGTAACTTTTTGTCAGTGGGCACGTGAACAAATACAGCAAAATCCTAGTTTGTCTCGCTACCTATTGTTCTTCGTCGAATCGTGTTTTACAAACCATGGAACGGTTAATCGAGACAACAAGCGTTACTGGAATGTCGAAAATCCGCACTGGCTTCGCCAAGTTGAGCATCAGCGCCCTTGGACTGTCAACGTGTTGTGTGAAATAATTGGCAACAAACTCATCGGCCGGAAACATTTTGGAAATCGAACTGCCTACATTATTTGAAGACTTGAGCTTAGAATTGCGACAGAACATGTAGTTCCAACATGATGATTGTGCAGCACATTAATTGTCGTAGCACGTGAAGTACTTGATCGTGATTTCAATGGTCGCTGGCCTGCCAGATCACCAGATCTTACTTGGCCAGATTTTTGTTTCTATGGAGCTGTCTCAAAGACAAAGTTTACCAACAAACGCCAACAACATGTGAGAATATGAGTGAGAGAATCGGAAATGCTTGTGCTGAGATTCAAGCAGACACGCTTTTCAGTTGTGTACATTCATTTCATTTTGAACACTTAATTTAATTAAAAGATGATGAGTCGAGGGGAAAAGCACCATAGTACGTGAGAGGCGAGGGGAATCAAACTATTAAGTAGTTTATTCACCAGCCAATTACATTTCTACATGTAGCAATTTCCCAGTTATTCAAATGTTTTTAAAACAAAATACAAAAAAATCATCTATTTGAAAGCAGATTTAATCGCATGTTCCTGGATTACAGACGATAATAGTAGTTTCTTGACAAGTCATTTTTCAGTAATTAAAAATTTAAGAAATAAAATTTGTTTAAGACTAATTTCGAGTATTGACATTGAAAACGATTTAATTTTAATTCAGAAGTATTACAGAATCGTATGCATTGGTTCTCAGTAGGAGAAATCGAAAAAAATATCGTTATCACAGCGCCAGCTATCATGAATCGAAAAAAATGTTTCAAAGAGATCCTACGTACTTTAAGCCGTATAACCCGAATTTGCAACAAAAAATAGGGTGCCTATTTTAATTTCAAATGTGTTCTATCCTTTATAAACTGATTATACTAATATAAGGTCAACCAACATTTCATTGGCAACTTCGCAATTTCAAAATCAAAACAGTGTAGCCCATGCAACGTAGGAAAGCTATAAAATTTCAATTGAAATTAGCAGAATACCACGTGAATAAACCACAGGCCCTTCGGATATGTGGTAACATATAGCCCTTTTGCTCCCGTCGAAAATATAAAAAACTTTGGCAGTGTTGGTTGTGTATTGATGGGAGTAGGTGCCTAAGAAATGTTTTTGAGGTTCGTTACTTACTCTGGAATATTAAATTGAAGTCTTTTGTTTATGAAGTGTTGTTTAATCTTTTGTGAACTTTCGTTGTTTTTAACGAATGTAAAGATTTTAACAAAATGGTAAAATTAACAAATCATGTAAGTGCGTACGCAGTGTTGGGCATTTTGCATGTAAAAAATGTTATCTACATTTTTTTTGTAAATCACGTAAATTACATAAAAATTTGTATAATTTACAAAAAATATACAAAAATATAAATACATACTGTAAATATTGTATAACTGTAACAAATATTAGTTTATAAGGGTTATACGCATCATACATATTAATCAATATCTTCAGTCACAAGGAGAAATTAATTTATGTATTTACAATGCCATCTGTGTTCATCTTGAACATGCTCTGTAAAACGATTACTGACAGCTTTAAGTTTAGTTTATGGTTTCCACCATCCGTATAGAAGTATTACACATTATTGGTTGTTCGTTACTATCGAGCGTTTTTAAGTGTTGGAGATGACATGATCATCGTTCATGTCAATCGTTCTAACGTTTGAAACTTTTTTTACAGCATTTTGATTTATGAACACAACCTTATTTTACTTATTTTTCTCCAACAGTAAATTATGGATCAAACTATTATTTCGTATCGGATTATTTAGTTCCTGCTCCAGAGTTTTAATTGCCTCATCTTTTTGGCTTTTTGGCCATGCATCTGGGGCGACAGTTGATAAGAATAAAATAATCTGGAATGTATCAAATTTAAAATACAGATTAGATATCACTAATGCTAATACTTACGGATTTTATCAAAACGATATTATGAAACACAAGAAAACTAATAACCTCAAATTATTTAACATATTAATTTCTTGTTTATTTTTAACATTACACAGTCAATTTTTAGAATAATTAAATAATTATTAAATTATATATAGAGATAGCGCGCTTATAAAGAAAATGTCCTTATTTACTTTACATAATGTAAACAATAAGCTTATGTAATTTACATGTAAATTACTTTTAAATAACCGTGTAAACTACATTATGTAATTTATGTGGCCAACTCTGTATGTACGCAAAATTTGCTAATTAAAATAAAATGTAAATGTATTTGTAAAACAGTAGATAAAAGCAAATTCTAACATTTCATGAAATATAAAATTTATTTCAGAAGATCTATCTATGTTAGCTGACAAAATAAAATAGAAGGTAGTTTGTCCGTCGATACGTACCATATAAAATAATATCACATTTTGTATATCAAAAATCGATTATCAGAATTTCGCTGATTGGGTATTGATTGCACTAGAGATTGGTCAAATCACAGAGATATTCTTTCTAGTGGCATGTCAATACGGAAACAAGGAAGAACTCGCGTGTAGACTGACATTTAGTTACAAATGGGAGTGAACTGTATTTTAAATTGTGGTAAAAAATGTATAGATTTTCCTAATGTCAACTTAGTTAACAATGTTAGGGTGCGTTGTTATGTGTAAGACCTCCAATAATTCATTTTACAACGTATTGCGTTTAATGTCCTAAATTTGAGAGTTATCGAAGTGGAGCCGGCCGAGCCGGCTTTCGATGTTACGGACTTCTACCTATGATGGATAGCAGCTATGACAACCGAGAAAATTAAGTTTTGTATACAAACAACAAAATGACTTGTAAGTTTTTGATTTTGTGTAGGAGTAAATGAAACGACCAATTTTCTCCGTGGGTTTTTGGACGATCATTTTGTTCGGAATTTCACTTGCGATTTGTTTCTTAACATTGGTAGAGAACGGTGGATAACAGTTAATGATGTGATAGGTGGTGCAAGTTTTATTTTCGATACTAACACTGTGTCGTTACGGTTTCTGTCATTATGTGTTAGATTACAGGTTAAATCCTTTGCAACTAATCGCCCGGATAATGATAATGCCGCATATTTTGAACTGTTTGTAGTCGTTGATTGAATTATCTCCACAGATTGATGGTTATTATTTGTTATGGAGTTTGTGTAAATAATAGATCTGATTATAGCGTCAAAGAAAGAATGAGGAAATCTTTCATATTTCATATGAAAATATCGGGTCGGATAGCTGTAGGATTTTTTCTTTTGTGAAACCAATCAATGGTGATTGAGTCATTTACATTACGGATTATAATTAAATCTAAAAGTTAATCTCTTGTAATTTTCTAGTTTTATTGAAATATATGATCACTGAAACTGTTAAATAATTCGAAAAAATAATTATTTTTATGTATGGGAATAGCCGTCAATTTATGATCGCCAAAACGAAAATAGAAAGCTAGCTCAAAACCAAATTAGTTCAGAATACTATTCTCTACAAATTACATTACAAGCTCAGCTATAGCTCGACTAGTCCAACGAATTTTTTGTAATTTTTCCATCAAAAAAAAGAATTGCCAGTTGTGTAAAATTAGCGTCATTGCATCCCATATATTGATCTTTGAACAACTATTTTATTCAACATTCATTTATTAGAATGAGAACAAGTTTGTTGGTAACGCGGTCGCTTCGCTTCGATTTTCGACTGTAGTATGGAGGATACGTGAACTACCAATAGGTTAAAAAAGTACATTTTCTTTGTCGATTTTTAGGAACCTTTAAAGTTTTCCGACCTAACAACGATAAATTTTTAAATATTTTCAGTCATACTTTTTATTCTGGCTTTATCATGCTATGCAAGGACCATGTCGTTCAGGTTTTTCTGAATAATTGCAGTGCAATCCTAGTTAATTAGCTGATACGTGCTATTATGCTCTTAGACCACATTTTGCCCGTATAGTCCAAGTGGCTCATACAACAAAAGTAGTATTGCTTTATCAGCTTTGCTGATTAAAATATCTGGATAATTCTTGACGAATTTTTTAGGATGAGAGAAGCTTCAATGAAATTTTTTTCACTTGGCTTTAATGGTTGGAAAAACTATTTACGATTTTAATAGTTAGCAAGAATATTTACTAGTTCATTAGGTAACTTTGCTTCACCTAATTTCTCATAAATAACCTTTAGTAGAGCATTTTCAACATTTGCAATAATGTATATTTATACGGTACACGTTTTTTGAGTGTAGGACGGTTAAGCTTTTCATCTAGTTTTAGAACGTTTGCAACTCGGTGGAGAAACTTCTATATTAGTATAAATTAACTATCCATTGATTGTCACTGATAACACTATCACAATTTTGTATATTATTACCTGCCTCTTTCTTCTCCTGAGAAATTGCATTTCGTTAAGTCTTAATTTAAAAGCTTTGACCGTCGTGATAGTAACTTTTTTTAAATATATGGAAAAATAACACATTCAATATATTGAAACCTATGAACTATGATCTTGTTGAGTTGATAGGTTCTGGAATACTAGCTGGAAACTAATCCGACTTTCCATGCGGTGCGGTATGTTATTGAAGACTTCTTTCGACTCGACGAAAAATACTTTACGACATGGTTCGGAAGATTTTGGAAATATCTATAGGTCTTAAAAGGCTAAGCACGTCCCATGTTTGGAAACGTTGAGGTTGATCGTTTTTTATATTTGATTAGGTTGTGGTACATCTAATGGTGTGGTATATAAACCCAAGTTGATGCCAAAAGGCACGGTAAACAATGTAATACACAAATATTTAAATTTATTTAGACAAATGAAAACGAAATTGGTCAAGAAGGTACCACCAATAGTTTTTTATGTGTAATTTCAAGAAAATTTGTGTTAAAAGCTAGGTCAGACCTAAAAGCTGGGTTTTCATTAAATCTGTGAGAGCAATCGGACGGATGCCTCATACAAATAATCAACAGGATCAAAGCGTCTTAACAAATACCAGGCTATACGGATCAAGCAGTTTCCCCCGCAGAGGATTATTTCAATATGCTTACCATCCGGCGAGTTATCGGACTTTGGATCGAAGAGCAAGAGCCACTATATAAAATAGGCACAACACAGTTTCGTGACGAACTGTTTTCACGGAAGTCAAAATCAGTACATTTAGAAAATAATACTAAACCCTTTTTACTTCAAATTTATGACCTCTACTTAGTTTGTACTGCATGTATTGGTGGTGAAGGATCCTCAAGACACATGTAGGTCATACATTTTTATTACTTATTTATGGTTTCGTCCATGTAAAATGGAATTTTACTATTATGGTACTATTGGTACTTGCCAAAATGATGATTAAACTAAAATGATGAAATCTTCGGTTTTCCATCCGTAAAATATTAAATCAAAATTAGATGGAATAAAATCTAAATCTTCGGAGAAACGTGTAACATTAAATGAAAATTAATTCTCAATATTAAAGCTGTGTTTGAAACATGAGTTGTGGGTTTGATTATTTTTACTGACTTCTAAGGATTATAAAAACTCACAAATCAAATCAATTAAAACTTTATTTGATATAAGCATTAAAAAGCTCTCCAACCTTATAGGGCATTAATAACAATCGTTGCAAGCAATTCCCACACTTTCGATTTTTGTGCTGTAAATTTTATTCTTGAGTCAACATTGAATTGTACGCCACGTGTACTTATATATTATGATGTGCTAATTAAATTTGTATTAAAATCAAACTTTTTTCATTAATTTATTGAACTCTATACGAAGAATGAAAACTGAATCATTGGGCGGAGTTTTAAAAAATATAAAAATAAAGTATTTCCGCAAATTGGTGAATTTTTTTCCTAAGTTTATTAAAATTAATTGAAAAATTTAATATTTTCATTTTTCTTTTTTCGGAAAACAATTTATTTATTATACAATTTATTTGCGCACATATATACAAAACAATATTGCTCGCTTTTATTTAGTAATTTATTTAAACTTTTAACGAGCTTTTTTTGTTGTGTATAAAGATGTATACAAAAATAAAATCCGCTTTTCACCCTTTTATTTTCCGCCGTATTATAATTATGTTCTTAACCCTTTTCTTAATTTATTTGGGTATGTTTCTAACAGAAATATAAAAAAGTAAAATAAAAAATTTCCGTGAGATTCATTTAATCGTAATACAATTATTAAATAAAAATTTTAACTTTTTATTTTTGTTATATTTAGTGAAAAATGGGAAAACGAACAAATTTATTCTACTTTGTTGACACATAAATTTAATAGGATTTGACAATATGGAACTAAGTGTTTTAAATATGGTCGACGGCAGCAACAGTACAAGAGCAGAAATGTTTGCCAGGAAACACCATACTGTATAAAGTATAATTTGGAAAATGTATTTTTGTTACTCAGCACAGCTTAACTTAAACATAATAAAACTAAAAAATACAAAAAGATTTTAATTCTGATTTTATTTATTCATGGAGCTGTGTAGCTAACAGATTCAACTTGTCAATTCTGATTAATGAAGAGATCAATTTTTTCTTGTTTTAATTTAAATTGTATTTAGTTCGTTGGTCTTAAAATAAGTAAGCCGTTCCTCTATGTAATTTTTTTATAATGTTGTTGTTGTTTTTAGCATATTTAAATATTTTAAATATTGTAGGGATGAAATATTCTTTATTAACTGATGGCATTAATTTAAATTTAAGAAAGTAATAAATAGAAGTTAAATCATTAATATTATAAACATTACTCTTCAAAAATTTATAAAATACAATCCCTTCTATGATAATATGGTTTGGACAGGTACGCGTGTACCTCGCTGAGAGGATTCTAGTTTATAGCGGTACAATTTGTACAGGGTGATCAAATAAGTGTTATACACTTTTAATTTGAAATAAAGATAGAATGGTATGACATCAGTATAATTTTTTATTTACTTTAGATCCATTGGTTAATGTCATTTTTATTTAAAATTGATTTAATTTTGCCGCCCCTGGATTTTTTTTTTATTCTATTCTGGAACACCGATTTGTGGCCACTTTTCACATAAATCTGCACTTTTTTCACCAATGACACGAATAATGTTGGTTTTAAGATCATTGAGTACAAACACTCAATGATCTTAAAACCAACATTATTCGTGTCAATGATTTAACACAACCTGGGTGGTTATAGTTTACATTGGAATCTTTGGAGATTCACAGTCCTTAAACTTTTCTCTCTATAAATTGATTGGGTCACGAGATGTGTCTAGCATTCTCCATTGACGGTAACCGCAATACCATATTCATTTTCAAAAAATATGGCTCAATTGCGTCTCCCAACCATAAAAAACCTCACCAAACTGATAATTTTTGTGGATGTAAACGTGTTTGATGAACAGCATGTTCAAACGCGAAAATTGTGTATATTTACGAAGCCATTTAACTAGAAATGAGTTTCACTGCTGAAAATGATTTTTTTATTTAATAAGGGCCGATCAGAGCAGCACATTTAAGGGTACGTTGCTCGACGTTTTCGAGGATGCGTAAAAAAACTGCCCAAAATTTCGACGATCTCAGTATGACATGATGCGATAAATTCAAATCATCCTGTGACACAAATCTAAATACTGCCACATGTACTGTATATAACGTTGATTAAATATCGCATTCTTCTGGAATTCATTTTTTCCTTTGTTTTTTGCCGCCTTACTGTCAAATTTAACGACTTTCCAAGTTTCATCGTACTCTTCTGTTTCAACAGTAACTGCACCATGAATCATCCATCTGTGGGTCTGCGAGTGATTTCTGCGAATAATTTCTCGCATGCTGTGTGCTCAATTGTCATCCTCATAGTGTCTGGGACCTTTTCAATTTCCCAAAAAAGGTTTATCATCTCATCTATTTTAGCTTGGTCTATCTCTATGTGTGCTATATTACTTGATGTTACATTCATTTTGACTAGATCTAGACGGCCGCCAAGTACCCATCCAAATATTGTTTCCATGGCAATGATGTTATTTTGTTGTTTTATTCTTTCCCCTAAAATCACATTGTATACATGTTGCATGCCTAAAATTATATCGATATCGTGCCATATGCCTTATTCGCTTAGGCTTAGATCGAATGAATGAGACTTTAATTCTTTAATGTGTTTCTTGAAGAGATCCCTAACTCAGAGTAAGAATTCCTTTAGAAACTTGATTTTCCGAAACACTAATACCTCATACAACTGTATGATTGTGCTGTCTGGATACCTTTAATCTGCTTCAAAGTTTTTCTATCACCAAATTGGCATTGATCTTGAATGGAACAGAATACATTCGTGTTCAAATCAATTTTCATTAATAACCATTACAACCGCCGTTGAATTACAGTTAAGTAATGTGTTAGCATGGCCAATTATTACTTCACAACTGCTGAGTTAACAACTTACTGCTGAGTTAGCTGTTTATGGGTCATCTTGATGGTGTTTGTTACTTGAAGTAACGTGTGGTGTTTTTTCACACAATTGTGGCATCTCGATCTTGACACGGATCGAAATACTAATCTCAATGATTATAAAGCATCTGAACGGTTTAACAAAAATTTAAAGAAACGTTCTAAATTGAGCAGGTCTTCTTCACATGATGCTTGCACCCATAGTGCCCGAGAATCTACGTCTAATTTTTGTTCCAAAATATAATTAATCATACGTCTTTGGAATAAGCATATTTTCCCAGTGCCTTTAATCCCTTTATCGCTTCATCAGACGTAACCAGTAATTTTCTGACGTCAGTGGAATTTTCCTGATGAATAGTTGGTTGATCAATAAAACTTCGGATAAATGATTTTATCGTGTGTTTTTTCCTGTCATATCTAGCACACAGCTTACGGAACCCTTTAAAATAATTTGATTCGGTGATAGAGATGTGCTTCAAAAGATTGAATGCCTCGTCCTTTAAAAACCCTTTCAGGTATTGTAATTTTTGCACCGCTGACAAATTATTGCTCTCATGAGGTGGTTTTACAAATAAGTCATAAAATGGCTGCCATTCCGTATAGGCACCTGAAAAGGGTTCGATGTTTATTTTCTGCAATCGAGCATCAATTGGATGTGTCATCATGGCATTCATACTGTTGTTGCTTGTGTTGAGAGTTTCGTCTGGGTGTTGTACATTATATACTCTGTTAAAACGATTGACCCGTGACTTCACAACGTAATACGGCTCCGAAACATCGAAAATGCGGCTCCCCTGATCAAAGGCTACATCGAACATTAAGTTTTCTACATCCTCAAACTGCTTCAACAAAACGTTTGCCCGTGCCAGCTTAGATTGGAATCCGTCAATATCTTTTTTGTCGACCGCACCAGTTACATAATTCTACAGTTTAGTCATCTCCCGTTTCTTGACGCACGTGTACTTATCAGATATTTCTATGTAGCTTCTGGCTCGACTTCAACTATTTCACAGTCTTACTTCTTTAAATATTTCACTGTCCACTTTGAAATAGTTTCCCAGATGTGTAAATAAATCACAACTCACAATGTTTTGTTAATTTACCGAAATAACTAAATATAACACCACTAGACCCGTATGATACAGGGTTTGGCTAGCAAAGTCTACTTTTGAATTTCCTGTTTTCGTTTGTTAGTCTTCGTAAAGTTTCCTCGTGTTTAATTGAATTTTAAATAACTGACAAAAATCTACTCACGACCAACTGTATCCAATCCTCGACTAAATTCGAATTACTGATAATATTCATGCAGATTCGGCTCGAAAGACCATGTATTTTTCTGGGTTGATTTCCCCAACGGTAATCCCAGAACCAGCAACGTTACTCACATCCTTGTATGAAAGCGTATTAAAAAATAAATACTTCCACAAGGGTATAAATTCAGTGATCTACACCTGCATCGACCAAATTAGCCCGCCTCAATGAAACCTGTAATATAATTTGTAACACATTTACTACAATTTATTACAGCAAATCCTGAATTTATTACAGTTACCGTTTTCGAGGAACGAGTGGTCGGTTTAGCTTACAATTAAACCTGCACCGCCAAAATTGTAACTTTTGATGTTGCTGTGATATCGGGATGGTTCTTGGGCCAGAATTTATTACAAAAATAATTGAATAAGTTAGTTCAAGACCACCCCTATAACTAGCCTAAGGGTAAATTTCACCCCAAAACGATTATTTATTTCTAAAACGTTCATTTAACCAACTTTCCCCCTTTGGTGAAAATGTTGCCAAGTCTTGCGAAGAGTAGGTCAGCCTTATGGGGTGTAATAAATTATTTTTGTGTCAGGACACGCGGAATTGGCTCCTAAAGGTAGAGAATTCAAAAAGGTAATTCAAGGGTCGATTTTCCACCTTTAATAATTTATTACACCAGACCGACAAGAGATATTTAGTCTAATGTTACTCTGTGGGCATTGTGAAGGGCAGGTCAACATTACTCCGTTGTGTAATAAATTAGTTTTGTATCAGGTTAGACGGAATTGGCTCCGAACGATTTTGCAAAATTTAATAATTTATTACTCCAGACCGCCACCAGATATTGGACCAAATGTTACTCCTTGAATATTGCGGTGGGCAGGTCAACCTTATCCAGGTGTGTAACAAATTATTTTGTGTTAAATGTGTAGTTTAAAGGTATATTTTACCACATTTAATAATTTATCACACCAGATATTGGCCACCAGATATTGGATACAATTTTAGTCTTTTGACCTTGTGGAGACCTGGTCAACCTTATCCAGGTGTGCAATAAATTATTTTTGTTTCAGGTTAAACAGAATTGGCTCCAAACGATAAAGGCTTCAAATGTGTAATTTAAAGTTCGATTTTACCACCATTAATCATTTATTACACTAAAACGCCACCAGATATTGAGTTAAATGTTACTCCTCGGACATTGTTGTACGCAGGTCAACCTTATTCAGGTGTGCAATAAATTATTTTTGTGTCATTTACCAGGGAATTTGTTCCAAAATGTAAAGTTGAAGTTTTAAACTACACATTTGAAAACTTTACCATTTGGAGTCAATTCCGTCTAACCTGGCTCAAAAATAATTTATTTCACACCTGGATAAAGTTGACCTCTCCTCCACACGGTCAATCGAGAACTAATCTAATTTTATCTAATTTTAAACTACACATTTGAAGCCTTTACCGTTTGGAATTCAAATTTGAATGTAAAACAATTTTACTTTCGACATCAGTGTTAAATCACCTTGAACTGATATGTGCTCCACTGTCTGAAATTAAAGGAAAATTTAAAAATTGAAATAAATACAGCAAACAAGCAAATGATTATGACACAGCTACGTGTTCACAAGCTGCGTAGTAAAGCATTTTCGATCAACTAAAATCCGAAAATGACGGGTTGCTGACTATATCATTCGACTCCCAAAAGAACATGGTGCTGCCTAAAGTTCCAGATGGGGAGGCTTACGATAGACGGCAACGTAATGTTGAAACATTTTAACCTCAACTTATGCTAAAGGACAAACTAAATCATAAAATTTTGCATTCGCTCGTGGTTGCACCTGGTGCGGCTTCGGTACCCGCAGCTTAGTCAAGTAGAGGTACATTGGTCGTGGCAGCGGGTGATGGGGTGCACGAGGAGTGGCCTAGATTACCGCACGTAAAAGAAAAAAAGATGAGACGGCGGAGACTTTGCCGTCAAAATAAGGAGTTTAAATTATGCGAATTTGCCATCGGACCCAAATTGGCGAGGTTCATGCCTCACATGGCTGGCCTGCCCACCGTGGTTGTACCACGAAAATTGCAACGTTTTAAAATGTCTACATCGGCCATTTAATCGTATGTGCACAACACACAAAATATGGATACATCATCGAATTACAAATCTAATATTTACGTCCATTCATTTGTGTATATAATAACTATTTACATTAAAACGACCTTGAGTGACGTAAAGTTGCAACTGGATAACGTAAACAAGAAATAATTTTGTGTTTGTCGGATTGCATCTTATACCAATTTCATGTATATGAATGCAACAACAAACATAAAGAAAAGTAGATAATTCCAGCATAACTAAGTGTTTAATGAATTTTTGTGAGGATGATATCTTCAAGGTCATGGCGAATTTACCCTGATAAACGTAAAGATTATTGGGAATGGATTGAGAACGGAATATAATAAAATTCCGTTACAATGCATATAATTTCGGGATGGTAGTAGGCTGACACAAGTCACTCAGAGCTGACAACAAAAAATGTGTTTTTCTACCATTGGACAGAAAATGTTCACCAAAAGGGTTCAATAAGATTGCGTCGTGTGTTTATCATCGATTATGCAACACAAATTTTCAAAACCGACATACCGTTCGTTTATTTGCAGATGGCTGCGCTATGGTCAGAACTAAAACAATACTATGGTCGGCATGCTATTCTATTGGCTAGTGTTACAAACTTCCAGAAATATTAAGCGCGTGGAACTAATATTTCCTATTGTTGGGTATTCCTTTATTCCACCGGACCGAGTTTTTGCTCTATTGGAGATAAAAATTAAAGCCAAACAAAGTTGATGTTGCGGAATATATAAATATGTACCGTGAACATGGTACAAACTTTAGTATTGGCCTAGATTGTCCAGTACTCGTCTTTAAAACTGAAGTATCAAACCACATTAAACCACCTTGAAGTTGGCATTTCAAACTAATGGAGTCCAAGAGGATGATAATTAGTCGCAAACAAAACGGTACCTGCCTTATAAGAGGAGAACCTTTGTATAAAAACGACATTGGTTTGGCTAAGCCGATTTTAAAGAGAAGGAAGGTAATACAATCAATGCGACCAATTCAAATTCCGATAGGAGTGTCGGTTAAAACAGATAAATTGATGGACATCGATAAGCTATTAAAAAGGCATTTCGGACAAGAGTGGGAGGAAAGCCACAGCCTTATTGTTTTATAAAAATATTATGAGTGCTGCGGGTGAAATTCCAGAAGAACCAAACTAATATTTAATATGTGAAGAAGTTCCCGAGGTACAGAACCTTCGTATATAAGATTTGTTTTTGTTTAAACTGATTGTTTGCTGATAATTTATAGTTTTATAATTTTTAAATGAAAAAAACATGCTGTGAATTAAAAATAAATTACCAAAAATATATTATTTAAGATTTTACTGAATGTACTAATTTATAAAGTACAAGGTACAAAAAGATTAACATTTTATTCTTAAAATAAAGCTCCTCTAGAAAATCCAAAAGCATTTTTAAAATATTTTTCTAAACTAAGAATCATAAGTCTGTTATAGCAAATCCAATCTATTCCAACGACTTTGTAGCAAAACGATTCTACCCATTTTTATTTATTTAATTATTAATAATTTTTGTTTTTAAAGCTCTTCAGAATAAATATGATAATTTATTCAAATAATAACAAAATCCTTAAAACTTTAGATGTAACATAAATTTTGAGATTTAGAGAAAATCAACTAAGATGGAGTAAACCTAGGTTTGCTTCTAAGCGACTCAAATATTTGATTTGAAACACGCACTTTCATACATTAAGCTAGCTACTTGTAGTGCTTTTCACAAGTAGTTATACCAACTAATAAAATCCCATTTTAGTATCTTAACCATACAGTAATAATAGTTATAATAAAAATAATATCTATGTAACAACCATAAATATATTACTACATAAAATCATTCCGTATATTATGGAATATATGCTATTCGTTATGTACATACATAAAAAGGTTAAAGTTGTAGAACATTAAGTTATATAACAGGGGATCGGGAATAAAACGAATTTCATAATTTTTATGATTTCAGTTTAACTATATGTAACATAACATACAAATATTATAATAACTATGTATTTATGTGATACGCCATTTTTATCGAAACATATCTTTAGGAGCTTTATTCCTTTTTTTATTCTAAAACAAAATCGTTTCTACATATAGAAAGCTTTTCGCTGTACTTGTATAGGTACAGTTGATTTAGTTCAATAAATTATATATATGTTTGTGTTTGATCAAGCAAAAGTAAATACATACGAGTATGTACATATGTTATGTAAGAGTGTACGTATACATAAATAAATAAATATTGTTCTATTGTAAAAGCCAATAAATTTTAGTTTTTCTGGTAGAGAAGTATTTATTTTTGAATCGACATCGTTTTCTAATGCTAAAAGACAGATATTTGTTCTATTACTCTCGTATACGGTATTACGATATACTCGCAAGTATATATTCGACTATCTACTACAGAATCATTTTTTTTATCATATTTTGTTCGCATTGTTTTTATTTATTTAAGTCTTTGTCTAGATTTTTCTAATGGTAATAAAATAAAAACAATAAGTTTATTTTTTATATAAGCTTTATTTATTTTTGTTGTTGTTGTAATGTATTAAGTTCAAAGTAGTAAATTAAACATTTAATTTAGAAATGTTTAATTAAGGGTTACTTTTTTTAAATGCAACAATATCCAAATCAAAAGTGGCTTCATGAACATTGACTTCACTCCTCCCATACCATTTATGTTTTAGAAAAACTTATAACATATAATTAGTTTTAAGATATTTGAAATTGCACAGGTCAAATAACTCAATACTTAAGTCAATTAAAATAAGTTAAAGTGTTTTATCTTTCTTTCTTCACAGAAATATTTTAAAAGAATGTCTTCAAGTACAACTGGTGTTGCTGGAAAGTTTCATTTAAACTTTCGACTTTGGTTTTCACTTCCTCAAATTAAAAAATTAAAATAATGTACAGTACCAGAAAATTGAATTAGGTCACCTTCTAATTTTGGTATTTTTTCAAATTTATCAAAAACAGACACATATTACTAACACAAACTGTTTATTTATGTTTTGTAGTAGATATTACATCAATATTTTGTTAATCCTCCTTTGGCTTTAATGACTGCGCTAGTTCTAGCTGGCATACTGGAAATACAAGTTTTTACCACACGGAAAGAAAAAGCTACTCCCAAGCGCTCAAGAACAATGAACTCCTTAAATAATGATTTTTCTTCTTAATTTTGACTAAAGTGTAAGTGTAAATTCACATTAAAATTTCCTGATTTAGTTTATTAGTTCTTGAGTGCCGAATTTTACTAGGATAATTTACGAATATATTTCATACGTTGATAATTCTTATTTATTATATCCCTCAATTAACCCGGTTCATACCGCCCATAAAATCACTGGAGTAATTTTAACGATTTTTAAAACTTTCACGTATTTTGATTCACTAAATATAGTTACAAGTTTTCATCCAGATTTGGCTGGTATTTTCGGAGATATGGAATGTTCCCTAAATGGAACAACAGTAAAAACACTATTTAATTTTTTTTATTTGCAAATAATTTCAAAATTTATGTAAATAAATACTGCGGTGAACATTTTAAATGAAGGGGAATGTCATAACCATGACTTGAGCATTGGGAACATTTAAATGTAGTGTTCGTTTTGCAGACACGGCTGCGACTTTGCTTACTGTTTGCTATCTTTATTATGTCATGCCGCTGATTCGATAGTCTAACAGTTGTATCTAATGACGTCCACGTCATACGCCCAATTAATTCAGTATTATATCTTATATCTGTTGGAGTTGATAACAATGCCAACGTTAACTCTTGACGAAAGGCCAATAATGGAATACGTTTTTCAGACACCCTCTTATGTAAGCACCAGGCAATGGAAACTGCGGCAACCAAACAAATCACAAATAAAGGCCACCACCATTTCTTCTCTTTAATTTTTATGCGATATTGGGAAATAAATCTATCGAATAAACCGACTCCACCCATTCATTTATTGTAAGCTTTCACAATTTCAGGACAAGGTATTTGAATGTAGCGTTTTTGTTTCTGCGAAAATCTTTTAGACAACGGGTTCAATCGTGTCGCAGTTTAACAGAAATGTTAAAACGGAATTATCGTTCCATCTTAGACCAATACATTGATTATAATCATCAAAACCTCCTTGGTAAAATCCTCTCTTTTTTTTAATTCTTTTAAGCTCAGCAATGGACACTTTCCAGTTCGGTTATCGCGGACAGTGCCCGTTAGCCATCATTGTTGAAACCCGCCATCAGTTTCCGGCTGTGCAACAATTTATAAAAGATTGCGTACTACTTCTAGTCCTCTTTCTGGATTAAAAGCCTCGAATTTACCGCCATATAGAAAAAATTTAGATAAAAATCCATCTGCAGAGGTCATGCACCAAATTTTGTAACCAAGTCTAATAGGCTTGGCACGAATGAACATTTTGCAGCTATGACGTCCGTGATATGGCCACATTGATTCGTCTATAGATAAAATGTGCGAAAAAATTCCAAATTTCGAACAATTACTGGATATCATGCTCATATATGTTCTCACTTTAAAAAATTTATCTGAAGCATCCATTTTATTGTTATCTGCTAAATGCAGTTGGATTTTATTTAAAAAAGATACTTCGTAGCATTGCATTTCTTATAATTTTAAAATCATAATCCAAAGATACTGATCAATATAGCTGTTCTTGAGGCACAGGATGATGTCCTGAAAACAAAAGGATTCCCAAAAAACGTTTTAAATATGAAAGAGTCAAGTTGAAGTTGCTAACATTTTTTTGACTAGCTTATAGGTATATTATTTTGTTGTAGTATCAAGTTGTATACAGATTCATCAAAAAGCTCGTGAAATAATTCAATTGGCGTTTTTCAGCTAGTAGGTTTTTAAATGTTCTTTTCTCTAGAATTCAATATTTTTCGGTTTTTTCAAAAATTCTATTTTTTGAGATTGAGGCAAACTCCAATGTTGTATATAGGTATAGTGTTACTAGAACAGAAACTCTTCGTCACTTATTCCTCCGAAATCAGCAAGAGGTAAAATAGTAATATCCGGCAACTCGGGTTCATCCTCATTTTCATCCTGCCATTTCTCCATTTCAACCACAGCTTCGGCCAACGTGTAAAATTTTTTTGTCATCTAGAAAAAAAGTGTTAGTTACTACGGTTGTTCCAATTGGACACAGAATAATCAAAGCCTAAAATATAGGGTAAATAAACCTCTTTTTCACTTAGTTTTAATTATATCCTAATTGGACAACTTTCAGGTTTAACTAATTCACAAATTTAATAAAATAATTGTTTTATTTAAATATTTTTTTTATTATTTTCCGGAGCAATAAAAAATCCCAAGCAGACTAAATTTCACTGACACTAAATTTTGTAAAAGGGGAATCCCAAAAATATAAATCTTGTGGTATATTAGTTTCATAGTCCTACTGTAATATAGATGTCATTCCTGTAAGATAGAGAAAACATGATCGTTGGAAATTAGGTGTAAATTTATATGTCCAAAATTTGAACAACGGTAAAAACCGGGTTAATTAAATTAATGAACGTTATTCGTAAATTTTTAAAACGTTATTCTAAAAATATGAACTTTGTTGTTAGTAAAAGCGCACATTTGTTTAAATAAATACATTTGATTATAACGAAAGAAAATGAGTTTCTCGAATTAGGAACATTACACTGATATTAAAGATTTGATTTACTCAACTTGCGATTATTATTTTTAAAACATTCCGTAATCGAGCTTCGTTCGTGAACTCAAATGCTTATAATGAATAACTGAATTTTCTCAAATTAAGCATTGTATGGTACATTGTTGAGGTGGGCCTTTTCCCAAAAATAAAAGAATATTGGTGTTTTACATTTTTTATTAATTTATTTACACAAATTTAGAAATATATTTTATAAATACCTTACTTTAAAATAATATTTTAAATTAATCGTATGTACTTCAAACGTCTTATACTTAAATTCATTTATACTTTTTAGGAAAGGATACTCTTCAGAACCGACTATTTTTTGGAAATAGTTTAAGTGACTAATTTTGCTTTCTTCTAACACCAAAAATATCATAAGTTGTAAACTCTATAATGTTCTGGATTTTGTATAAGTGCAAGTCCTTAAATAAATATAGTCAGTTCCTTTGTAATTAAGTTTTTCATAATGTGTAATTAAACTGTCAATTCTGTTGAAGAGGTTCGAACATAAAAAGGAAACATACATTTGTATTGCGTATTACATAATTTCTCATAAAAATTAATTATAAATCAAAAATTTATAAAAATGTAAAAATAATTAACCAATCTAAGATTCCCACAAAATTTAAGATTTATAAATCAAATATAAAAAAAATCTTAAATTTACCAAAATACGTTTTCCGTAGCAAATAAAAATATAACAACAAGATCTGGAAACAATTTCAAATAAATTTTCTTCTTATGATATCCATTTTATATCAAATTATATTCGAATATTATAATTTTTATTAGATTCTATTATTATTTTTAAAATTATATTTTTATTTAATGTAATGGCGATAACAGCGTAGACAAAGTATAGTGAAGCTAGACTCAACGTTAATTTGGACGAAATATTGTTGAATAAATTTCCAGATTAGTTTGCATTGAATTTGGTGTTCTTTACTAAATTTATAAAAAATATTATCATATATGTGGTAATACGTAAAGTTGGATTCGTTGTCATTTATAACGGAAATCGTGGGCTGAAATGTTATGTCATTTTCGAAATACTTGAATACCTCCAATATCCTGTTATATATATATATATATATATATATATATATATATATATATATATATATATATATATATATATATATATATATATATATATACATATATATATATATATATATATATATATATATATATATATATATATATATATAATTAAATGAAGTGACGGTTTTAATAAATGCCTCTTACCCAGTTGGGACCAATAAGGCTTGCAGCAATTTAAATATTACAATATCAAGATGAGGATCTACAGCATTTGAGAAAATTTCTAAATGTTATGTTGTTTTAATTTAAATAAACGTATCAGCTTTCTTACTCTTTGGATTTATGTCGTACTGTTCAACCAAGTCGCTAAGAATTCTCAAATTTTGTTTATCTTTAATTATTGTTCGAAAAGTTGAATCAATTTTTGTTTTGAAGTCGTCCCATATGGATAATCATAATTATCCTTTATTAGGAAACATATACTCAAAATCAATGTCTACCTGTGGGTTAAAAAATAAAATGTATTTAATTACAGATCAAAAATGTGTTTTAGTTTACAAGTTGCGTCTCTGTCGAATGTGTATATCTTGGCCAAGCCGTTAAAATTGTCACAATATAGAGCTCGATGAATTTGTTCCTGCCGCAATCTGCAAGTATACAACGCACAATTATTTATTCCGATTCATCCGAATAGACTTGTAGCTAGTTTACGTTTGGTACCGATAACCTTCTCTCGAGGGAATAAGTTTATTTTTCGAAGTTTGCTTGTTTTGTTTTTTGTAAGCGTTATATAACCTGCATTGTGAACGCCATTAGTTGAGAAATATGTTTCCTGGAGGCACAATGGATTTAACATTATTAGTTATTACAACACTTTTATACAATATAATAAATAAATAAGGGTATGCATATGTGTGTGTGTGTAAATATGTGCGTTAATACTTTTCTTTCGTGATGGAACGTTAGGCAAATACTTTACGTGTTTCTTCCCGATGCATGAATTTTTTCCCATCTATGTAATGGTGGACGATGTCGTTTATAATTTTGTTTCGCATAAAAAGAGGCAAGGAATTATTATTATTGATGTATCCACTCCACACAGCTTTGCCAAAAATGGTTTGAAGATATTCATTTAAATTCTAAAATAACCGAAAAAGGAATGGGTGGTATTGGTGATGACGTCGTTGATCAGGCTGGTGATGACTCATTTGATGAAAAGAATGTCGCTGCAAACGATTTAAATAAACTTCTGAAATTTGTGATATGATTTATAAATCAAGAACAAAAGTTCTCAAATATGGCAAACGTTTTCGTGTTCAGAGAATAACATCATAAAAAGGATTAATCAATATCGCATCTATAAACAGAATGATAATTGTGAATTGAGTTCCAATACTGAGAAGTACTAGCATATAAAGTTCTTAATGCAAGAATATAGGGGACAAAATAATATTTTAAATCGTGGTTCTAATTAAAAATTATTTTCCAACTTTTAGAACTAAATTCTCTGATTATGGGAAAAAATATTTACTTAACTTAACAAAATCGGTCTCAAATTAATTTTTCAAAATAAGAAATAAAAATTTACTCATCATACTAATGTCTCAATTCTAAATATTTTATTTTCTCAAATTTTGAACTCGAAGTTCTGGAATTTAGAACAATATTTTTTTCCGTGCACTTCTTGTAGTTTTGATGCGTTCTCTTGCCAATGTCTGTGAATATTATCGTTCAGAATAGCTATTGTTGGGTTCGGGAATAAGTACACAACTTTGTTCAACATGCTCCATCGATTTTCGATCGGATTTAGACCGGGTGAGTTTCCGGTCCATGGCAAAAGGGGTATGCTATCCTCTTGGTAGTTTGACACCAAGAGGTTTGTAACGGTTGCCTAATCGAACGTATACAAAAACATCAAGTAACATGTCTAAGCACAGATTTTGCGGCTAATTAGTCAGAGCAAGCGGGGGGTTCTTTAAATTCAGACACCAAATCCAGTCATATTATGCTGTGCAATTAAAGTTTGAAACACCTGTCCTTATCCCAAACTTCTGACCTTCACTCACAATTAGAAAAAACTAGTACATGATGTTTAAAGCAAACCTAACTTACACTTCGATACAAAGGTTGATAAGACAATCTAAATATCTAGAAAGTGAAACAAATTTTTTTAGAATGATAATAAAAGAAAAGAAAGGTAAGAAGATTAGCATAATCATGAAACTAATATTTTGACTAATAAGTACAACAAAACACATCAAAAATATCAGTTAAAAGTTATTAGCAAAAAAAATCTGTTACCGTATGTTCCATGTTTTATTGGTTGAAACGACATGTCATGTTGTTCATTCCAAGCAGCTTACGGTACCACGCCCAAGAAAATAAATCGCTTTTAAGATTGTCCAGCTAAGTGTGCCTCCTCGTTATACTTTAGAACAAATGTAACCACTTATGTTTTTAATGTTATCAATAGGTTTAGGCAACACACTCCGTGATAATGCAACTTTTATTTTTAAGACATCAACATTTGGTAAATCATGTATCCAGATTGTCTAGTAAACGACTGATAAAACGAGGGTCATTTCAAAAGTTCCTCTCCCTTTTCACCCGACCTAAAACCGGTAATACTGGAGATACCCTAATAACATAAGAGTTGTTTGTTGTTTATATAAATAGGTACTTTTACAACAACTAAATCCGTTTACAATCGAAAATTTGAAATATATTTCAATACAAACTGGGATAAGTTTTTTCATCAGACAACCCTAAAGTTATATATCCATGTCAGCTTAGGATGTTATTAAATTTATTTAAATTGACTTTAATTCGGCTTCAGAAATATTAAAACCTCTTAATCCATAAAGACTATTGTCTGGAAAGAACAAAATATAATCATACAAGCGCTAGTCATACAGGTAGGATTATTTTAAAATTTGTAAGGTCGGTTACGGACATGAAGACAAATGGCTGTTACTAGGTTTGATTGCTGGATCTTGCGGTTTCTGGGAACTATGTAGTAAAACAGTTCATGTGTTGGGCCAAATACAAGTGAGCCTGCAGCGCGAATCAGAACGGTACGATTAACTTGATATTTGTATGTTACGTACGTAACGTAGCGACGAGTCGTTACTATTAGGTTTGGTTTCCGGAACTCTTTGCTTCCAGGAGTAATTAAAGCAAATGCTTGTCAAATGTATTCACTCTACAGGCTCATATGTAAATGTGCCAATACATTTGACAGGGATTTGCTTTAATAACTCCTGGAAACAAAAAGTTTCGGAAAATTAACCTGATTAAAACAAAGTCAATCAGTCTACAGGGTCACACGTGTTTTTCTTTATATATAAATTGATTTATTTCATGGCTCCCAGAAACTAAAAGCTCCGAAACCAAGCCTGACAGTGGCAACTTGTCATCATTTCCGTTACTGACTAAAAAAATCTCAAGATAATTTTATCGTTGTGATTGGTGCATCTGGCTCGTATCTAAACTCCTGAAAAGAAAGAGCTCACTCGAAAAAATATACCTCATGCACCATGCAATTTTGATGTAAATCGTAGCTTTCTGATTGGCGTTAGAGACCAACACCTGCTTGATCCAATGTTTGAATTGAAATGAAATGTTTTACTTTGTGACCTCAGAAACTGGTAGCTCCTGAAAACAAACCTGGTAAATAGCACTTGTCCTCACGACCGTTATTGACCTAGAACATTTCAATAAAATCTTTTTGTTGCGATAAGTGCTACAACTCTTATTTGAATAGGCCAATACATTTGACAGGAATTTGCTTAAATTACTCGTTGAAATAAAGAGTAAGTTTTGTAAAGACCTGAAAAACCAATATACATATATATATATATATATATATATATATATATATATATATATATATATATAAATATATATATATATATATATATATATATATATATATATATATATATATATATATATATATATATATATATATATATATATATATATATATATATATATATGTGTGTATATATGTATATATGTATATATGTATATATATATATATATATATATATATATATATATATATATATACAAATATATATATATATATATATATATATATACAAATATATATATATATATATATATATATATATATATATATATATATACAAATATATATATATATATATATATATATATATACAAATATATATATATATATATATATATATATATATATATATATATATATATATATATATATATATATATATATATATATATATATATGTATATATATATATATAACGGGTGATTTTTTAAGAGCTTGAGAACTTTTTTTTAAAAAAAAACGCATAAAATTTGCAAAATCTCATCGGTTCTTTATTTGAAACGTTAGATTGGTCCATGACATTTACTTTTTGAAGATAATTTCATTTAAATGTTGACCGCGGCTGCGTCTTAGGTGGTCCATTCGGAAAGTCCAATTTTGGGCAACTTTTTCGAGCATTTCGGCCGGAATAGCCCGAATTTCTTCGGAAATGTTGTCTTCCAAAACTGGAATAGTTGCTGGCTTATTTCTGTAGACTTTAGACTTGACGTAGCCCCACAAAAAATAGTCTAAAGGCGTCAAATCGCATGATCTTGGTGCCCAACTTACCGGGCCATTTCTTGAGATGAATTGTTCTCCGAAGTTTTCCCTCAAAATGGCCATAGAATCGCGAGCTGTGTGGCATGTAGCGCCATCTTGTTGAAACCACATGTCAACTAAGTTCAGTTCTTCCATTTTTGGCAACAAAAAGTTTGTTAGCATCGAACGATAGCGATCGCCATTCACCGTAACGTTGCGTCCAACAGCATCTTTGAAAAAATACGGTCCAATGATTCCACCAGCGTACAAACCACACCAAACAGTGCATTTTTCGGGATGCATGGGCAGTTCTTGAACGGCTTCTGGTTGCTCTTCACTCCAAATGCGGCAATTTTGCTTATTTACGTAGCCATTCAACCAGAAATGAGCCTCATCGCTGAACAAAATTTGTCGATAAAAAAGCGGATTTTCTGCCAACTTTTCTAGGGCCCATTCACTGAAAATTCGACGTTGTGGCGACGTTAGTAAGTCTATTCATTATGAAATGTCAAAGCATACTGAGCATCTTTCTCTTTGACACCTTGTCTGAAATCCCGCGTGATCTGTCAAATACTAATGCATGAAAATCCTAACCACAAAAAAATCACCCTTTATATATATATATATATATATATATATATATATATATATATATATATATATATATATATATATATATATATATATATATATATATATATATATATATATATATATATATATATATATATATATATATATATATATATATATATATATATATATATATATATATATATATATATATATATATATATATATGGCACGGGATATTGTTTAATATTCTGTTAAAAAAACTAGCTGTTTGGTTTGAAGTAAAATATATTTTCAATATTAATAAAGAATCCCGGTTATTTAATGATATATTTTCACAAAATTGTACGGGTAACCCATAGACCAAACGATTACAGATATGTATTAGGCACGAAAATAATAGGAAGAAGTGTTTAGGTATCTGGAATAATAAATACAATTTTTATACGGTCATATACGAGTATACGAGTATGTATTTATCTAAATAAATTTTATACAAGAAAATATTATATTTGTTTACAACAAATATATGTAAAATGTAAATTTTGATAAATTATGTTGATTTTTCTTTTGTTTATTTATTTATTTTTCATACATATTTTTGAAACAAATATTTAGTGAAAATCGACAATGAATTTTTTTTCTAATATTTGAAAATTAAATTTCCCTCTGGAGCAGGAATCTTCCTAGAAAAATATCAAATTATGGAAATACACAGTGGCTTAGATATTTGGAGATATGAATTATTTATTTAGTCAATAATTTGGCTATTATTGCCAACAGCAATATCGCAAAAAACCCATTCTTTCTCTCATAAGTCATATACCTTATGTTTACACCCGGGCAAATCTTGTTTCACCTTTGTGGAGCTTTCGAAAACCTTTTGAAGCTTTTTCAGTGTTTTAAGTAATATGTCACATTTTATGTGGTTTGCTCAATTGTGTATGGCAAATCACCTGGGAAGGTTAGAGCGTTGAACAACGTGTGCAAATCATCAAGTTTCTTTTAAAAATTCTGTAGCCTTATTATTGAATTCAATCATATCGTTTTCCTATAGCAAGCGTGGAAACAAAAGAGAAAAGAATAGTAAAATTTTCATAAATTTTTCTTTTTTCTTCTTTTGTCTACTAGAAGAACGCTAGCCTTCGAAAATGAATGTTAATTCAATAGTTATAGGCACCAGTGCCGCGTTCGAGAAACGTTCCGCGCATTATGTGATTTTTATCTTCGCCATAAACGTCCTGCCTAGTCGACTATTCGACATTTGGTTGCCAAGTTCACTGAAACGCAAGGCCTGCCGGCAACATCGCCGCTGTACGTAAGTTGTATGGGAAACCCGAGCCAGTTAATTTTTCGACGCTCGCAAGAACTTGGCCTTTTTGCCTTCAGCTTCAATTTGCTTTAGAACTTTGGTTTGCCTCCATATAAAATCAAAATGACCCAGGAATTTAAGGTAAACGACCACGGACAATGCCGTGTATTCTCTGATTGGATTTTGAAACAGTTGGAAGTTGACCCAAATTTCGCCTACAAAATCATCTTTAGCAACAAGCAAAATTGTTCGATTTGAGGCGATACCAATCCGTACGAGATACACTGCGCTGCATCCGGCTTGTGGTGGATTCCGGTCTGGAGGAATTATCGATCCTTATTTCTTCCAAAACGAAACCGGTATAGCGATAACCGTCAACAGTGAGCGCTATAGATCGCTAATAACAACTTCTTGTGGTCTAAACTAGATGATTTGAATTTCAACGTTATCTGGTTGCAACAAGACGGCACTAAGTGCCACACAGCATATATGATACGATGGGCTTTATACACAAGCGATTTGAAAGCATGGTTCAGGTTCTGGCCACCAAGACCGTGCGATTGTCACTACGAAAGCATTATTTTATAATTGAGCAATTCATGGAAAAAGTCAAAATATGGTAAAGTTAGCTGTTGTACCTGTATACCTTGTTAAAGTTAGCCGGAAGTGAAAAATTGATAACTTCAGTCGAAAGATAAAAAAATTAGATAGTAAGACGAAATATTCCAGACAAAAGTAACTAATCTACAAAATCAGTCGAAAACACATGCATTATGGAAAACAACAAATAAATTTGAAATATGGCAAAGCATACGGCGTACAGCGAAATTTCAAAAATTTTGTGTGAGAAAGGTGAGTTGGATGGTTATCGCTGAAAAATTTTCCAGATCAAGTTTCATGTTGGGAATTCGGGGAAACTAAAGGGAGTGATATAAGTTACGGGGTGTAATTAGCTTCGTGTGAATTTCAAATGGTTACGGATTGTATATCTGTATACTGGGGCGCAATCATGAAATATACGACCGGGAAATTTTAACGGATTTAAAACTATTTTCTAACATACTAGGTTAAATTTATGAAAATTAGCTTTGGTGAATGTACCAAAATTGCTCGATAATGCAATAGCTATCGAATACAATTTTACCGTTAAACTTTAATTTATTTGTGTTTTCATGCAAAATATCTAAGCCAACTTTGATCATTTTCGAACAGTTTTTTGCCTATTCATCGAAAACAATTGGTTTTTCCGGCCGTATTTCATGATCTCGTCCATAATATTTTTTTATCAATGAAACGTTTCGAATAATTAAGTTTTTTTCGACCATAACCATTTCAAATATTTTATACAGATGAAAACTGTGAGCGGATTTTTAATGTAGGTTATGGGATGAGGTTGGAGAGGTAACATTTTGATTTTCAACATTTTGATTTTTTGATTTTCCGTCGATGTAATCTCAAGATTGTGGCACATTGATGCCACTCTCACTGTACCGGTTCGATGGCTCAAGACCGTGTGCAGATTTTGATTATGGGTTTTGGGTGGATGTGATGAGGTTGTGGAAATGATGATTTGATTTTTCCTATGTTTTAACGGTGGGATCGTCCGTCATTCGACAGTTAGCACGATAGACACCAATTTGACTATGTCAATTCAATTCCCCATGATCATAGGTAGATATTGATAATAGGTTTGGAGTGGGTCAACGATTTTATCAACGAAGCACGGGGAGGATCGGGATTTCTCCAAACCATAATCCGTGTCTACCTGTGGCCAGGGGCTATCGAATCGGTATGTTGTACCTTCATCAGGCTGTCCCCAGACCTATAGTCGGGATCTGCCTGTGGTCGTGGGGATCTGCCTATGGCAAGGTCTCAAATGAGGAAAAAATTTATCGACAAAAAATAAGGTTGATCAAGGTCGGGGTTTCACCCCTGTAGTCTCATCGGGCCCTCTTAGTTTCACTGATTATCGAATTGGTAGGGTCAGATTATTGTCTGCCTGGAAAAATCTCGAATGGCGATCGATTTTATCGAATTACCAACGATTTTATCCACAAAACATGGTAAAAATTCAAGTTTCATACCTATAAACTCCTTACCTATGGGCATGTGCCATCGAATTGGTCTAGTCAGATTCGTGTCTCTCTGGAAACATCTCAAATGACGATGATGCTCGAATAACGTACAATTGTATCGACAAACATGGGGAAATGTTCCTCATTAAATCCACCCTAAACATATAATTAAAATCCACCTAGGGACATTGGCTGAAGAATTGGCTTAGTCAGACTGAATTATTATTTTTTTCTGGTAAAATCTTGAATGGTGGATAGTTTTATCGACGAAACAGCGAGAAAGCAACATTTCAGCTCTATAGCCTCATCAAACTCATTTCAAACTTATTCTCAAACTTTACTTAGGGTCACGGGCCATCGAATTGGTACATTCAGATCGGCGATCATCTAGCAAAATCTTGATATACAAACATTTTATTAGTTAGCGTGACATCGTCTTAAAAATATAAAATAATCCTTCGTTCGGGTATATTTGATAAATTTTAGTTTTTAGTTTTTCCCCCCTTATTGTCTGTTTCAACTTTTTTTTTAATGTGATTGAGAAGAAGACAATAATAAAATGGTTTCACCAGTTTACTTGTTCATTTTGAACACAAGCTAGTGAGCCGTTATGATAAATGTCATAATTTATATCGAGTTCGAAAATAGTTTCTGGTTTTCCAAAAAATATATTAAAATACAACAATGTTTAAAATTATTTTATATACAGGCAGTCTGAAGCACGACGAGATTCAAATGCTGCTGCATATCATCTTCGCAAAGCAAATGAAACACCGGAACAGTCCCAAGCACAATGAGATGCAAATGCTGCAGCTGAAAAGCTTCGTACAGAAGTTGAAAAGGCAGAACAGTCTCAATCACGACGAGTTAAAGATGCAGAGACTCACCGCATATATCTATCAAATCAAAGCTATATACTATTCTGAAGGATTCAAATAATTTTTCGAACGTTGCAGTAGAAGTACATAATTGTGGACCGATCAAGCGTATGTCAGCTTACTAAGTTAAGAGTTTCCTTGCCAATCTAACCATCCAGACTGCTGAAACCGTTCATAACCGTCATCTACTGACTATAACATCACCCAAATTTGCATTCACCGAGCGATAAACAGAATCGAAGTCGTTATGGAGAGCTTTAAACCAGCACCGACCAAATTAGTCCACCTAATTGAACCCTATTCTATAATTTTAAATATGTACTTTAAAGGTCGATTTTACAACCTTTCACTATTTAGTACACAAGATCGCCACCAGATATTGGGTCAAACGTTACTCCACATACCTTGTGGATATCAGGTCAAACTTATCTAAATGTAACTTAAATATTTGAAGCCATTACCGAGCATAATTTATTACATACCTTGGCAGGTTAATTTGCCCTCCATGAGGCCCATGGAGTATTATATGACCTAATAGCTGGTGGCAGTCTGGTGTAATAAATTATTAAATGTGATAAAATCGGGTTTAAAATTATATTTTTTAAGTCTTTGCCGTCTGAAGCCAATTCTGCTTAATCTGACACAAAAATAATTTATTACCCACCTGAGTAAAGTTTATTTGCCCTCAAAAAGCTCCATGAAATAACATTTGACTCAATATCTGACGGTGGGATTTTGTAATAAACTAGTAAAGGTGGTAAAATCGACTTTTAACCTTGATGCTTCATTTACCGCCTGCAGCCAATTCCGTCTTACTAAAAAAAATTATTATTACACGTGGATAAGGTTGACGTGCCTTCCACAAGTTCCATGGAGTAATATTTAATCTAATATCTGATGGCGGTCTGGTGTAATAAATTATTAAATCTGGCAAAATCGACATATAAATTACAATTTGAAGCCTACATCGTCTGATGCCAATTCCGTCTAATCATCGCACAAACATAAATTATTTATTACACATCTGGATAAGCTTTACCTACCCTCTACAAGACTTTTAGAGAAACATTTAGCCCAAAATCTGGCGGCGGCCTGGTGTAATATATTATTAAAAGTGGTTACATTGGCGTTTTTGTAATAAATAGGGGTTTTTTGGTGAAATTTACCCTCAGGCCGGTTTTTGGGGTGGTCTTGAACTAACAATCGCTGGCTCAAAAATCACTCCAATATCATAGATCAGTAAAAGTTATAATTTATCGTGTTATAAAAACCTTTCTTAGCGATACGATGAAAATATTAGACCCTTTGGTTCAAGGGCGGCGATATGTTGCAGATAAGCAGGAGTAATAATATTAGATCCTAGAGCACAACACATGAATCTGCCACTCGCACGATCAATTGGATTCAACATTAATAACAACGCAACTATAACAATCGTTCAATTCAGAAGATTCAAGAAGGCTGGTAGAATGCAACTAGACATTTTAGGTATTTATTTGGTGTCAATGTCAAACTGAATGTTCTCCGCATATACCATGCGATGTAAAAATTTATGATCGACATCCACGATATCAAAATTCATGATGGACATGCAGCTTTGTTTAAATATTGAATGCACCGAACGTGAATTTTGTGTTTGTGTATTCAATAGTAATTTGTTTTACAGCACAATTAATCCAACTGAAATGGATTAAAACGGAAATTGTATGAATTGCTTGCGGACGATTACAACCAACAATGTTGCTACAATTACTCGGCAGTGTTCACGCACTAACTTAATTGGTACAATTTATAGTCGGATTGAGTTAAGTCTTAGAATGATGACTTTTGCTTTTAGCTCACTCTAATTATGCCGGTCGTTTCTTGCAAATTAACTTGGGAGAATTCGCATTCTCATCTTAAAAAATTTTCTCAGAAAGTGATTTTTCCCAACACCGGGATAACGGCCAAATATCTCTATATTTTTTTCATTAATTTATGTCCAATTACGTAACCATCTCAAGAAAATGTTAAACAAATTATTTAGCAATAAATATCTAAAACTGCCATGTTTTGATTTGTTAAAAGCTGGACAGGTGAATTTAAAGATATTCAAACCTTATGTTCACTCTATTTCGCTTACGTTCGATCTCAACTGGAATACGCTGTACCGGTCAGGAATCCATACTTATGCTGTATACATTAAAATAATTGAAAGCATTCAAAAGAAGTTTCTGATTTTTCTGTTAAAGAAAAGTGCCTGGGATTACGACCACAGTACTCAACAAGATGCACGGATTACAAAATATGCACGCTTCAAATAGACGAAGGTTAGTAGATGCTCCTCTTAGTTTTAAAGTCCTTTATTTGAATTATATTTTTAACAGCCGATTTTTCATACAAAAATCTTCTTACTGGTACGGGTAATTTTACCTACCTCCATTGACTTAACAACACGCCTTTAAGGTTATAATTACGCGATTTTTATAATATTTTACGAGACCAGGATTTTAAAATAAAGGAAATACGCCATTTAAACCCGGCACATGACATCATCAGATTCAATTTATCAGACTAGATCCGTAGTTTTATTGAAGTGCTAAGTTCAATGGATATTTGCCTATAAACTTAGCATCAACTCGTCGTTAGCGATAATATTTATCATGTAAACATAAATAATCAAATGGCCTTTTTTATGAAACCGAAAAAGGTAAACCAAATTTATATCAAATCGATCCTAATTACCATAAAACTCATCTCAACCATATTTCAGGTACGCGCAGTTGTTGCGTTGACAAATCTTAAAACCTTCAGATGAAATTTAATCCACCTAGATATACTTTTGGATTTACCTCGGTATACGCTTATTTTCCGCAGAACAAATTTATTTTAAAGTGTCGGCCCCATTTTTTGTTTGCTTTCCTAAATCTGTTCAACGAAAATATTATATTTCAATTAATAATATGCCTGTGAGATGTTTTAAATTATCTTGTTTGCCTATATAAAAGTATGAGTTATATATAGCTACATGTAATCTTTTCGGGTAGATACATATATGTTGTTGCTACTGTAATATTTAGAATTTTAAATAATTTATTATTTTTGATCAAATTTCAATATAATCCGAGCGCCTTTTCATATGAAAATATACCAAAACCTACTCACCAAAATATTTACTTGTTGTTCCTTTAAGAGTTGATCATCATCTCTCGTATTATTTAATGGATCTACCGGGAATTATAATTCTTTCACTTTCACCACTACCACAACCACCTTCGCCTCGCCACCTTACGAGAATGTTGTAATTTAGTGGAAATAACAAATCTTGTTTGTGTGTTTATTCGGTTGTGCGCGTGGGCGGATGATTGCCTTTAGTGAATATATTCCAGATTTCTGGGGCAAATGTACAAAATTGGTTTACTGAAATTGGATTCGAATCTAAATTCCTGGAATAATGTTAGTGTGGAAAATTAGGAAGTGATTTTTTTGTGAAAATTAATCAATTTACGATCAATACGAGTTTTCGAATGAGATTTAATTTTATGGTGCATGTAAAGGAGGGACGGCAGTGTTGAAATACTACCATAAATAATTTATGTAACACTTAGGGCACAGTATTTTAATCGACTTAATTTATTTTATGTTGAATATTTCATTATTATGCAGAATCCTCTATATAATATAATTTACTAGCTGCTCTGTATAACATTTTTAGTGTTGATTAATTGCTTTGGGGTGAAATTGTTAAATAGCTTTCCGATATTTTTTTATTTATACACTTTTTGTGTTTTGATAAAATTAATTATAATCCGTAGGAAATCAAATAATTTTACTCTCTGTAACCAGATATAAATATAAATTTTAGTGGTTTAGGATATGTCACTTGAATTTATTGGTAATGTAAATAAGATAATGGATTCGGATCTGATAAAACATAAATTAGACAAAAGTGTTGGTATAACACGATTTCTTGTCTGTATAAAACGCTTGCGTTTCTAAAAAATTGTAATTGAATTAAAATAAAGTAGAAAAGCTTCATTATTGTTCACTACTGTAGGAAGTAAATTTATTGTATATTTAACGAATTTCGCTACCAAGAAAACAATGGTTTATATCATCTAAAAATAGGAATAAACAACATTAAAATATTCCGGAAAAACTTCAGCCCCGCACAAAAAGAATGGACAAATTAAAAATAGAAAGGAAACCTTTTGTTTGGTACTTTATTTAGATTATAAAACGTAAAAGAATTAAACAACAAGTTCTGTGTTGTAAATTTTACAAGAAAATATTTTATTTCCGCAAACTTCTCCCACCAAACGAAAAATACAAATTCAATGCATTTTCCTCTTGACATTACTCGAATATAACCGAACGAAACAAATGAAAATTAAATATTATTTTATATAAAGTTTTACAAGTCACTGGAGACTTTTTCTGTACTTAAAAACTACTTAAAACTTTTCTTCTGTAGCACAGCACTGTGTAGTATTTGAGTTGAATTGGATTCCAATTTTATTTCGCCTGGGTATGTCGTATCGTATTTAATTTGATGTCGGTTGAAAGATGCTTATGCCGTAGATATTTGGAATCATACATTTTCTGGAAAATGGAAAATTTTTTCGTCGCTGTTATGGTATTATGAAAGTAATATTTTGACGACACATATAGGTGACATATTTATTTGTTTCGTGGTTACTTTGGATAGTAATCCGAAACCCATAAATAATTTAGAAAAGAAGAGATTTAATTTATTGTGAATAAATGTTAAATTTTAACCATGGTTTCCACCAACAATTTACTGCAAAAATTTCGAAAAAATCATATTGAATACTGATTGGATAAGCAAACTACGTCACGTATGGCAAAATTCCGATATTTTTAATTGGTACAATAATGAAAAAGGGAGAACTGCAATAGTTTTGAAATAAAAAGAGGGACTGACATCTCGTATTTTATGAAATGTTCCGGAAAAAGATACAGATACGATTTGTCTTCTAATCTAGTTCAAAGTTATAAATATTTTGTTATTCAATATCATTAGTTTTATAAATTGGTTAGACTTGTTAAACAAGGATTAATTAATATTGATTAAATTAATTGACAAATAAATATTAATATTAATCACCACCAAGAATAAAATTGTCCCATATAATTTCAGTGAACTATTTAATAATTTAGTTCAACCCATCTAGATAACAAGATACTTAGTACAAATTTAAGCTAATGGAAGCCACATTTCGCTAAATAAAAATTAATAACTAAATTTAACCTAAATTAATACTTACAAAGTAAATTAAGATTAATAAATAAATAAATTCAAAATTAATATCTTATCCAAATATCTTATCAAAATTAAGAAACGAAGATAGATGCCCTCAGAGCACTAGAAGCACAAAAGATTGCAGAACGAAACAGTTAGGTTGAATCCTTTTGAGAAAACATTTGCTTTGCAATAGATTTTAAATTGAAAATAAAACAAAATTCGATAAAATACATGCATTTTCACGTCACCACACCAAATTTACTCCTCACACTAAAAAAATGATTTAAAATTGAAAACAAAACAAAATTTGAAAAAATACAAAACTTTTCTCGTCACCACACCATCATGTTTTTGATAAATCATGGCCATTGTAACAAAAATGATTTAAAATTAAGGGAAAATGATGATTTTGGGCAAAAGAAACTGTTTTTGAACGAAAAATAGGTCCTAGTACAGCCCAGAAGGATTGATAGATCGAGCGGCTTGATAGAACGAATGAAACTTTTTAATTAGGCGTGTTCCATAAATTGAGAGGTCTGTGATTTTTGGAAAAACCCTGTTATAGGAAGGCACGAAGCCACCCGCAGATTCTTCTAAATCTGCAGAGGCCTCTTTCACGGTGATTTTGCCGACTAGGGTTTGAGTCGTGGGGAAGTTGAGGCTTGCATATTCCTGAGCTACACCGTGGAAAGGAAAAAAATAAGAATAAACTAAAAAAACTAGAACTAAATTAAATTTTCACCAGAATTAAATCGATTGAAATTTGAGGAAAGTGAGTAAAAATAATAATAACCGGGTGTGTCCACCCATGAATGACCAGATCTTCCCTAATGTTGCACAATGTTGTACAAGAGACCTCCCGAATGACCCATCGACCTCTAGAGGCCGATGTCCAGCAACAACGTAGCAGTATTAGAGGGTAGGGACGTCTCCCCAATAGACAAAGCTTCACTCGGAGAGACCTCTAGGTAATCTTCCACATGGCACACACCAACCGCTTGAGACTGCCGTAGTGCCACCGAGAGACCGTGTAGGTTTTACGGTCGTCCCCGAATGGACGACATATATGCTGGACTCACCACTCCGATCCTGTAGATGTCCTGCCAAGGGGATGGATGGGAGTTGCAAGCCCAGCCTGCAACTATGGAATCGACACGAAATGAGACCCCCTCCCATCATACCATACCGAAAGAAATTTAGCAATTCATTTTATAAGCAAACCAAATAAGGATAAGTACTAAAACAAGAATAATCACTGTACAGAATAACTCGAGGCCGATGAATAGGAAAACAAAATAAAACCGAATTGTTTTTTATTTAAACAAATTTTTCAAGAAAAATCAAAATCAGAGCCGAAAGAGTCATAAAAGACAAAAACAAAATAAAACTAAAAGGGTCGAACGTGAAAATTCCGAAACGGAAGAAACAAAAAATCGACCAAAAATGGTCGCTGACTTGTATAATTAGGTAGCAAAGCCCATGTGCAGCCGCTCGCGCGTGCCAAGCAACCGTTACGGCACTCCATTAGACAAAATATATTGAATAAAAAAATTTGAAAAATTGAAAATTTAAAATAATTTAAAAAAAGAAAAATTTAAATTTAAAATTGAAATTGAAAATGGAAAATTTTGATTAAAAAAATCAAAAAGATCGGTACCTGTTGACCTCATTGAGGTCGAACTTGAGGGTTGCGGCGTCCTGGATTGCCGAAATGGGTTGAGTGTCTTCCCGCCGTTAATAAATTTGGCCTCGATAGGCTGCTGTAATGATTGGGCGTCTTCTCGCCGTTAAAATGCGGTTGACCAAATTGTTGGCCACCCGTAACTCGTAGATATCGTTGGGCGTCTTCTCATCGTAAACAGCAAATAACGTTGGGCGTCTTCCCGCCGTAAACCGCAAATAACGTTGGGCGTCTGTTCCCCGTCAACCGTAAATAATGTTGGGCGTCTTCCCGCCGTAAACCGCAAATAACGTTGGGCGTCTTTTCCCCGTAAACCGTAAATAATGTTGGGCGTTTTGCCGCCTTTAATCTAAAATCAGGCTAGCCACGTTGTTGGCCACCCATTATGAATTATGAGGACCTCTTGTTGACAGCCGGATAATGAAAAAACCATACACAAATAAAACTGGACGCCCCATGTTTCGGGCACATATATGAGTTACGGCCTCCAAAATACTGATGTAAATTAGTTAAGGCTGAATAGCTTATATAGGGTTTTCCAATAGGAATGATATGATTTTTAAATGACGTTTCGGCCATTTGTAATATGTCGTGATCTGTCATTTTTTGTTTCATTGTATTCAGTAATGTTTGCCTTGGAACAACTTGAAAACGATAACGATTTTTTTAAGAAAATCATCTTACCATACCACCTCATACCAAAAAAAAATCTAGAAGAATATTTTCCGTTGGTGTTCTTTTTAGTTTTGTTTTTCTGTGCGCCTCACTCCCTCCGCTTACTTTCACCACGCAACAGCTACACACAATAAAACGAGAAGAATACAACAAAAATATTGCTCTATATGATACAATGTAGATGAGTACACAAAATTAAGGCTAATACACAATAAAACAACACTTTAGTATTAATTCCAAAGGGTAGATGGTAATGCCATCTGTAAAATGCCTCAATCATTCGATTGCTACGAAATTGAAAATTCAAAAACAAAATTCAAATGAAATGATGTTATGACCCCTCAAGGTCTCATAACAAACCGGTAAACCGAAAGTGACAGCTTCCATTGGAGCTTTTTCATTATATGCAAATATTTTAAAAATTATATCAATTATGAGAAAATTGATTATAAACTAAAAGATTCTAAATTCAATTTGCAACAATACCGGTCCAGCTCAATTTTCAAAACTTTAACTGGAAAGGGCGATTTTTGACAAAAAATAACTATTTTTTACGTAGTCAAAGAAAGTACAGTAATCATGAAAAATGTTGACCTATAGAGAATTTTGTAGATTTGCCATTATTGCTATAGCGGTGTGTGGCTGTGTGCGTGGATGGTGTCGTGTAGACAAATGTTGTGCCCTTTCTACAGCCAGATGGACTGACTACTCGAAGTAAAACTTTATACATAAGCTTCTTGCTTAAATTAGGGAATTCCAGTGATTTTTGGTTAAAAACGGAAGTGGCAGCTTTCCTAGGAGCTTTTTCTCTTTCTGCCAATATTTTGCAAAGTGGATCATTTATGAGAAAAACGATAAGAACTTATATATTCTAAATTAAATTTTCAATAATAGTTTAGATCATTTTTTTACAAAAAATTATTTTTTCTCTTTTACATAGCAAAATAAATTATAGTAATCATAAAAAATGTTGACCACAAGATTATTGCAGATTTACTATATGCTAGATCGCCGAAGCCTAAAAATTTAATTTTTTTTTAAATTTCTATGTGTGCTTACGTTTGTGCACATGCAGACTAAATGTCTTTGCACCGACCAAACGGCACAGTGGTTAAAGCTTTTGCGTTTAGTCCGGAAGGAACCGGGTTCGAGTCCCGATAAGGGCAGGATGCAAAATGGTATTTTCATCAACAGATTATGATATGTGATGAAATGGAACACAAATATGACCCCCTGTCGGAGACTAAAACTCTTGGGCCGACCCATCTTCCATGCCAGTATAGGCTGGCATATGGAGCTATGCAATGTGCTGCAGTTGGTGATAAAATCGGACCTTTTCTCGTACGCCCTCGATTTGGCAAGCGACTGCGTAAGTAAGGTATGACGTGAAAAGCGAACTTCGAAAGAGTTAGGAGTGCTTCGTCTCCAGAACAGATTGCAAGATTAAATAAATAATACAAAAAAATAAATGTCATTGCCCTTTCTACAGCCCAGATGGACTGATATATTGAGATAAAACGTCATACCTAACCATTTTCTATAAATTGGGAGATTCCGTTGTTTTTTGAACGAAATATAATTCGTTTCAAAATATTTTGAAAAGTATATAGCATTTATAAAAAACGATAAATTAAAAAGATTTTAAATTAAGTTTCAAACAAAATTAGCTGAGATCATATTTTAAATTTTAGCGGAAATGATGAGTTTTGATAAAAAAATAATTTTACCAAAATTCGGCATCTGTACAGACCAGGCACATTAACTTTGAAGCACGAAAGGTGCCGGATATCAGCGTGTACCAGAAGTGGCAGCTTTTAACAATACACTTCTATATGCCACACAACTATGTTTTTTTTTTGCACTAGATATTCTAAAGACGCATTATTCCGCGAAACATCAATAACAATTGGCCACCAAGATTACAGTTGTTGTTTTTATTGTTTTTATTTCTTTGGGTTGCCAAATTACATTACTCTTGGACAACTCTTTTAAAATACATTCTTTATCATTAAGTGGCCGAAGTTCCATCTTTTACATAATAGCTAAACCCTGTTGATTTGCATGGAGAAATGCGCTTTATACGATTTTGTTTTGGAAGGTCAATACGTTTTTTAATCATAACCTCTAAAATGCATTTTGTATTGTACAGAGTTGATGTTGATATTGCTTGTACTAATTATATTTTTCTGGCACACACACGAGGTTTGTATAAGATTACTGTTGATGTACCATTTGGAAAGCATCCGTTTTCCACATTCACACATTCAGTTATTGCGGAAGCATGCGGTGTAATGAAAATTATAGTCATTTGAATTCGCAAGGTAAATTGGCGGAAATTATTGGAATACGCTATAATAATCGTTGCTTCAATCACATTAGGCATCAGTTTTTTTCAAATAATGCTGTGCACATTGCACAATTTCAGTGGATACAAATTACGAAGGAATATTATTCATGAACCCTCTTTCAAAAATAGTTTGTGTAGTGGAAATCCAAAAGGTTCCACAGAATTAAGAAACTATATTTGAAAATTGAGAGCCCGATCCCCATCAATAACTATGTTAATAGATTTGTATTTCATTTGTGCATCGGAACACGCTCGTTCACAAATCCGACCTTGATTTTAGGAATGGTGTGAAATGTGTGGAGAATTTTTCATTACAACATCTTGAATTGGTGGCTGCAATTGGTATAAATCCGGCGGGAACCTTATCTCATAGGTTATGGCATCAAATGGAAATTTGGTAGTGACATGGTGTGTATTCATACAGGATATACTTTCAGGCAGACATTGAGTTCGTTGGCCGGTGTTGAATGTGAAATGAGTGGCAAAGTTTGTCGAAAATCACCTGTTAGCAGTATAAGAGTTTCTCCCATTGGCCGGTTATATTTTAGCTTTTTATGTGACATTGTACATTCGTTTCGAGCTATGACTCAAGAAAAATTGTCTGTTTCATTCAAATTTAATGGTAGTTTCAGAGTTGAGTATGCTTTGCGTCCTCCATTACTTAAGCTTGAGTGAAATGCAGGTGATACTACAGCGATTTTGCTCTTCTGTCAAATTCGGCGAGTATACATTTGAAAATAAATGTTTTCCCAGTGCCTCCGGCTATGTTTGTTATTTATTGCATCACTTTAGTGTATGCCACTTTTGATCAACAAACTAAAATATACTTTTTGGGCTTCAGCTAAAATTCGTAATACATCCTTATAGAGATAAATCGTTTTAGTCAATCTGCTTGATAACAATTTTGCATTTACGATACTTTATCGTTTATACGGGTTCCATTTAAATGGAAGTGGAGTAACAAAAAGTCGAATTATTATAAAATACAAATTCTTGATAGCTCTGCTTAATTGGCAATGTTATTTTTACGCGTGGCCACCATCGTCATGCTTCATCGTAAATCCGAGGAAATAGAAAAGAAGTTTCAAAAAATCGATATTTTGGAAAAGTTGTACAGTTTACAAAATTTGCTCATTTTCATAAAGAATCTCTATGGAAAGTTGGAATCCGATTACATGAATGGTATGTAAACTTACCTCAAAAGTCCCGTTAAGGTGCGGACCGCTCGGATTTAAATTGCATATAACTTCTTTCCGTAACTCATTCCCATGATAAAATTTAAATGCAACTTATGAATGGTAAACATTTCATGACAATCGGGTTAAGCGGCTGAAACACCTATTCGAAACACACAAACATACAAGAATTCATAGATTTTGTTTTTCCGGGATTCTTTCTTTTTACTTTCTTTGACTTAGTAAAACAAAGTTAAACCAAGAAATATTTTCACCTCGAGATTTTTCCAGATTTACCACTATAACGCCTAAATGTCGATCGCGATTAAACTTTATTCTTAAGCTTGTACCATAAATTGGTAGGTCCCACAGCTTCCATAGGGGCTTTCTCGTTTTGAAAATATTTTTAATAGTATATCATTTATAAAAAAGCACTGAAAGCACTGATGAACTAATAAAAGCTATAAATTAATTTTGCAACAATACCGGTTTAGATCAATTTTAAAAAATTTAGGCGTCCATCGAACATAACGGCTTCCATATGAGTTTTTAAGTTTTTTCCAAATATTTTGAAAAGTATTTCAGATTGTTTTTTAAATTTTATGGGAAATGACGAACATTGATGCTTTATTTCATGAAAATTCATCATCTCTACAGTCCAACGGATTTGACTATTCAGAACAAACCAATCATACTTAAACATTTTCATGAATTTATTTATATAGAAAATTACAAGCTTTTTTCCCCTGCTACCCTGTTCTGGGGCCAAGGCTGTCCCAACTTTATCGCGGTTTGCTTATTTACGTCCTTACCTTTACGCCTGTATTGGCCAATTCGAGAGCGTACGGATATAGAGGTTTGATTTCAGTCTTTACTGGCATGGAAGATTGGTCGGCCCATGAATTTTGCACTCCGACAGGCGGTCATAGATGTGTTCCTTTCCATCACCAATCGTAATTTATTGATGAAAATTCCCTTTGCATCCTGCCCCTATCGGGATTCGAACCCGGTACCTTCCGATCCAAACGCCAAAGCTTTAACCACTATGCCATTTGGTCGCTATTTACAAACTTGAATTAATAATGCAAAAGTACAAAATAAAATAAATCCGCTTAGAATTTGAAAATTAAAAATATAACAATAATAGTAGTAATGAAATTACTGGGGTCATAAAATTGCCTAACCCCACTTTTAAAATTATCTTTAGTGCAGCAAAAATGAAATAAATGGTTAATTTTATTAAAACTCTACACATCATCGTCATTGGTTCATTAGCGTCATAGTTGGTTCTGTGTCTATCTAAGTGGAGGAAATCGTGATCCCTTAGTTGCCTACTAGGAACGTATATGTGTGGTAAGTTTAACATTCAATTAAATTTGGAGGTTGTCGCTATACGTTTAAGTGGTACTCGTATTGTAAAGATGACGCTCACACAGCCATCCTTCTTAGCAGGTCAACTAGCGCATACATTTTATTTGAAATTTCTCAGTATTTTGGATATGTTCTTTGTTGAACGTACACCACACATTTAAAGCATATCCCAGCTGGGATCGAACGTAAGCACAATTCAAAATCTTAATTGTCTCCAAATCGAAAGCTTTAGCGATGCACAGCTCAATGCGCTTAGTAAAGCTCACGTTTTCAAACAAAATTAACCAGTGGGTTTTCAGTTTCAAGTACTACCTGAAGAAAAACACCATTTATCTTATAGTCTTGTGTAATAGAGTCAGCCGGTTCTCTGTTCAATTCATCTGAGTCCGTCGAATATTCTTTCGGGCCGTTAACCGATCGAGTAATTGATTTTAAGATTCTAGTCACTGTTTCCATCTCTGGAATCTTAGTCTGCTATTGTTTTACAACTTCTATCAGAATTGTCCATTCGGTTCTTTTCAGACGCAGATTCTTATACGTTTAATGATCTCTGTTTTTACCTTTTTACTATATCTTACTGGCAAAGGTGGGCTCCCTCAGAATCCATGGAGCCGAGCTATTTTGAGCAAGGACATTTACAGAATAAAATATGATTTTCCATCTGGGGTAATATTTCTAATCAGCGAAAGCTTTTGGAAAGCTTTTCAAGCCTTTCCCGCCACCTTTGTAACGTGTTCTGGAGAGATTTGGTTTGAAAAATATTGATTTTTATTTTTTTTTGAAAATGCGTTTTGTAGTGAATTAAAGCTGTGTGTTATTCAACTAGAAAATTGTTTTGGCGAATTGTCTTCCTAATTAGCATAACTGTCTGAATTTACGAAAACAACAAAAATTTGAAAGAAAATGAGCATGTGGTTAATTTCTAGCAAAATTTCGAAAAATGACAAAATTCCTTGGCAGGATTTCTAAAAAAATCAAATTTCGCTGACAAAGCTTTACAGTATGCTATGGTAATTCAGAGGCACAAATAAATACGATTGTATACGTAACTTAATCAACTAATTAGATTTTTGAATCGTTATCATATTATTCAAGCAAAATATTAATTTAATACTATCAATATTGTTGACGTCATGCTTTTCAAATTACAAATTGATTAAATTGGTTTTACTTTCGAGCTGGCACATTCTTCAACTTTTATATTCGTAATAATTTTCTTGCTTGCTATTAACATCTATTCAATTTTCATGTCTGGACTGTTGTATTGTAAATATGCGATGTTGGTGTTTATTGGCGCGTGAACTAAATTTGAACCATAAGCAAAGCGTCCTTTAGTAAAAGAGATGTAAAAGCTTTCGGTTTATTTTTTAATTAATTATAATTAATCATATCCTTTTTGCGCTATTTTTGTGTTTCACTTCGTTTAATTTTATTATGTATTTAAGGTTTTGTATACATAGTGAAAGAAAATCATAAAGCCCTCTTTTATGACTTTTCTGTAGCTATTTTGAGTTTATACACTTGCTCGTTCGCCCTTATAAAGTTATAAATTTTCCTACTAATAACAGTTGATTAAGTTTTGGTATTGTATCAGAAATGTTAATCGTTTTCATTGTACCGAAATTTGTCGTCATTTTCGCAAACATTTTAATATACAATTACATAGACCAACTAGGTACCAATGCCCTAAAGTTGCATATGGCAATAAATCGCATATCTCGGAAAAGTATCATCTGAGGCACCCGATTGCTAAGAACTTTTTCTCAACTTTTTCACTTTGTTTCTATTTTGCTGAGTTGAAAATCCTTCACAAATCAGAATCAGTTTGTATTTCATTTTGTTCTCTTTATATACCGAGATATTTTTATTATTTTCATTTTATGTGACAGAATTTACAAGAAAATGAAATAAAGACTAGATATGCATGTATTCGTATTTTCTATACATACATGTGAGCACGCCAAAAATACATAAGAAAAGTGATGATGGAAAATGTTTATATAAGGAAAACCCGTAAGAAATAAATAAAGTTAATATCAGATAATATACAATTTTCAATATGAAAATAGGGTATATTCCATATTTTGTCGTTGACAAATGATAACTGCTGACATTTGTAAATTTGTATATATACAGAAGCTCCAATCTTGTGGGTTGGTTCAAAAGACCAAAAATGAATATAAAAAAAAATTCGAATTTTTAACGAGACAAGAAAACGAATCATGTATATTATGCCATATATACGAGATACCAATGTGCATAAATATGAAATATGAATAATAAATTTTAAAATTCTGTATTTGCAGTGTTTTCCTTTCTTTGGATTTGTACATCGCGCAACTTGAAGATAACAAAAATCATATTTTAACCTAAATAATAAGATAAGACAATAGATGCATGCTATGCATCTCATTAGTGGCCATTGTCATAAATAAGATAGTACATGGTGGATAAACCATGCTACGTACAATGAACAAAATATCTACAATTCAATTAAGGTACATCATCAATCAACATCTAATTTTGTGCGAGAAAACATATTGACAAATTTTTATTTATTTTGAATAATTGATTTCGTTATGACATCAAAATATTATACATGAATTTTGTGGGATGTCATTTATCACCAAAACATATTGTTATATGTGCAATGTTCATAAAATATGATGAAAAATCTCGTATTAAAAAATAATTAGGTAACACAAATACGTATGTAGAATTCAATTTGTCAGGTTGTTATATTTCGAGTTTTCTCGTGGAGTGGGTAATTGGGTAGATTTATGCATTATGGATATTATAAATCGAAAATCTAGACATGAGTTTTCAATTTAAATTTTACTTATTTAAATGATAAGTCAATAACACTTATTTACGTTTGGTGCGATGGGAACTTATTTTTCTTGTAATACCACTCATTCAAATAATCCAATTTCCAATTGTGTTTAGCATCAAATGTAATTTTAAAAAATTTGTGTACTGCTCGTGTCCGAAGGCGTAAGTGTGAGTAATAAAATCATTATCAAGTCAAATTTGTTGGAAAACAATTTTCCAATTAGCGATTCATCTTCTGATGGTTTTAATATGTTTTAGAGTGTTCGTGTCGTTGTAGTATTTAATATTTGTGGCTTACCACTGATGAGGGCTCACAAATAGATTAAGTGGTTTCTGTTTTACAACTAACCCGCTTATTATGTTTTCTATGATTTTTATACATTGATTTTGTTTACTTAAGCATAACTAACAATTATAATTTTATACATATCTTATAAGTTATTATATGTATGTAATGAACGCAAATATAATAATTTTGCTTATCATATTGATTGATTACACGTGAGGTGACAGGTACATCATATTTAATAAGCGGAATACGAAATATAAAAATACTTAGAACACTCAAAATTACTAAAGTTGAAAATATATATTATGTTATTTACGTTGTTGAGTATCAACATTCTCCGGGGCCGTGCTTTCTAAGTTATAGGCTTCGTTCAGTGGAGGTCTCCTTTTGGTTCGGCATTTGTAGATAATAAAGGCGATTATGCTAAAAGCAATGGCATGGTTTAATACTGGGGCCTGCTCTTCTTGTATCTGTTGTATTCGCTTGTGCAGCTCAGTTATGTCATTCGCTAGAGTTGAGTTTTCCAATTTAATTGAGTAGTTTGTACGCCTATCCATCCACTTTATCGATAGATTGACTTTCGGTAGATATGACGAGTCACTTACGGTTTTCTTGTACATTTTATAAGTTTTTAGAAAGATTGACCCTTCCTTTAAAGTGCATCCGCCTTTAAGAGAACTTAATCCATTGCGTGGTAGTGATACTGCTACGAAATCTCCATCACAGGCTATAGTAGCCTGCCGCTCTTGACCGATTGAGAAAGTCCACTTATTGTTCTCAACTTTATCCATGTATATATCTCTTGGATTTTGCGAGACTCTTTTTGCAATGTGGCGGTTGAATGGTTGTTGTGATGCCAATAAGTCTAATTCACATATAGAAAACATACAAATATATTCGATGTTGCTATGCTTGCAATGGCTAAACTCGTCCTTTGTCATGATGTAATATTCATCACGATGTATGGAGGTAACCAAATAGTCCATTGATGCTTGAATGAAGACTCCTTCGATTGTAGGAAGAGGTGTAGGTTTTAATACTTGATATTCATTTGAACTTAAAAAATCAGGTATTGACCACATAATTTTCCTCTGCGTGACATGCTTTGATACAGACTCAATAATTCATAGATATCTCCGCACCTATGCTGCTTCTGCCGTTCGTGATCCAATATTTGTTTCTATGATGTGACAGAGTTAACTGAATCCCCCCATTCAATGTTTTGGATGTCGGGTATCATAGTTCAGGTTACAATTATTTATTCTTGCTCCTATTCTTAGTATTTTATGTTCATCAATAAATAGATTTAGCGGGAGGAGCTTGCTTTTTCTTGATACTGAGCCTTCTTTGTTAATCTGCATGATTTCATTCTGGAACTCCGCGTGTTGAACTATTCTAACTAGCTCGTTGTAGGATTCATTAAGTTCTTCAGCAGAAAGTAAAGTTGGCGATCCGCTAACCTGTTTTTTCAAATATTTATTTATAAACCGTCGACAGAGCCCAACAACGAGAACTATTTTGTTCATCTTTGAAAATCGTTCTATAATCTGTACAAACGGATTGACTGTTGTTGATGTTGCAAGTGCAACCAATTGCTTAGTTTCTAAAGTAGCTTCCTCTCGAGCAGTAGTATGTTGTGGCCAACGTTCGGTTGAAAATTGCAGCCAATCTTGACCCGTCCACCATAAATTGTTGTTCTTTAGTTCCTTCGGACTGGTTCCTCTTAATGTGGAGTCTGCTGGATTGTCGGTTGATCCAACGTTGTGACGGACTTGAGTATGAATTTCCGATATTCGATTGACTACAAAAGTTTTATATTTATGAGGACGCCCTCAAATCCTACATAAGGTGATCATTGAGTCGGTCCAAAAGAACGAATTTTTTTATGGAATTTGCATTACTTTTTGAATTTGGTACATTAGTCTTAGTGAGCAGCAACGCTCCACAAAGCTCAAGACTACAGGGGGTAGTGAAAGTAAGTTTTTAATCAGAACAACCTTTGTTTTTGATGCGAGAGGTCTCACAATAGTAATGTGTTCTGAATTTGTAGATTTAAAGTAAACGTCAGCAGTATAAGCCTTTTCGGAGGCGTCGCAGAAACCTTGAAGTTCTGTTATATTGTTCTCCTCAAAATGGATCCAACGTGGAATAAATATTTCTTCCAGGAGAGGTAGAGAACCTTTAAATTCCTGCCATTTTGTTGATATGTGTGATGGAAGTTCTTCGTCCCAATATAGGCCTGCTAGCCAAATTTCTTGCATCATTAGTTTAGCTACAACTGTTATTGGTACCAGCCAGCCTAATTTTTGGACTATCCGAAAGTAGGTTTCGTTCTGTAGTCTTGTCCGGCGCAGATTGAGTGACGATGAAACCGAATGTATCTATTGCTGGATTCCATTGTACTCCAAGAGTTTTAATTGTGTCATCAAGCTTGAATTCCAATCGATTTTGATTCCTTAGATGCACTGGTATGGATGCCAAGAGAACTGTGTTGTTTGTTGCCCATTTTCTTAACGTAAATCCACCGCAATTCAGTAAATCAATGGTTTGTTTTTGGCTGATTATGGCTTCTTCCAGTGTGTTTTGCCCAGAAATTAGACCATCCACGTATAAATCATTTAAAACTGCGTTGGACGCTATATGCTAGTTTAGTTGTTCATCGATGGCCAGCTGTCGTAGTGACTTCACCGCTAAATAAGTTGCTGCTGCTGTTCCATATGTGATGGTGGTCAGCATGGAGTTTAACTGTATTTCTTGTTGCGGAGACTCTATCCATAAAATACGTCGATACTTCTGATCATCTTCATCAACGGCTAATTGTCTTAACATTTTTCGATACCAGCCGTATGGACGTATTTATGCTTCCGCCATCTTAACAGTATGGATAATAAATCCTGTTGAAGAGTAGGACCTGTCAACATAGCGTCGGTTAGCGATGTTCCTGTTGTGGTTTTGGCAGAGCCATCGAAAACAACCCTCAATTTCGTAGTTGCACTCGAATCCTTTAGAACTGCATGATGCCGCTGGTAATAGTAACCAGTTTCAGTAGCTGTTTCAGCAACTTCAATAAGAGCTTCCGGAAGTGTTTTTGAAATAAAACGCATTGAAATCAATTTAGAAATCAAAAATTGTATTTGTGACGTAAGTTCGGTTTATGACATTTAATGTTTGCAAATAATTTCTTTTAACAGCCAACACCATAGTTGGAACAGCTCCAAATTGATCCGTTTTTTATCGAAAAATTGTGTTCAGTGATGAAGCTCATTTTTGGCTGCATGGATACGGCAACAAACAAAATTGTCGTATTTGGGCTAATGAACATTGGTTTGGTGCGGTTTATGGGCAGGTGGCATCATCGGACCGTATTTCTTTAAAAATGCGGAAGGCCAGCGTGTAAACGTCACTAGTGCAAACTACAGAGCAATGATCAATGATTTTTTATTAAACGAACCCGTGAATTGGCCTCAATAAGATATTATGATCTAAAGCCGTTAGATTACTTTTTATGGGGGTATCTGAAATCACTTATGTTTATATCGATAAACCACAATCGATTCCTGCATTAGAAGCGAACATAACACGCGTAATGAACGAAATATCGGCCTAAATGGTCGAAAGAGTCTTCGAAAATTGGACCCATAGAATGGATCTTCCAAAAGTCAATGGCGGACATCATTTAAAAGAAATTATTTTCAAACATTAAATATCATAAACCGAATTTACGTCACAAATACAATTTTTGATTTCTAAATTGATTTTAATGCGTTTTATTTCAAAAAAACTTCCGGAAGCTCTTATTAGATCACTCTTTATAATCAAAAAACATTATCCGTGCCTAAATTTCAGAAAACCAACAACGTCAACGCTTGTTTGAAAATGAAACGTTTACATTTCTTTATTCAACAAATTCTGTTTGAAGTTTAATTTAAAGTCCTTTTATTTTTTCGTAAATGCTTTAGTGCTTTTGCTTTTTAAACTTTTCAAAATATTTGCAAAAAAGGAGAAAGCTCTTATATACGCTGCGACTTCCGGAGAACCGGTTTCAACCAAAAACCACTAGGATCTCCCAATTTGTGAAAAAGCTTGTATGTGAAGTACACTCCGATCAATTAATGAATCTAGGATGTACAGCTTCCGAATTATTATTGATAAATTTTTTGTTTGCCAAAAATCGTTATTTCCGCTTAAATTTTGGAAACTGATGTGGACCGGCGTTGTTGCAAATATGGAAACTGCCACTTCCGGTGGACTGATTTCGGATAAAAGCATTAGGATTACCTAATTTATAGGTAAACCTTAAGTATGAAGTTCATCCCTTGCAGTCAATCCATCTAGAGCGCCAATAGACATTTAGTCAGCAAGTAGCCATATACGCACATCCACAAATCTTTGAAAGTTGCTTGGTTAAACTTCGGAGATATCAAAATATCGAGATCAAAATTTTTCATGACTATCCTTTTAATTAAAACATTTTTAATTAAACATTTCTATCTCATACTTCGAAAAGCCGCTTTTATTCACATTTAAAAATTGTATAGGGTTAATCTGGCCTCCCTCTTGACATGCACAAAGCTTTTTTCTGATCCCTTTAACGACCTATGTAAGGAGAATCTCCGGTTATGAGCACAGTTTTTTTCTGATCCATAATTTTTCTTTGAATCCATATTATGCGGATATGTGGATATCAATGAAAAGCTAGAGGCCTTAATTAACTGTTTGCTACAGTAACTACTGAAAAATTTTACGACCATTTTTTGGCAAACAAAAACCATAACCGGTTGTGGGCACTCGCCCACAAATTCGCCGAAAATGACAATATTTGAAGGAAAGCGCACCTAACTCGGAAGAATTTCGAGGTTTATTAATTTTAAAGGCCTCAGTGGCAGCAATAACAAAAAAGGCTGTTTTAAAAATAATTAAACGTCTTCCTAATCTTCCAAGTCAGAAACACAATCTTTGCATGTGAAATAGTTGGAATGCATGTCGGCGCACGGTAAATGCACCAATCACACGTGTTGGACTTGATGGAATTTGCAGCGGTCAACTTCGATAACAGGAGCTTCAAACAGATGAAGCAGAAGTCGATGTTATCATCAAATGGTAAAGAGTTATTTTGTTAGAGCGTTTGGCCAACGGTTTGGTAGGTGCACTTGCTTAGTATTTTACTCTTCTTCGGATGGGAGACGGCTGCTTGCTTAGAGGCTTTCTCCTTTAAAGTAGCCACGCTTCCTGAAAAAGCAACATGGTGCTTTGCGTCGTAAATCGATCACGATTTAAAGTCTTTTTGGTAAAGCTGCTCGTTGAAGACGCTGTAGCTGTGGTGTGGTGGCCACTGCCACTTTATGTGAAACATTTGTCGCAAGGAAGACGGTTCGATGCTGCTCCTCTTCAACAATGCGATCCTCGGAGCCAGCTTCTTTCACATTCCGCCCGAACGCTTGAATAAAATCAACATCAGAGTAGATATCTGGGCCGTATGGATGAATTACGGATGGTCTAAAACCGGATTTAATGACTTTGGGTGTCAATGCCAGATCAAGGGTCTTATAGAAAAGGCCAGCAATATGACGAGTCTCCAATACCTAAAACAATGAGATGAGAATTAAAAATTTCAGGTCGACAGAACAAGGTTGAATGATCCATAGTCCTACCTTGTTAGCATTATTTTTGCCATGCAGAACACTGCAACTTATAATAGGTCTTTATGAGTCCGAAAATAGACAGTGGCTGTAGTTTGGAAAAAAAGAAGCAATATGAACTCGATAGATGCGAAGCATGGTTGTCAAGAAGCAACAGCATGTAGGTGAAGCTAACGTAGGTTTTGCGAAATTTATAAAATGATGTATATAGCACACAAATTCTAGCTAGCACATCCAGCTGGCATCCCCTCAGAAACGTTGTCGAAGAAGATGGTCTGCATTTTTTTCGAGAAAAGAAAGAATGGTGGTAGATTGTTGCCAGCAGCACTTACCGTTAAGGCCATTGTCAACATCGTTCCTCTTTAATGGTTTTAAGTTTTCCAACACGTTCCATTCCCTTCATGGCAATCACCTCGCCAAGTTTTGTCGGGACCGTTGAAAGTCCGCTTTTATCCTAGTTGTATATATTGGTGGCTCCGAGTTGATGTTCATCCATCAAATGTCCATATAGTTTGGAAAAATTTCTCAACATTTGATTTACAAAAGCCTTTCACGCGCTGCATGGCTGTTTGTTCTGGGATGCGTAAAACGAGCTCAAAGTGGCGGCGCATACAATTGTAATATTACTGTTTGCCCGCTTTCTCAGCGTCATTTCAAATCGGTTGATATTCAAATTCAAGTTTCTTACCAAATTGATACGCCAATTCACGCAACTCGTTGATGCTTAAGCCGTAAAACTGACTGGCGCACTTCAAAATATATTGGACAATGGCTCTCTTGTGGATCAATAGGGCACACAATAATTTTCAAAGAAGGAAAGGAAGAATAAACATAAAGTCTCACATTTGATAGAGTCCGTTGGTTGCATTCACGAACGAAACCCAACAATACAGCATCTTCCACAGATGACAAGTATCCAAAAATATCTTCCGTTTTATGCAGGTAGCGTTGCAAACTGCTTCGCGCATTTTCATAGATTCGTGCAGTCGATTTAAAATGCTTTTTTAACTAAGCAATCCTTAGTGGCACAAATCAACACATCAAAATCAATTGAAGCTGATTCATTTTACTTCTTCGGGGTTTACCTGGCTAAAAATGCCTTAAAAAAAGTTACAATGTTAATAAAATTTGTTATGTCAGCATAAACGATGATATCTGACAGTTTTCCAGTCAAGCAGACGCTTTAAATGAATATGTCAATAAATCGCATATCTCGGATAAGTCTCTTCTGAGGCACCCGATTGATAAGAACATTTCTCAACTTTTTTACTTTGTTTTTATTTTGCTGAGTTGAAAACCCTTCGGAAATCAGAATAGGACGTCCACAACCGGGTACATTCTCGGAGTAACCAAAAAAATTGTATGCGTAATGATTTTGATGTGAATCGATGTGGCATCCCAAATCACAACGAAAATACTGTAAAAATACCGACGACACTCACCTGTTTGAGATTATTCACTTTGATTTATTACATTAGCTCGAAAACTGCGTACTTTTTCCATTCTGTTAAACGTTATGCAGGGGTGCCCACAACCGGAAACTCTCATCTTTGCCATGAATTATTTGAGGCAATTTCAGATCTATTAGTCAATTTGAATGGCACATCGATTATTTAACGATTTTTCAAAAACAATCCATATGCTACTGCTCCAACTGCTGATTCAAGCAAATCTCACAGTTGGCGATGTCGTTTTGATTGCTGAAACTGATAGAATTGTATATCTTCGTATTGCTGACACAAATAAAATAATTAAGCGTCCAATACATAAGCTCTGCATGGTCGGCGGAACGTTGATGTTGATTATTATGGAATAGTAGATTCACATTCTCAAACTTTAAAAATTAAACACAAATAATAGTCAATTTTGTCAATTTTTAACTATTCAACTTATTTTCTAAAATAGATGAACTGAAATCAAGCCATCAAATTATTGGGAGTTTAAAATTTATTTAAGAAATATCAGAAAAAGCGAACTATCTAGTGATTAACTTCGAATAAATAAAATAAAATCATAACCATCTCCACCGAGAGGTTTTATTTCTTATGCACCAATGGTAGGGGGGTAGGGAGAGGTATAGTAACATTAGACAACGGAGCTTTGGAAATATCATCTGATAACGAGTGCCAAAAACACTGCTCCGTACAAAACACCCATACATCAAATATTCATCCTAGTTAAGATGGTTCTGTGAGAACCGACGTCGACCTATGAAGTTCGTGACATTAGATCAAATAAACATATGTACATCAAGTTTACATCATACAAAAACAAGCCTAATTATAATTCGGTATATCAGGTTTGTGTACATTATTGATTGACGTAGGATTTAAAATTTATTTTTTCTAAACAAAATAATTTTAATTGAATTATGCTTTTCAATACGATTAGAAATGGATCAAAAGTAATTCATATCCCAATCTTCATTGTTATTATTGTCAATTAAAAATTTATAAATATTTGGTTTTATTTTATAATCCAAAATTATATGGAATTCATAAAACACTAAAAGTTAAATTTAATGTTTCATGCAATTATTGATAAATAATTTTGAAATGATTGATCCCCTACATTTTTGAATAAAATATAATTTTAATCTTATCTTCTGTATGTAAACCAATATAGTAAAAATTACACCTCAATTAGGTGGCACCTCGTCAATCGAGTTTTGTAAAATGAAAAGTTTGGGCTAATTGGCCACTATTTGGTAACAATTTGTCAGTAATTTCCAGTAATTGGTCAGCGAAAGATTTTTTTTTAATCGCCCTAAACATTGACAAAGTCCTACCACCCGACTTTCTTTAAGGATGGATGTACCTAAATCTCAAACTCACCTAATTTATTTTTAAGGTGAAAAATGAAGCTTACTGCACACAATGAGTTTCCTTTATGACAAAAGTATTTGGATCTCGAATATCGCGTTTCTAACGCAAACAATTCAATCAATCAACAAAAAATGGTTACTCCTGCTTTAATTTCAAACCATCAACATCGAAAATCAAATTTTAGCAACACCCCGAAACATCTCCAAATCTCTGAATTAGCGCCCATAATTTTGATAGCGTTGAAAAATTTAAATTCCTCTGGTCAGTTATAACCTCGTTGAATGATATGCAGGCAGAAATAAAAGCCCGAATCGCTGCCAGACACAGAGTTTTCTACGTCTAATCAAAATAATTTTGATCTAAACATTTATCGTAGTCGTCCAAGCTCGCACTTTATAAATCACTCACAAGAAGCGAGAGCGGGACCATGATCTCTAACGATTGTAGATTGTTATCCACCGTCGAAAGGAAGGTTATTCGTTGCATCTTTCGTCCAATTAAAGTTGCGAATAAGGAGTATCGGATTCGCATAAACCACGAAATAAAGCAAATTCTTGGAGTTAGCAAAGCATCTGATTCGTACCTCAATCGGCAACAACGATTGATTATAAAGTATTTCATCAATAATAAGCCTAAAAAGGTCTACTATTATGGATGTTGAAACTGGAGAACCAGAGTGATGGATCGAGATGGATGGAGGACCAATGTGCAGGCAGCAGAATCCCTTCATGGGATTTGAAAGCTAGACAAAGAGAGAGAGAGAGAGAGAGAGAGAGAGAGAGAGAGAGAGAGAGAGCGAAAACAAGATCAACCCTTGATAAAAATTTAATCTTCTTTGCAAAAATCTAAAAGCTCATACGGAAGCTACCATTTCTGGTGGCAGATCTCCACCACATTTCGCATAGCCCTTCCTATTTATGGAAAAAGCTTTAAAATGAAGTTATTTTCTGAATAGTCAATCAGATCTGTATTGATACAGAATTTTGGTGAAAAACTCGTCATTTCCGGTAAAATTTAAAATATCATCTAAACTAATTTTTTTTAAACTTAATATAGAATATTTGTATTTCAATCGCTACTTCGTAAGGGTGTCCGCCGGGAAGGTATACTGCTTTGTTTGTTTATGATTTTTGATTAAATGAAAGAGAATGGATCTTATATTGATAAATGTTTTATTTAATGTCGGCAATTATGTATGGAATACAATATCAGATAAATGTCCGCCTCTGTTAGCCTCACAAATGCGAGCCCTTTTGAGCACATTTTTCATTACATTCTCACACATTTCACGCGGTATTTCATTAATTTCATCACGAATATTTTGTTTGAGTTGCTCAAGCGTTTCTGGTTTGTTTGCATAAGCCTTGCTTTTTAGATATCCCCACAAAAAGAAGTCCGGAACAGTGAAATCAGGCGACCGTGGAGGCCAATCAACATCACCATTTTTTGAAATAACTTGTTGTGCAAAGAGTTCTCGCAGTAATCCATTGTAATCCTGGCTGTATGGCGTTAAAAAGTTTTCAATCATATCACGATATCGCTCCCCATTCTCAGTTACCGTTACGCCGTTTTCATTTTCAAAGAAGTAAGGTCCAATGATTCCTCCTGACCAAATTGCACACCAGACTGTCACTTTTAATGGATGTAAAGGTGACTGATGAATAATGTGAGGGTTTTCCATTGCCCAGAACCGACTATTCTGTTTATTCACATATCCATTTAAATGAAAATGTGCCTCGTCACTCATTATGATTGTTTCATGAAAATCGGGGTTGTCATGGGCGAGCTGTAACATTCTATTGGAATATGTATGGCGGCGTAAATGGTGTTGTGGAAGAATTTGCCACGTGTCTACTTCACGACTGTCAAGTATGAACTGTCAATAATAATATCCGCCTAAATGGCGGCAAAACAAAGTAGTATACCTTCCCGGCGGACACCCGGTACTTGTGAAAAAATTTGCATTAAACGAAAAACCACCTTATAACGTACGACGTGTACGACTTCCGGAGGACCGATGTTGAACAATTATCACTTGGACGTCCCCAAAATTATAAGAAAGATTAAGTATGAAGTTTCATTCCAATCAATAAATTCGCCTGGGCTGTACAGGGTCTCATTTCTGTTAGAAAACAAGTTGTATGTCCAGAACGTCATAGCTGCTTAAATTTTAGAATTTTTTTTTCAACCTGAGTGAGATTTTGAATATGAAGTTTCATTCCAATCACGTAATCGTTTGCCGGACATGTGGTGCAGTGGTTAAAGCTCCGACACTTGGTCCGGGATGTACTGGGTTCGAACCCCACCAAGAGGCAGGATGCAAAGCGGATTTCAGTCATCGATTACAATCGGCGATTTTAATAAACACAACTCAGTTCTTATTTTGCAGTGCAGAATTTAGCGCGGATCCACGTCCATGTCAGTGTACAGGTTGACATGGAGCTTGCAATGTGTAGGTGGTATACTGTAATTGTGTGAGTAGGTGATTGGGTGGTGCGTGCCTGCATAAAATTAAGATATTAATTGACCTTAAAAGGACAATAAACCCCCTATAATTAATACTTTCTTTTTTTAATTACAAATCAATCAGTATGGACAGTGCCAAATTATTCTTGAAAACAGGTTTTATACAAAACACGTTATTTCCGCTTAAATTATAGAAAAATGATATAGGCCGGTATTTCTGCAAATTTAATTTAGAAATATTTAGTTCACAATTATTTCTATCGTAAACTTTTCGAAACATATTGCAAACATGAAAAGCTCCAATGAAAGCTGCTACTTCCGGTGGACCGATTGCAGTCAAAAATCATTGGGATCTTCCAATGAGAAAACAAATTTTCTTTTTTGAGAAAAGCTTAAGTATAAAGCTTCATGTCGATCAGTCAATCCGCCTGAGCTGAAGAGACGACACCGACATTTAATCAAAATTCTCGAGGCTAAAATTGTTCAGTATTTATTACCTTTTTTAGCTGTTTTAATTTATTTGTAGGCCTGACCAACTACTAAGTTTAGCTGACCAACGATGGCAGTAATTTGTTTACTTTATTTTACGTAGCAAAAGTAAGTATGGTACATTCAATTCGTAAGTGAAATTAACAGAATTTATGCCATAAATGATGGCTCAAAAGCTCAAAATTCAGATAATTTGACAGTTTAAAAAAATTTATTAAAAGTGTTGCGCATAAGTGGACGTAATAAAATTTCGAACAGCAGGATTTTGTAATACGTAACTATGTGCATGCAATAATAATAAAATTTGCGGCCAAGCGTTTATTTAAATTTGTTGTACTAAACTAAACTGTAGATTATATTGAAATCTAAATTTAGCCTAACAGTAGATACTGACAATTATAGTTGGTTAATTAAAATAGAAGGTTTGGTATGCTTAAAGCACTGTCCAAAACCATTATATATATTTGAAGGTGCACCTGCGCATGTTTGTTTAAATGTCACACAACGTCTGGTAGAGAGTTCAACATGCAACAAAACTTGTTGATGGCCAATCATGCTAACCTATATCTCTAATTATTCGGTACAGCATCCTAGCATTATGGTTTAATTAAGGTTTTTATGGTCTGGTATTTGGTCAGGCTTTTGAATAATTGGCCAGACTTAAATAGAAAATAGTAAAAAAATATTAAATTGACTAAACCTAACCAATTATTAATTATACGTTCCAAATACCAGCATCTAATGCCGAATTATAACGGTTACAAAAGCCGGTACCAAATGTTTTGAAATAATAAGAAGAATTATACACCGGTTTTTATTAGAAAGCCTACCAGAAAACTGTTCCGTTTAAATTAAAAATTTTATTTACTCAGCCTGAGCAGCATCTAATGCCGAATTAACTACGCACTTTGGTTTATTCAAATAGCCTAGTTGAGCGTTAAAAAATATAAATTATAGCTAAGATGCTAAACCGAATAATTACAAATATTAGAAATATAACTTTACAAGAAGTGCTAGCAACATGTTTTCTTGCATGGTGAACTCTGTAATAGAAGTTGTGTGACATTATAACAGACATGCGCACGTGTAACTTCATATTAAAAGGTTTTTGGACAGTTATTAACTGGCTATAATTGTCGGTGTCTATTGTAAGTCCAAATTTAGATTTCAACACAATCTAATAAACACATAAATTCTGCAGAAAAATTTGAAATATATGGTTGGGATGTCGCGCATGCGCAGTATTATAAATAAATCTTTTTAAAATTCGTTTTAATTTGTATGCAGACCTGACCGGTTATTGATTTTAGCTGACTAATTATAATAATTTCGAACTTAACTGAGCGCATACGTTTTTTTTATTTACTAACTGGGTGGGAGGGGGGGGGGAGGGGAGGGCTGTTACTAACATTTTTAGTTGACCCGAAATTTTTTATAACGATTTTAAAAAATCCCTTTCGCTGATTAGTTCCTGGTAATAACTGGCCAATTGTAACCAATTAGACACAACTCTTGGTTTTACAAAACTCGCTAGATAGAGAGAGCTAGATAGAGCTAGATGCTTTCTTGGCGGTAAAAGTCATTGTTGTAATTGGCTTATTTATATTATGAGTGTTTAATGTACAAATCAAACAAAACTAAATATTAAATTTACCGTCTGAAATTTGTGTTGTTGCGATTCTAATTTAAGAGGTTTGCATGTTTTGTACTTTTGGTTATCATAACTAGATAGACAGCACAATTTAGTTTACAATTTTCAGAAAATACTTTTTATCTCTTTGCATGTTACATATGCAATGCTACAACAATATGCATACAAAAAATAAAACGATATTACTCTCGAACTATGACTTTTTGGAATGTATTTCAATTTCAAATAAGTTAAACATACAAAAAATATAATAAAACAAAATTATGTTAACTGTCATAACTTTTACTATATGTAAGTTATGCTGTAGTAGAGCATAACACTGTACCCGTTCTATTCGTAAATAACAGTTGGAGTGTTTTTATCTTTTTATAGTACAGATAGTTTGATGTTTGCTTCTTAAACAGCAAATTATGTGCTGTGAGTAATTTGTAAACGAATTTAGAAAAATTAAAAAAATGTTTTCAATTTATTGGTATTTATTAATTTAGAATTTAAAATGAAGAATAACAATTTCAATTCAATGTAGATAAATTTCTCAATTATTAACTGAAAGAAACGCACAACAAATATTTCGAAGTAATTTTGCTGAATTGAGAGATATCAGTATTAACTTCATGTACCAAGATCTTAAAATTTTAGAAGGCTATAAAATGTTGAAAACGGAATAAATACTGGAAATCGGCCAAAGCGTTACTTAACTTCAACACAGCGGTTCAAATATAAGAACCATCTGGCGAGTAATATTTGACCAGCGCGAGAAACTGTCATCAAATACAGAAACAATTATTTTGGACAAAAATGGAGGGAGGTTTTGAATCATCCAGGTTGTGTATTGTAGAAGCCAATGAACCGGAACAAGAAGTTTGAGAAGTAGTGATCACAAAAGAATTAGTAATACCAAATAACCCAATAAGCATTATAGTAATACCTAAATTTCTCCCACAAGTCAAAAACAATCAAGAAGAGGCCAACCATCAGAAAATGTGAAGAAAAAGAAAAAAAATTTAGGACAACGTTTGCAGGACTGAACCGATTATCTTACTAAGAAGTAGAAAAATGAAGGGTGGCAATTACAAAAACGATACATATCCGGAATAACCACTATGGTAAAATACATAAAAGACACCGAAAAAGTGACGCCTTCAGGCCCTTAAAAATGTCCTTTGGTCAAACAAGAAAAAAAGTGAATCAAATGATTAAAGACATGCCAGTGGCAGGACTTAGCGAGTAGTCGGTGGAGCTTACTAGTGATGTTAGTCGAAAAGAAGGATGGCAGAGAGAAGCATGTCCTCCACATCGGATCTTCAAAGTGGCTACTGGCCGGTCCAAGTTCAAGAGAAAGATCGTGAGGAAATAGCATTTAGTATAAGCAACAGGTTATGGTAATTAAATATAATGCTGTTTGAGTTATATAATGTCCCAGTGACTTTTGACGATTATTCAGCGCGTACTAAATAGATTACATTGAAAAACGTGTCTTATAATTTTATACGACATTATTGTCATGGTGAAAACTTTCGATGAACGCAAGCTTAAATCTTCGATCGAAATCATTTGTCGGTTTAAAGTAAAGTCTTAAAAATGATCAGTATTCAGAACGGTGGTGAACTATTTCAATCACAAGTAACCGCCAACGGAATTCATACTGTAGAACAAAAATATCAACAGCAAAGGAATGGCCAGGACAATAAAATTACATGAATTACGAATATTCCATGGATTGTCTGCCTATTAAATACGATTCGTGCCAGGATTCGTGAACGTTGCATAAAGGTTACAGAAATTAACGAGCAAGAATAAGCCAGTTGAATGGAAGAAAAGATTACACAATGTTTCTACATGACAATGCAAAAAATGTATTTTCAATAGCATTCGAACTTTTATATTATGAAAAGCGATAAGCATATTTCCAATATTTTTGCGCCAGTCATTTTCTTTCCATTCTCGTTCACTGAGAGCTTTTTCAAATGCATCATCGTTCATCAAACGATGGATATCTGGTCCATTAAATATTCCTATAATAAAAAACAAGATGCGAAATGAAATTTAATTTGATCAAAACTAAGATTCGAATAGATTCAAACACCAACCTTCCTTTAATTTCATTCCACTTAACCGTGGAAATGGTCAGTTGTATTGGTCGCCTTTAAAACGTGTATTCCAAAAGCACATAAAACACATGTTTTTAGTGTGAACCAATTGCATGCCTTTTAAAAGAGCTATATGACTTTTAAATCTGCACAAACTTTCCATTGATGATCATTGTATTTAATCAAATCAATGAGTTTTTTCATTGATGCATAAGTTTCCTTTGAAGGGGAACCTTCAAACTGCTGTAGGAGGAATTACAAACTTTCGCCAATCTTCGGAATTATATGCATTGTGCATTGTGGATACCAAACCACGGATATCAGCGCAAAAAGCAAGTGAATTGTTCGCAAGTGATTTAAAAAAATTCGTAAATTGACGATGACGATTTATTGCTTCATATATCAGAGCATTTGGAGCCAAAATGTTCACTTGTTTTAAATCTTTTGAGAAAAGAATGGCTTGCTGCTGCCATAGTTTCAGGCGTCGTACCATAGTATCCAAACGATTTTGAAATATTTGTGATTATATTCGTGATATATTGGAGCAGATGTTTCTTTGCTTTCAGATTCAAATGTCGGTGGCAAATATTGTTCAGTTAGGTATGGTCTTTCCGAAACAGGAATTTCATCTGAATGCGGCAGCGGTAGTTGAGCATTTGTCGTTGCAGTGTATGTCAAAGAACCAATTTTCTTCTGTGTGTACCAAGAATATAAGACATGTACCCATAACATTGAACTAGATCATGTCCTTGTGGATCTATCCATATCATCGGGGCACCAAATGACATTGCGGCTTAAGTGTTTTGTCATCTATGCAGATGGAAAATGCATGCCGTACAAACAAATGACGGCGCCCAATTTACACCACTCTTAAAGTATAGTCGATATAAATCTGCGGTTTCATCACTTATTTTGCGGCGACTGCTCGTAATTGTAAATTTTCCACACACATAACCACAGCACTCGAGTTTAAAACACCTATTCATATTACATATTTCACCAGATTTCACAAGCCGAATTTCACTTTATTTTTTGTATTCTTTTGTCACTTTATATATTTAAATGAAAAACTTTCTATTTTTAATTTTATAGTATATTGCAGTTTTTAATTCTTAATTACTAAGCCAATTTTTTAACTTTTTTGGAAATATCGATTTCGAGAATAATCTGTTCTTCGGATTATTTTTTACTACTATTACATAATTTATTTGGAGGCTGTTTTCTATACTGTTGCCAGGTGCTGCTGGTTGGCACCTCCTTTGTTTTTAAGTTATGGATAATAAGTCGTAAATTGTATTGGTTTTTGTGTTGATTTTGTAAATTGTTGGTGTTTTTATTTGGTATATTTTCAGGGTGTAAATTTTGACGCAATTTGACTCATGATAAATTTGTATCCGTACAGTATATAAATGTCTCATGACTCATGAGTCAAATTGTGTCCAAAATGTATACCAAGATCTTCTAACCTGTCTAATTTCGGCCCTTTTTTATTCTGTGAAAAAAGGTTAAATTTTTATTGAATTTAGTGTACCTATGATTTTCAATTTTTATGGGTTGTGCGAAAGTTGATTTTATGTACTTTTTTAAATTTGGTTATGTCATCGATGCGTTATTTGTATCTTATTTGAAATGAGCGTCCTGTTTGGCCTAAGTATGCCGACCTCCAGTTGTATTTATCCTTACCTGTGTATACGGATCCCTTCACTCATGTTTTTATAGATGCCTTTTTGGCGAACATGCGAGTAGGCTGGGTCTACAGACGAATGACTTTGTAGAAGTTTCATGAACGAAGAGGAGAAAGAGACTTTATATAACTTGATATGCTCGTGTAAAGCATAGGTATTTGGGCGTGTACAGTATGGCCAGCCTTTCAGATCTCACGGACTGTGGAGTGCAAGGTATTTTGTGCTACGTATGTAGCTCCGAATGGCTTTGAACAGGAGTAAAGGGGAAATATGATCCTGTGGTATCACAACGGGTCACTACTGGTTTAAATGTGTGGATGCAGCCACTCCAGCCTAACCTGACCTAACCTTGGCCTAAGCATAACACATATATAAGGTGGATGTGGTTTTACGGTCTTGATAGGTTCGGCAAAGTTATTTGTCTTGACTTGCGGAACAATTTTTCTGAAGAAGGCATAACAAAAATCTTAATGGTTCAAATACTGTTGATTGGAGACAACGAAAAAAATGCCTGTTTTTACCACATTTTGCATAAAAAAACCACTGGGTGCAATTATTTGGCCGGAATAATAGGAACAACTTCGCTGAAAAAAGGAAAAAAGAAATCTTGTATATTTTGAAAAATTTTAGACTCAGAGCCAAAACATGTCGAAAGCGATATCTCAAAAATGAAGGCTAACTTTCAAATGGGACTAGCACTATTGAATTCAGCGTACTCGAATTAGGTTTACCCCCTGGGTGCCTAGCTTGTCACTTTTTTCAACTAGCACAATGTTATTTTATTGTTTGTTCGAATAGTATCGAATTTTCTGATTTTAACTGGCCACCGCGTTTGCCTGATTTAACGGCCCCCGATTTTTTTCTTTGAGGTTACCTAAAAGACCAGGAGTATGCCAATAAGCCAAGAACTAGCCAACAGCTTAAGGCGAACATATGAGAAAAAATGAGGTCGCTGAGACCTGAAATTCTCAGAAAAGTTATGGAAAATGCTCTGGAAAGAGCACGTCAGGTCGAAGCAAGCATAATGGACACCATTTGAAAGTTATTATGTTCAAAACATACTGTGAACATATTTTCAAACTGTAATCTAAATTTTAGTAAATGCCAACGTTAAATAAAATCATTCATTAATTAAATCATAACGTTATTTATGCGCCACCATTTATTAAGAGAAATAAGAAAGGTGTGGTATTGATTTGTCTAATGCCTGCCCACACACGAATTGCAGCTTAACTGGAACAGTAAACATTTCTAACTATGTAACAAATTTGCAATTAATTTCTAACAAACTCTAGTGCCAGTTTTCTTGCAGATTTTTTCATGTATAGTGAAATAATTTCCTTTTAATATGTTTTGTCTGCCTAGTTATTAAAAATTATATTTTGCTTCGTACAATTACAAGTTAGCTTGGTATTTCAAGGCAACTTGTACATAGAATGTTAGACCTAACGAGGTAAATTATTATGTGAACTTTGTAGGTAATCTTTAAGCAGCCTAATCCAAGAATTCCTTCAGATTTGTATTAGGGTAATCAAGTACCAACACGCAAGTGGGCATCAAGGCAATATACACTGTGAGTTAAGCTTTGTAGTTAATATTTTAAAATAAAAATTATGTTAAGAGAAAAAAAGAACTGTCAAATTAGATTTTGATTGATATCTTTTTATAAATAACGCTAATTCTGTATTATTATGTAAGTTTGCGTGATACAAAATTTTATGCCATTTCTTCCAAATTATTTTCCCGCAATTTTATGATGGATTGAGTTCAAATTGTATGTGGAAAAGTACACGATTTTCTAATTTATCCATATATAGTACCTACTTTAACTGTATTAATGTACTAATCGATCATTTAAATATTTAAAACACACAGTAACTTGTATATTTTTTGTTGCCCTTTGGGGGCTGAAGAATCATATTTCACAAATATCCTTCAAGATAATTTTATTTACCTATACATATGCGTTAAGAACATAAATATTTACATACTCGTATTATGTTTGCTTTAACCTTCACATATAAGTGATAAATTAGATAAATTACATTTTATTCAGCACGAGTGACAATGCATAAAATATATGTATTGATTGGACCAGCACTTCTAATATTTCTGTGACACAAAGAAAGGTGATTTTACCATCATCATATCATTCGATGCGTTCATTTTATAGACGTCTAGACAGTTTGATTATGCTCTTTGAATAAAAAGAATATTCGAATTCTTTTCCAGCACAATAATTTTGTGTTATCTGAGCCAAGGGATAATGAATGAAAAACGAAAATTCGTAATTGATCATTATCTAATAACAATAAATAAATATCTAGGGCTGGAAAATTATCACATTTTCTGCTGCTGTCTTCTGAACAAAAAATAAATAAATAAATAAAAATTAAAATACGTAAAAGCTCATTTATCAATTCGTATTTCAACAAGCAATATTAAAAATCGATTTATATGCGGTGTAATAGGTACCAACTTTTATTTTGAAGAATCGCACAATTTCTAATCGCATGCGATCAACGTAATTTCATTTTAAATGCACATCTTTGGTTGAATATTTAACAATCCACCTGTTGATAAGCCACCATGGTAAACGATTTTCATTTGAATTTTGAGTTGTTCGTTTTTGCATTTCAAGAAAAGTAAATCGAAATGGAAAAATTTACGAAAAACCATCAATCACTGTCGTCTAACAGAAATTGTAAGCTTTCGAATATTAAACATTTAAAAGTTTTTTTTTTTTGTTTTTCCTATCAAACTGTGAAATCACAATGATCAATGTTAATCGATTTTTGGTTTGAAATCGAATTTTATTTGTAAGAAGGAAAAAAAAGTTACATTATTATGTAAATTACCTGTTATCACCGAGGAAAATTATGTCCAACGTAACTGATGATTTTTGGTGATTTTTCATTTTTTTCTATGTATTTAAGAAGTGACAGTTTAATCTTCGGTTGAATAATTATCTGTGCGATATATATTTTTTGAAAATTGGGTGCGGCGATGCAAATGACAGGTTTTGTAATTAAATACTTGAATGACTAAATTGGTTTGGTATGTTAATAATGGAGATGTGTATGCGCGCATACAAAACATTTTTATGCAGCCCATTAATTTTCCACGTTCATTGAACATATATTGTGATTTGTGAAATTGTTTAATTTAAGATTGCATAATCAATCAAAATCGTTCTATATTCGCACACACATTCCACAACAATACATAAAATTACATAATTTTTATCAAGGACTTTCGAAAATTGCTTACCACAGTATAGTGGAAAATCATTGTAAATAAATAATTGATCTGCACCAAAAAAAAACGTTATTTCGCTCGTCTCTAAATCATAAATTTTATGTCAAATTATACTTGTATTATGGTTACGTACGAGTATATGATTTTATATCAATATTTATGTTTTATGTATGCTTATGGTATACATATATAAAAAAATCAATAATCAAGTATAATATTTTAAGTGAATCGGAAAAATCTGTCCTACAGTACGAGTATAAATAGACAGTTTTCTTTCCATCTAATGATGTTTATTAGGAAAACGAAACGAGAAAATATTCAAATTGTGTCAGAAAAACATTGTGAATAACGAAAATAACAATCTCATGATACAAAGTGTTCGTATTTTTTTGTGCAGCACAGTATTAATATTCTCTTGAAAATATATTATGGAATATCAAGAATATATTATATTTTTTTTTAGTCTTAATACGAAAAAATAAAATTGACAGTTTTATTAAGAATCAAATAAAACTCGAGCACAAAAATATTTAAAAAAAAATTGGAATCATTATTGATTTGGAATATAAAGATTTTTTGTGATTTCTTTTAAAATTTATTAAATTGATGTGAAATATGTAAGATTTAAAACAGTTGAGACGGAACAGGAAAATAAACTTTTAGTGATATTAAATTTTTCATTGTTTTCCATTCTTCAGATAAATATTAAATGCTGAAAATGCACATGAGAGTGCCGGATTCATTTCAGATTTTTCCACTACTATTTTAGTTTGTAAATAAATTTTGATGAGTCATCAATTTTTATGTTCAATCCTTACCTATAACATATAATGCAAGGAATTTTATTTCTCTTAATAAAACTAAAATGATTTAAAATATTAAATCAACAAAAGAAATTTAAAAACACTAGACAATGGTGCAGTTATACTAAAAACATTAAATGATTAAATTCATATTTCGCTGAGAATAATGGTTTATATCTGTGATTATTGTAAACTTAACATTAACGTTAAGAGAAACACGAGGCCATAGCCAAAAGGCCTTCTATAAATTATTCTATGCGTTCTTGAGAAAACTCTGAAAAATAATTTACTAAGCTTTTCAGAAAGTAACAAATCTTAAGAAAAAGAACCAAAGTCTGTTATTGATGATTAGGTGCTACATAAACCAAGCTTTCTAAAAAGTACCCAGTCTAAATCAAAAACCAGGCGTTAGGACAAGCCATATTCGAAACATTTCCTCATTATTCACATAAAGACGATTATTGCATTTTAAATTTTTTCAAATATCCACAACAATCTGACACGATTACGATTTATAAAGGGTGTCTCAGCAAGAGCGCCGGATTTAATTTTAAAGAAAAACACATTTATTTTTAATTAATCAAACATTTTTTTTTAAATAAAAGCTCATTAAACAATTTTAAGTTATTTTTATTTCAACATAAATAAAAATAGTTCCGATTAAAAGTGAAATACAACATCAGGCAAGTGGCCACCACGAAACCTCTGGCACAGGGTTACTCTTTTGTCGAAATTTTGAATAACATTTTCGCATAAATGTGGCTGTATTTCACAAATAACGCGCCGTATTTCCTCTTTAAGATTTTCAACTGTTTCAGACTTATTCGCATACACCTTTTTCTTGACATAGCCCCAAAGAAAAAAGTTCATCGGTGTTAGATCGCGCGATCTTGGTGGCCTGGATACTTAGTCTGCTGTAACACCATTGTTTCACGTGCTGTGTGACAGCTCGCACCGTCTTGTTGGAAAATCATGTCCTCCACATCAATTACGTCCAATTCGGGCCACAAAAAAGTCGTTAACATCTCGCGATACCACACTCCATTAACAGTTAGCGCATTTCCAGCCACATTTTCAAAGCAATACGGCCCAATTACTCCGCCAGCCCAAAATGCACACCAAACAGTTACTCGCGGTGGATGCATTGGTTGTTTGAGTATCACACGAGGATTTTCAGCACCCCAAATGCGACAGTTTCGCTTATTTACGTATCCGTCGAGTTTAAAATGTGGCTCATCTGAAAAAATGATTTTCTTCGAAAAATCCGCATTAATTTGATGAACCCAACACTCAATCAGCAAATTCACGGCACTACGCATGGCCCCTTGGCTTGGTTTCTTGCACAAATTGAACCTTGTACGAGTGCAAATGCAGGTTTTTTACCCAAACTCGTTGCATAGTGCTTCCGGAAATGTTTAGTTCTTGACCACGATGCCGAATGGAAGTTCTTGGATTCTCGGCCACAGATTCCCTGACTGTGGCTATATTTTCGGGTGACCGACAAGGACGACGACGAACAATGATCTTCTCATTCATCAGCGTTAATTAAGTCTGAAATTTTTTAATTATACGCCACACTGTCGATTCATCCGAAAATTTGACGTGATTGGCGAACTGTTTTCCCAAAACTTTCACCATTTTTGCAATGTATTTTTACAATAATTAAACGTTGTTGGTTTGAATACTTCTCCATATTCTTAAGTCGCGTGGTCTGTACATGACAACTCGTATTAACAAAATGGCGACAAATTTAAATCCGGCGCTTTTGCTAAGACACCCTTTAGCTCACCGAGGTTATTCTGGCACATAATATGAACGTTGAACTGCTACCTGGTTAATAGTTGTAGCTCATTTTTAGGCATTGCTGATATATATAAGAAAAATAATGTTAGCGCTTTATAATCGCAGCTTGATTATCTGTAAAAATGCGAATATCCATTTTAGATATTACATTATTCCTCAATCACTCTTCGGTCCCTCTTCTCGTTACCATTAGTTCAGCTTGAGACATTCTGCCGTGGTTGGGGAGACGGAAGAGGAGGTTTAAATTCCATCTGTCACAGAACAGCCTATCTTCAAACTTACCGTTCATCTTTAAACCATGCGTGAATAAGTTAATAGTTCAGGCTTTAGTCTTAGCATCTCTGACAAAGTGATCTCTGGTGGTAGTATCAGTTTTAAAACTCTCTTGAAAGGATGGTGACAGAAGTGGTCATACGGTTTACTTGGAGATTTAGTTGAGCTCGTGACCACTTATTTACCTAGGATATCCAAGAATGTTAGATGAAGGTGAATCTTCATTTCTTGAGCTGTTCACTATAACTTTGTTCGTTTGCTGGCCATTAGACAGGCCTAACGATTGTAGAGTTGAGCCAGATGGGTCTCTTACACGAATAAATTGCTATAGTAACATTCTTTATTTACCCTATACTTTCTTTAGGTTGCTGTCTAAACTAAAACCCAAGTGCTCTGATTTGTCTATTATGGTCAAGCTAATACCATGTGAGGGATCAATCTGGGTTAGGTCATTAAGTCATTAATGGCCAGGTTTCAAGAAAGCAGAATAACACCCCACCCAGTGAGGTGTCTCTACTTACAAATCTATTAATATAGAATAACACAGATTAGACATAACGTCCTTTTTTGGCATCTGGTTTATATAGCCTATAAGCCCTAAGAATTTCCCAATACGAGAGTAGAGAGCAGTTTCCACAAATTTCCTCTTACAATTTGAGTGTTTAAATTTCGAATATCTGATGTGTGATTATGTTTGTCTTTCCAAAATCAACCAGAAACTGCAAATATATTGTTTTAGTTTGTCGCTTAACTTTCGGACCAACGGATCCTCTCTAGGATCTTCGAATTGGAGAGACACATAAATTTGATGTCTGGGCTATATACGAGTAGAGATGCAGAATTTTGGTTGAACTTTTTTTTTTATCAAAATTCGTAATTTCTGACAAAATTTTAGAATAATGATCTTAACAGTTCTGATATCAGTTTAATATAGAATCGTTTTATCTTATTTGATTTTCGCAAATGGTTTACTTTTTGCGATAAAGTGAAAAGTACTTATGGAAGCTCTTAATTAGCTTGCCTTTTGGTGCAAACCAATTTTTTTTATCACAAAATCGTCACTTCCGCTTTTACTTTGAAAAACTGATGTAGAACAATTGTCTGTGTGGATAATTGTGTTGTTGACACTTCGCCAATTAATTTGTATAGATGCTTTTCTATGTTGGGACTAGTTGCTTGTCCGCTTCTTGTCCAACTCGATCGGTATGATTACCAAACAAAACACTTTTTATAATATTTTATTTATTTGATGTACGATCTTTATTTGGTACTGGCTCGCGTGTAAGTAACGATTTTTTTCTTCTGATTAAATTTTTATTGTTGGCTTACTGTGATAAGTAATTCATATTTACTTTATTCGAATTATGTATGAGCAAATAAAATGATATCTATTGGCCACTAGCTAACTTGATACTAATGGCTACATTGCATATAATAACATTAATCTATTACAAATTAAATCAAGTTTATGTTTTAACAATTTATGAGCTGTCAGACGTAAGAGTAATTGTAATCTTTGGCTTCAGATGATTGCACCTCGGGCAATTTACACAATTTGTGAATCGGTAGCTGTTGACTAATCGTATGTCAACAATTCGGACTATGCCATCATTTCCTGGATGAATTATGACTACCTTGCCCAAAGCCCAACATTTTGATGCTAAATTTGACTCCGCGACTAAAACAATGACGTCTGTGGTAAGATTTTGAGATTCACTGTTGTTTGAGCACAAAAGCTGTACACATAGAGATGGTAGGCAATCTTAGATTGCCTACCATCTCTATGTGTACAGCTTTTGTGCTCAAACAAACGAATATACAGACGTACGCTTTTACTGGAACTTGACCTCTTCTTCGTACTGGCTGCAATTTAAATGGCCCACAATAATCTATGGCCACTTTGTGAAACGGATGCACGTATTGAACTCATTCAGATGGCAGATTTCCCATTACTTGATTTTCTGGCTTTGGACTATGCTTAATGCAACTTATGCATTTGCGGTTACTATGTCTCTGGATAGCACTTTACCTATGATTATCCAAAACCTTCGCCGCACGATGCTGGTGAGCATACTTACCCCAGGATGACTGAAGAGAATACGCGTATCTCGTACCAGACATTTGACTGCATGGTGGTTCGCCGATAATATGATCGGGTGCTTGACATTGAATGGTGCCACAGATTTCTGTAGGAAACTCCAATCGATGAATTTCTCTTATAAGAATCATCTCAGCAGCTCCTATCTGCTCTCTGTTTTACTGTCTCGTCCCTTGTGTGTGATTTACCTTTTGCTTTAGGTTGTAGAGATACCGCCTGATGGTTGCTAGTATTTTTGTCATTTTAGCAAAACTGTTTAGGAAATTGTTGGTCGATACAACAAATGTATCCAACTTTGAGGAACGTAATTCTTCATTAGTGATTTTTTGAGTCTACAAGCCTTGGGACTGATTGGCTTTCATCTGCTCAGCATCCAATAACCAATGTGGCCTACATTGGTTATGGCCATGCCGCCAATGTTCTCGCTTGTATAGTTGCATTATCTTGCTAACTTGGTTTGCCACGAATGTAGTCCACCATCTTAGATGCGCTGATAACCAATCCAACACTATTTGTGAATCGGTAAATAATGTGTTTTTTGATATTCGCATGGTCAATGACTCTTCTATTAATTTCATCAGATTCGCTAGCAGCACTGCACCCATTAATTCTAGCAGTGGTATACTAATTTGATTTGCTGGTGCTACGCGAGATTTGGATGCAATTATATTTGCCTGAGGCCCATCGCTTGTTTCTACTAAAGCATATACTAATGCGGCATATGCATGGTCACTTGCATCACTAAAACTAATTAGACTAATCTGGTTGTTGAACTGTAACCATCTTGGAATTCGCGATCGGGTAGTTTCGACTATATCACTTCTATTTGCCATCCACTGTGTCAGAACGCTTGGTGGAAGCTCCATATCTCAGTCTAAATTCTGTATCCAGAGATTTTGGAATATAATTTTCACTTTGATTACTATTGGTGATAAGCAGCGAAGCTGATCAAAATTACGACTGTCATCTGAGAGTTCGTTTCCCATTGAAGGCCCAGCACCTTTGACGTATCTGTTTGTTCTCCGATTTGTTTATTCTCTTTCTCTTTGGTGGTTTGAATAAATGATCACAACTCATCGTTCTTCGTCAAGAAATTCCTAAATTGAAATCCATTTTTCCCTAAAGCGTTCGTCACCTGTTGCATTAGAACCAGAGTTGTGGTAGCGAAACTGCGCCGGTCATCATGTCATCGACATAAATATCCTCTAATATTGCCTTTGCTGCCTCTGGCTGACTAGACTGCAATTGTATGCCAATATCCCTTATGCTTTGGATTGTTAAAAAGGCTGCTGCGCTGTTCCAAATGTCAGTGTTTGCAACTTATACGTGCTTGGTTGATGGTGTTTATTGGTTCGCCGTAAAATGTTTTGGCACTGTTGATCTTCGATATCTACCCACACCTGCCTATACATCTTTACCACATCGCCACACAGCGAACTTATGTTGTCGAAACCTTATCAGTATGTTTACAAGTGAAGGGTGAACTGTCACGTTCAAATCTCCTCTCCATTGATTTTAGCCGATCAAATGCTGCATTGTATTTTGTTCCCAGCATATTACCAGATTGTTTAAACGGCAACTTGACGATAAATTTATTGTCTTCACCTATCTTGGTCGTTGTTTTAAATAGAGCTTCACATTTTGTTTTCCTCTGGTGTCTTTCTGATAGCCCTTGGAAGTTCTTCTATTTCCCAAAATTCAAGTTCGGATTTTCCAGTCAGTTTGTGGCCTGGTTCAAATCTTATTTGAGTAATCGAGTACAATACATTGAAATAGGCGGTTAAACGGCGAATAGAATACAAGCAACCTCTGGTGTACCACAACGCTCTCACGTTGGCCAATGTATTTTTACAATCTTCATTAATAGGATTACTGAAGTAATAAAGCATTCCAATGTCCTAATTTTCGCAGATGACCTCAAAACCTACAAAGCCATCGAGTCAGTCGACGATTCCAAAAAACTACAGGAACATATTGACAACTTTGCGTTATGGGGCGAGTTTAACTCTCTGAGTTTCAATATTGGAAAGTGCAAATCTGTACCATTTCACCGTAAAGCCAACCCTGTTACACAAGGCTACAAGATTTATGGTGTACTCCTTCAGGTAGTAGTTGAAAGTAAAGACTTAGGGATTATTTTCGTTGAAAACATGAGCTTTACTAAGCACATTGAGCGGTGCATCGCTAGAGCGAACTCCTTGCTCGATTTTGTCAAACGTTGTACGGGTGACATTTTGAATGTGGAAACAATTAAGATCCTGTATCGTGCTTACGTTCGATCCCAGCTGGAATATGCTGTAAATGTGTAGTGTCCGTTCTAGGAAGATCATATCCTAAGATGGATGGGTTTATGATCATGATCTACTATACCACGTAAATATACAGCGAGAACCACGATATTTTACCGGGTTCAAGACATACAACTTAACAACTCTAGAAAATAAACGCGAATTGCTAAAAAGTACATTTATTAGAAATCTCCTACTAGGCCTAATCGATGCACCGGATGTGCTAAAGTCAATTAAAATAAAGGTCCCAGGTAGACAGCTAAGAGATCATAACTTCCCCCACTTAAACCGACATAGAACCACCTATGGCGATAATGAACCAGTGAAGATGATGTGTAAGAGTTTCAATAAAATTAACTATTTATTTGATTTTTGTGTAACTAAAGCTAATTTTAAAAGTAGATTAGGCAATTTTATGCCCTTCAGTTATTTTTTTCAAACTTATTATGTTATTTCAAATTTTCAAATACAACGCGGATTTATTATATTTTGTATATTTTCAAGTCAAATTTGTAGACTTATTTCAATGTAAATAAATAAATAAATACATTAGGACCTTTGTACAATGAAATATTTCGGTGATTCCGTTAATGAAAATGGTGAAGATCAACGGGCTAATAAAGGAGTCTTGAGGCACGCCGGAGGTTGCGGAAATTAGTTCAAACCTTTTGTTTCCCATTTTGATGTATTGACAGCGGTTGCTTAAGTGAGATTTAAGCAAGGTTACAAACTGACTGCAGAATCCAAATTTGTTGCATTCTAAGGTTGCATAATGACTGATGAAGCCAAACGTTTTAGCAAAGTCTGTGTTTACCACAAAAACTTGCTTGAGGTTTTCTATTTATTTTATTATGCCGCTGTGTGTGTTAGCTCAAATAACTTTCCGTGTTCCAGTTTTGAATATTGGTGTTACCCTTGAATTATTTTCCGATACTCCGGAATATTTTCCGTTATGAGAATTTTTAGGAGATGTGAGTCGGTAACAAGCCATTACCAGAGTTGGTGAGGCAATGTGTTACTATATAGTCGTAGGTCAAATGGGCTTAGTAATTTTCCGCCGAGATCATGAATTGTATGAAATCTATTGATTGGTGATTGATCTATATAAGATACTTTGGATCTATGCAAAATTGGTATTTACGAAAATTATTTTTCTCGGATCGGAGAAAAAATAAATTTTTGTTTGTTGTACTCACCTAGAACTCAATATATATTTTCGCACATTCGTGGTATTAGAAAGCCGGGCATTTGCCACAACATACACATCACTCATCATTACTTGACTAAAGCTGGTTTCTAATTCTACAGTAGAATAAACTAAAAAAAATGATTTTGAGATTTTTTTGCATTTCCTAGTTAAATAATTCGTTCAATGAACAATAATTTATTCAAAGCTAAAGGTGAAACATTTTAAAATAGAAATTAATAAATTACCTTGTTTCGCAATAGTTGGTAATTTTTCTTATCTCTTAAAAATATAGAGCTTCATTGTCATGTTTGATGTGAAGCTTTTACTGTGCAAATGCAAAAACAATGTTTAGATTAATTTACACATTACCAAATATATGTATTACACAAAGCTTTGAAAACTATGCATTATACTTGTTTGTACGAAAGCTAATCTGGATATATATTAATTTTCATCAAAACCAATGTGCATGGGTATGTAATGTACGTATATGTATTTTACTGAAAATGTATGTGCAAACATACTAAACAAAAAAAAAAATGTTTGCTATTTTAACACAAGGTGATAAAGTTTTCTCTTCAGAATGGATTTAGTATTTTTTTTTCCCAGTTTCATGTTTGAGTTTCAATAAAAACACCACAACTTTTAATATTCAGCTTTTTGAATTTTGTGTAAAAGTTTAAATAAAAGGGAAGATTCTATTGAAATCATGCGGTTTTATGCTTCTACGATATTTTACACATGTAGTGTGTGCTGTGTAGAAATTCAACCAGTGGTAAACACCTCGATGTAGTATATAATAAATCAAAACACATCTCTCGTAATCTATCGATTATGTTATGTTTATTTTTATGCTCGAATTAAACAAAACTAATCATAATTTTTGCCTTAAAATAAACAAAAAAAAAATAATTTACATGAAAATGTACGAGTTATGTTTTGGTTTATGTATACGAATGTATGTAAAGTATAAATCTCCTTTAAACCACAAATTAAATATATTCATCTCTCTAATATTAAATAAAATTAATTATGATTTATCCTAAACAAAAGCAGAAAATGGTTCCAATTTATCATATTTGTTGTACGAATAAAAGGATATTATGTATGAAGTACGAGTATGTATCCAAAAAAAAAAATAAAATGAAAACGATTTTATGGGTCGATGAGTTTAGTGTTAGCTAGACGTAAAAGTTAATTTTTCACGGGAAATGTATGTAGGTAATTCGAAAAGTTTTCGATTCTCAAGTACACATATGAAATTGTATACACGTACATTTGGCAAATTGCTATTGTGGTTTTATGGATATTTTGTGGTTATTCATGTGGGTGAGTACGAAAACCTTGCGGTTAAAAAAATATGTTTTCAACTATTTAAAATCATAAAATGTTTCGTACTCGAATTATGATCCCTAATCATTTTTAATGGTGTAATCCGCAAAAAAATGCTTATACATTTTTCTAATCACCAATCCTGTATGCTTCTAGAAAAATACGAATATATACGTAGGCATGAGGATTAAAACCATATATTTAAAGAAAAAAACATCAAACGCCACAATAGATATGTATTCAAAATACCTTTACGATTCCTGTGAAGCGAAATTTGGGTACAAAACATAATACACGTATAAAAATGAAAATTTCCGAGAAAATTTCGTTAGATCAAAAAATATTTTCAGACTTATCTACGTGTTGCGTACCAAGGAAAATATTTTCGTTTATATACAAAATCGTAAAAAGGGCAAATAAAATAATATTAAAATTTGATTAGGAATTCAAAAATGTTGCTTTGCCTCTCGCATTTCTAAATATAAAATAAATGTTCCCTGTTTATTGATGTAGCCGACCATGAAATCATATTCATCGAATGTAACTGGAAAGAAAATATTAAGTCCGAATAAGTGTATATGTAAGATTAATTGTGTATAATACATACTCATATGGTGATTTCATCAAAAAAATATCCAAGAACTGTGGAATCATCTAATATTTTCTAGTGGCGAACACGCATGCAAATATTTTGCTAAAATAAGCTGTTCAGATTGGGGTCATGAATAATTTAACTGTAATACAAATCTTCTATATATTATGTAAATGGAAAGATACTCACAGCCCACATACGAGTGCCGTCTTATCTTTGTATAAAGCTTTGTTCCGATTGTACCTAAAATCCTGGAGGAAGTAAATCGATTGTTACGTATTTTCCGATAAATGTATGTAGAATTATTTATATTACGAACTTCTCTTCATGAGATGATTATACCAACTTATCCATATGCCCATTCAAAACAATCGGATGCATTAAATGAATTTTACTTCATGCTGTTATTGTTTAGATTTGGAGCTTTATTCAGTTGTCATTCGAAATGTTGACCTAAATCACTAGAACATTATCTACCTTTGTTTACAGTTGATAACACAAGGATCATACCATTCATCAACATGAGTTGAGACAAATTAGCAAATCCAAAATGTGCACAACAAGAAGGATGTTGATAAGGGTATACGATACAGTTATACTCATTGGCATTTACACAATAATATACGTATGTCATCGAACTAAATCCTTTGTATTATAGATATAATTTTGGAGTACGTTGTAACCTGAAATTACCAAACATTGGAATTGTGTAACGGTATTATAAGAAATAAGGTTGCCACATCTTTGTCTCAATTATAAATTGGATTTAAAAAAGAGACGTTTGGTAGTACTTTCCTTTCCCGTAGTAAAATAAAGCAGAGTAATACAAAAAAAGTGATTTTTAAAATAATCTCTGTGCCTGCGTGCGTGTGTAATGTCGCGCAGACTAAATGTCCGTAACAGGAGATTCAGCTATTACCCTTAGATATTAACCACCTGGATAGTGGAATCCATAGAAACACCTATTTTAACTGATTACCCACGTAAAAAAAAGTAAATATTAGAAATAGGGCTCGGGAGCAGGCGAAACAACAAAGGTAAGTTAGTTTTTAATTTGTTATAATTAAATAGGCAGATAATTTTTAATTTTTAACACTATAATAGATACAAGAGAACAGAATTGTCAGTTATGCCAACTTGTAATCATAAAGGTGATCACTACAAATGTCGATTGCTCAAAACCGCTGATGCATTGTACTTTTCCGATGCATTTTAAAATACTTGTTCAAAGTTAGCCCAAGATGCTTTTATTTTAAGCTACTGTTGTATATAAATACAAACCTCTTAGAACGGAGAGAAGTAAAGGAGGGCCATGTAAAGTGTTTTCAGTAACGTATTCAATGAGAACTCACACCAAGAAAGTTGCCAAACTGTGACAGAACACGTTATTAAATTTATTGGGTATTACACAATGTAGAGTGCGAAATATTTGCAATCGACATTTTAAAACTAGTGCGGCTTCAGTCGAAAACCGAGGCGGATGTAGAAAAAGTTGGAAGTTGGCGGAGGAAAAGCAATGAATAAGAAACTTTGTAAAGGAATACAAGACAATAGAAATCCACTGTTGTCGAAGTAAAATTTCAAAGTGCCAATATTTACCGGGGGAACTCTCAATAAACAGAATAGCAAAGAGCTATAACACATCTCAGAAATTCTGTGAAATCTAGCTACATCCGTATGATATTTAACTCTTATTTCAACATAGAATTTAAAGCTCCTTCATCAGACGTATGCTAGACATGTCTGCAACTCAAAGAATTGAAGTGTTCTTAGTGAATAAGTGATAATAACGAGAAGAAGAATGAGGTCATGACGAAAATGAGAAGACACAAGCTAAAAGCAAAGGCATTTATCACTCTTCTGAATTAGGAGAAATATGACATGTTAACCATGTAATTTGATTGCCAAAAAACATGACCCTTCAAAAAGTATTCGACCAAGCGGCAGCATGGTAATCGGCACGGCTCACTCATCTCTTACAAAATATAATGTTATTTTGTTTTACTGGGCAGAAAATTGTCGTCCTAAAGACTGAAATGAAATTGCTTCAGCTGTTTTCTACCAACTGTGTAATTCGTGTCTTGAGGATATTAAAACAATTCGCTTGGCCGCTGATAGATGCGGAGGCCAAAACAAATATTCGATCACGGTGGGTGTGTAAGAATACTGAAAATTGAACTAATATTCCAGATTCCTAGCCATTCGTGCATTTCACCAGATCAAGTTTTTGCCCAGATTGAGAAAAAGATGAAGGCGAGAGAAACCATCGTCACAATCGAAGAATATTTAGATATTTATAAAGAGCACGGAACAATTAAACATTTAGGGAGCGATGAATGCCCTGTTAGATTTTATAGAAGAGGTTGCAAAGTTCATTAAACCTCTGGAGCGCTATGGCCTCAACTAGACTGCCTCTGGGATCGAAAATAAAAACAGCAAAACTAGAAGATGTTGACAAGCTACTAACCAAACATTTTGGACATGAATAGAAATTGCTGGAATCATTGAAGTTTTATAAAAACTTGCTGGAGAGTAACAATATGCGGGGTGAATTCGCTGGTAATGAAGACGCTGTTTGCGAATACAAAACTTTAAGAAATTTTCAAGTTCAATTTGATTATCAAAAACATTTTACAGACTTTTCATAGTTGAATAGGAATTTATTTTATTTTATTTTATTTAACATTTGAATTTTGTTGACTATGTTTAATTATACTTATATAATTTATCTATTTTTAAGTTCAAGACTGGATCTAGTTTTTATATTGTGTGATAAATTCAAAAAAATGAATCTGAAATGAATAGATTGTACTTGAAATTATTTTTTACCATTGAAAATTTCGGGTCTTCAAACAATAAAATTCAAAAGTATTGTAATACTTACAACTAATAATCAAAATAACTCTATTCCTAGAATGACTTTTCAAAACAACTTTATTCCGAAATTATTTTTAAAATACTTCTTATTTTAAATGAATATGATTTATGTCCAAAGTAATTTTAAATGCCTGATTGTTTAATTAAAGAAGATTTATATCAAAATCGTTAATAACTCCAATACTCTTAAATTACAACAATATCTCTAACCTGATAAAACTGGAATACACCATCTTTGATTCTATAACAGCCTGGACAGACAGCTAAACTGGTTTAGCAAAATTCAATCAAGCATCCTATAGAAAAGCATATATTTGCTAGTAGATTTTTGAATTTTTCGTAGTGTGTCGAACTGAATGGAATTCTATTTCCTATAGTACTTGACCAAATTTTGCTAAACCAGTTTAACTGGTATTTAATATTCAGTCTGTCCAGGCTATAAGACACATGTTGTAAAAAATTGTAAACCTGTGTTAAATCTCTATAAATTCAAATTGTCTGTCGGTCGGAAAAAATATTTTTTTTATAATTTTTTCCAAAGGAATCTTATCAGAAGATCCCTTAGTCGTCTAATTTTTCCCGATAATAGTCGGACTATTATATAATTTGGAGCTTGGGACCAACCACTTGGTCCCTAAGTTTGCGAAATGGTCGAATTACTATCCATTCGGCGCTATATTGTCCAGGAGGATATTACCGCACCCCTACAGCACTGACAGATTGGTTGATCGGAATGAAATTGTTAACTTAAGTTTTTTCCATAAATTCCGAGATCACAATGATTTTTAGCTGACATCGGTTCTCGGAAAGTGGCAGCTTTCAAAGGAGCGTATTAATTTTTCTGCAAATATTTTCAAAAGCATTTACGAAAAACAACAAGGTTTTTCAAACAAACAAGAAATTTCAAACTAAATTAGTTCAGATGATTGTTCAAAACTTTTCCATTGAACGTTTTCCATTAATTGGGAGATCCTTACAAAATGTGGTGCAAATCTGTTTACCGGAAGTGACTGCTTTAATGAGAGCTTTTTAAATTTTTAAATTATGTCGAAAACTTAAACTAAATATTAAAAAACGAATAAATTGTTGAGACGTATCGAGAATTGAATCTTGTTTATTACAATATCATCATCGTGTGAAAAAAAAATCGGAAGACGATGATAAGCGTGAATTTTCTTGTGAAATTTTAGGTTATTTTGACTTCGGTACAAATTTCGAAGTGAAACAAAATGCAATGTGGTGGAAATTGGCTAACATGCAAATTTCAAATGCGTCAATTTCTAGAGGCCAACAAATTATTTGACGTAAAGGATGGCATCGATCAAAAACCAACGATTTCGGGTGCAGAATATGCGATGAATATTAAGATATTCGCAATTCGTGCAATTTCGACGACGAGCAAAAAGTAGCAGTTGCTGCATATAACAAATTGTGATTTAGCAGTTTCAATGTTCGACGTTCAAAAGTATGTATGAAAGCATCGGCTATATCATCGAGCGATTATATTGCAACGTCTGTGTCCAAACTTTTGGAACTCGTGGCAACATTTAAAGGATTAAGGTGAAGAGGTTTTCGATTGTAAGAAAAACTTCGAAAACTAAGCAAAATTTACATGCGCTATTTATCGCCGAGAAGATTCGATTGGATTCACAGGGTTAGATTTAAAGAACGGAAGAATTATTGCTAAAGAGAATTTTTAGAAGAAGAATTTCAATTCAAAAAGATCATTCAACCAAACAGAACAACAAAGGAACAGCTATAAGGGCAGTAGTCGCAAGCCAAAAGGCAATTGTTTTCATTGTGGTGGAAGTGGTCATTTGAAACTTGGGTGAAAAAAAAAATACTTGGGTTTTGGAGTCGTGAACTAGTAATCATACGTGTCGTCGGCGTGAATAGTTTGAGAACATTGTAGAGACATCGTCAGACATAAGGGTGAGAACTGGTAAAACGATCATGGCTCGAGGCAATGACAACATGAACATTCTTCAACGAGCGTTCCGAACTACCGACGAACGGAAACATTTATGCAGTGAGATAATGACGCGACGGGTTGTTTCAAAAACGGTTCAAAATTGAGAAATTATCAGCGGTTCATGGTACTCTTTGCCTTTAAAGGTTAATTTTTCTACTTTTTCTTTTTTAAGCAAAAAATAATAATCACATAATTGGGGAATCTGCGCGAGCAATGATTCATGCGAAGCAGATGAACTACAAAATCTAGATGGTGCTGTCAATTTAGCACTGCATGTATCGAATCGAATGGGAACTATCAAAGTGCGTTAAAAATCACCGTATGAATTATGGCGCGGTAAACTTGCGAAAATCGATCAGTTGCGGATTTTTTGGTTATAGGTTTTTATGTAAATTCCTAAATTTTTAGGTAAAACAACAAAAACTGGATACAAAGATAATCAAGTATATGTTCGTCTAATAAATTAATAATTTCAAGTCGTATCGAGTGTGGAATCCGAACGCGAACAAAATTGAGATTGCTAGAGTGACAGATAATGAATCAAAGGCGAAATATGTTGTGACGTCGCCGGCACAACCAATCGTACATGGAGCAAAATGCAATCTGGTTATTGAATCTGGATCATTGAATAAGATTTGCGTGATCGAAACAATATTACAAAGGTGTGGTGATTAGTGTATTATGCATCGTCTGATGCAAACTAAAGCAAAATCTAGATGGAAACATTGATCGATCCAGATGGAAACATTGATTTACACAGAAGTATGACATCGACTATACAGAAACGTTCAACCCTGTAGTTATGTTTAAATTAAAATTTAAAAATTGATTGATTGAATTTTTTTTTTAAATCACATGAATAAGAATGCAGCAGTTACACATGACAACAATAATTGGATATAACAATGGCAGCGGACGAGTGCAGAAGCTATCCAAGTGCTTCTATTGATTGAAACAAGTGTCGCGCTGCTAGAACAAAACGTGTACGTCATTCATAAAATGTTGAAATTATCCTTTCCGTATAATTTTTACTGAACACTTGAACGGGGAATTATAGGTCAAAGCATTCGAGTTTGAATGTCTCTTGAGGCTTAAAATCAAACAGCGACCAAATATACCGATTTATGTGAATCAGCTGGCATATTACAATATGTACTCAATCGTTTTGGCATGGCGTAATGCAATGCACCGGCAAATCCATCGAACAGTTTAAAGAATTTTGGCGATATACTACGAAACTATGTGGTCGACGTCCGAGTTGGGGCTTAGGACGCTAAATTTCAGTGGCGTTATCGCCAACAAAGTTCAAATACATGAAGGTGGTGTATGTAATTGAGGAATTAGTGTGACTGCATTCATTATTTTCTGAAATTATATCAACCGTTTGGACAATCCAATTTTCCTTATGGATAATCAAAGAGCGACTCGGCTCATCAAAAATTCGTAATTCCATAGGATGACCAAGCTCATAGAAGTGCGATATCGTTTCATCAGCAAGATGTATGAGGATGGAACTTTCAACTTGGATTCTGTGGCAACGGATAAATAGGCAGCCGACATAATGACCAAAGCGTTATCAACAGGTAAACATCAATGTTTTTGCAAATTGATGAGTCTTATATGCAGCAGCCTTTTAGCTGGCCACTCAGATGCCTGACGATTTGATTCCGGAGTTTAGTTGTGGATCCATGTTTTACGGTTTATCATTATAGAAGCAGCTCCAAACATCGCTAAGAATCATCAACTCTTTGCTTCGAAATGATATCTATGAGCTGATATCTTTAAAGTATCTGCTATCTCACGCAACTTAACTTTACAACCTTCAAAAACGATTTTAAGTTTTTTTACCTGTTTTGGCCACGCTTAAACTCATCCAACCAACGTTAGGCGGTTGCTTTTGATGGAGGGAAGTCCCTGAAACACTTATCAAGCCTTTGTTTTGCTTGAACAGCATTTTCCTTCAACAAAAACAGGATATTTTGAATGAAAATACAAATAAATGAAAGTTTAACCGGAAGAAATTGTATTTCGAAAATCTACTATAGCAGATTAGTCATTTATTCATTGATCAGATTAGTCACCTTCATCTACTTTGGCAACTTTTTGTAATTTACACTCGCACGCCATCTCCGCGCGATCAGCAACATCTACTGTGAAATGTGAAATAAATTTTAATTTTTAATTGGTCCATTAAACTGCCCGAAAGCATAATATTGTTCTCCACTTCATGACTACCGGTTATTTTCCATTTTCGAGACAAAAGCTACTTAAACCGATCCGTGACAAGGTATTTCTAGAATTTACCTTCCGGTGGAACTAGGAGTCGGCCGAATTTCATGGTTAACCCAAATGTTCATAAGACAGTAAGCAATTACCACACCATATGGCTTATTCGAATTCATCCGAATGGCGACATTCTTCATTCTTGTATCATCAAAAACAAGGAGCAAAACAAATTCTGCTTGGAATGGCTTTTTCAATGATTATGAATATTAACATCACGTTTAGCTCAACCACTCATGACTTTATCAGTCATAAAAATACTACAAGCGATTTATACCAAAACGCATAGATGTTTACGCCAATTCAAATACAATTGGCAACGCTCCCTAAGAAATTGTCAATGGAATAATAATGGATGGACGGGTCAAATATCAAAATTCAATGGCTATGGAAACGATATTTGGTTGGCCACTAAGAGGGGAAAAAGAGTAACGACATTGGTACTTCAAAATCACCATAGATCAAGATGATACAGAGCAAACTAGAGTGCATGAAACACTCAAGCAATTCTGGGACATTGGGACGATTCCAACCATAAGGAAATTGTCAGCAGAGAGATATGCCTGTGAGACTCTATTTGCTAAAACCACCTGTCGGAATAAGGTAGACAGGTTCGTTATACAGCTGACGGTAAAACAATTAACAATAAAATTCGTATGAAAATTCTGAAGAGATTCTATTTTTCAAAAAATTGGGACATATGATTGAAGAACATATGATTATGTGAAGGAATTAAATTATTTGCCTCACCATGAAATTCTCTAAACCTCCAATACAGAGTCATAGTTTTGAGTTGAGTTTGATGCATCGACGAAAATTTCAACCAGTCCTTCATTAATGATCTACGGCTGGGCCTTCTGTGCAGCCGACTCATTAAATAAAATCTGCATACTTAAATAAGGGTTGTCAAGCTAATCACCCTCACTTATGGAACTGCTACACTTCCATATTTAGCAGCTCGAGTACTGAAGGAATTGGCAGCAATCACAAATATTCTTCGGCAACCGTTGCAATTAGTAAATCTACGTATATGGGCGACGTTGAGACAGGCGCAGATACGGTAGAAGAAGCCATTCAACTGAAGAATAACCTTAATTATATTTTGTCTGAAGCAGGGGGGTCTCCGATATTAACAAAGAGGAAGTTACTATCCAAAAGCAGCCAGATATTCGAACCTTTGGGATGGCTGTCCCCAATAATAAATACTGAATAAAATAATTTTTCTGACGCTTTGGATTATTAACATACTCGAAAATTATTTTTGATTAACCATAATGACGATAAAATTAATGTGATTTGAATAACGAGTAGATTCTGTGGTTTTTAATAAAACAGAATGCTAAAAATCTGGCCTTGCATAATAAATTGGATTTTTTACCCGTAAACTGTTTTTAATGGAGCTTTAAATTCTTGAGATACAGGTTCAGCTAACTTGTTATCGAGTCTAGAAAAATAAATCGTTTTAATTTTAATGGATGGAACATAACATGTTTTGATGCAGCATTTTAGCCTATAATTTTCCGTAGTAACCTATGTTCTACCGGAAGGGTTATGCTACTCTATAGGTAGTGGAAAATTTAGTAGTACTTACCTAGATATACAAATTATTTTGGTATTGAGTTCAGTTTAAGTCACAATATCACAAACAAACAAAATTTCATAGTCTTAAGATATTGTAATTCGTTATAAAATTCTCAAACTTTGAAAGCACAAAATAAAATGCTTTATATTTAGTAAGCAATTTGGGTTGCTTTTTCTGTAAGATATAATCAATATTCGAAAATAATCAAAATGTCAACAAGAAGCTCAATATTAACCAAATCAAACGAGGCTGAAAATAATTTAATTAAGATTTCATAAAGTCAAAGTATTTATTTCATCATAACATCCTACATGCTTAACAATTTCTGAAGAAATGATTGCAAAACCTTTAGTATTTGTTAACCTTGTCGTTTCATCATTGTTAAATAGATCTTCAAATCTGTAATGTAAAAACAAATTATTCGAGGAAAATGTGCATGTTTCCACATAAGCGATTCAGAAAACGTAATGAAATCAGATTTGATTCTGATTTTTGTCGAATTATGAACATGTCATTTACGATTTGAAGCAGGTTATGGTTTTTAGCATTTGAGTTGATTAATAATATTTTAATCTGCATTTTAGCAATATTACATCAAATTTTTAAAACCAGCTTTAGTTACGATCCTCTGCACATGACGCCAATTAAAAACAAATGGAATTGGGATCTATATACTTTTCAAAAGCGCGTGGATTAATACCAGACAAATTCAAGCGCAACAAGTGTGCATATTAAGCATAAACACTTTAAAGCATATTTTGCTGACAAATCACATCGTCAACATAATATGTAAATTTAAGCACATTTTATAATTTAGAATTAAATCATTCGATCAGGAAGCAATTAAATAAAAATAAAAATTGTAATTAAAAAATAAATTTATTAAAAAGTTTAAATAAATAAAAACAAATAAAACAATTAAAAAATAAATTATTTTTTGTTAATAAATATTTGTGTGTGAACTTTAGTCTGTCTATTATCTAAGTGTCTTATAAATTACTCTAATCATGGTTTGTGGAACTGAATTATTTTCCCTTTCATAAATCCTTAAACTATATTTACGTTTCGTATTTTTCACCACTTGTTACCATCGTCTAACAAATTGAATATTTTTTATATTTTCCAAATAATTGTGCGGAATGGTAAAATTTAGTACTGTTACCAAATCAAATCAAATTTTATTTAATGATTCAATTTAAACAATAACCTATATTTCAAATAAACCTAGAGGATGGAAAATTGAAAAATATTTCTGCTACCACTACCACCAGTGAGGTAACAAAAAATGTTTGTATAAAAAATAATAATTTTCTATTTTAATATTCACTCTCGCATATTTTTATGTATCTGTATATCGAGGGATCCACGCTATCGGGATGATTTTTCTGCTTCAACATTTTTTCTAATCTAAATCAATACATTGTGAAATTTTATATATTTTCATCGCATTTTATGATGTCATGTACATACTCGTATACGTACGAGTACGAGTACGTAGTAATACTCGTACCGGAGACGAGAAAAACTCATAATAAATAATTTAAATTTTATGATTATTGTTATACAATTTTATATTTGTTTTTTTTGTTTTCTAATCAAATATGCGTCTTGTATGCGAGTACGATGAAGGCAATTGTGAAAATTATGGTCACACGTTTTATAGTATTCCAGGAATTTTGTAACGAAGCACTGCATATATAAACGAAACGATCAGCTTAAATTTTTTTTTGTAGCTTTGAGACACAATATAAACAGTAAAAGTTAAATAAATTGAAACAAATTTATCTTTATATGCTGTGCGTTTATCGAGTAGTATATTCGACTATATATATACGTACCGTGCATACTTCAAAGTAGTATTTATTTTAATCCAGATTCTTTTAAACATAAAGAATGGAAAATACTGTTAGGGAAATTTATCTTCGGCAGAGTTGTTAAATTCAAATACATAAAATCAAATTTATTCATTGATTCATAAAATCAATCAAAAAAAAAAAAAGCAACAAAAATTATTGTTTGGGTGGAATACAAAACGTACACATAAAGGTACACACATCTTATATTCATACAAGTTGATATTATGGAAAATGCGAGCATATACATACATACATACATATACACATACAAGTACTTGAAATATTAGAAAAAAATATATACATATTGATTGTTATGGTAACAATCTTCATTTGTGTAAATAATCCATCACATATTTTGGTAATTTTTCTTCTAAAAGCATAATACGGAATAGGAAAATATCGAAAGCTCACTATGACGATATTGCACGAGAAAATAAGAAAACCTATACGAAGATATTTTGATAGATACGTAAAAAAGCGCACAATACATATATCTCGTTACATGATTTTCATGGAATGAATAATAAAAGGGTAAATCAACGGTTTCTTCCACGCAAATTAATCTAGACATGTAGCACACGGGAATAAATAAGAAAAGCACTTTGAAATTATAATGAATAAATTGATGTGGTGTGTTGAATACAACTTGGAAGAATTGGAAATTAAAGAAAGTTTTCCCTTGATTCTTTAAATCTTGAAAGTTGTATAAATAAGAAATTCTTTAGAAATTCGTTATTTTGTTGGTTCCGTCTAGGTCATGTGTTTATGAAACAGCTAATTTTCATGGAACCGTTTCATTAGTCTCACTTCCAAATGAATACGTTTACTAATTTTGCTATAACAGAAGACTATTAACAAATATGCCCAATTTTATTAATTTTATTCATTTATTCAATTTATTTTTGTTCAATAACTTGTTCATATACTTTACAGCTTTCATTCTAATAAAATATTACTACGACTTTCGGGCGTTCGATAGCTCAGCGTTTAAGTTATAAATTTGAATTACACCAACATCTACAACTTTCCTTAACAACTCACTAGTTCACTTCACACTATTGATCATTATTTCACTTTAACTGTTCACTTGTACTTTTCGCACTTCTTAACGTGCGCTTGTTCACTGGTTAAATTACAACTGTTCCTGTATGACAATTTGCTCATCCTTATATACTATCGCTGTTAGAGATTACTCCATTTATTTTCTGGTAATGTGTGCATATTACAATTGTAAATCAATTCGATGTTAGTTGCATTCTTGAACATTCCTTAACGCCGTTATTTATTTCAGTATTTTCTATGATGATTATCCAATTCACAAATCAATCAACAACATTGATGCCTCTTGAGAATAATAATCGCCTCAATAAATCTATGTACTTGAATTAAGTTCCAACCCACGACCATTGTGATGAAAACACGTGCTGATTTATACCTTAACCAATGGGCCAACAAGTGTTATGGCTGTGAAGAGTAGAATTCGTAGCACTATTTTACTTTGTTCTACATACTAAAATAAAGTATGGTAATCGTGCAAAATTTTGACATCTAGATTCTTGAAGATTTACCATTCGGTATATCGCCGAAGTCAAAAAAGTACTTTCAAAAACTCTCTGTGCGTGAGTATGTGTGTGTCCTCTCTACAGCCCAGGCGGCTTGTCTGATCGGGGTGAAACTGCATACAAACACTTTTTTCATAAACTATGAGATCCCAGTGATTTTTGGCAAAAACCGCTTGACCGGAAGTGGCAGTTTCCATAGGAGCTTCCGTTTTTGCAAATATTTTGAAAAGTTTATCATTTACAAGCAAAATGATTATGTACTAAAAGATTTTAAATTAATTTTAAGTTTAAGTTAAGATTAGTTTCCAAATTTAAGCGGAAATGATGGTTTTTGACAAAAAATGATTTAAAAACAGTTCAGCCTTGTGTAGCTCAGCGGGATTACTCCATACTTAATTCTTTTAAACAAATTGGGACATTCCAGTAAATTTTTGCCGAAATCGATTCATCGGAAATAACAACTTCCATAGACGCTTTTAGTTTCCGCAAATATTTTGCATACAAGAAAAACAATTATTTTCAAATTAATTTTGCAACAATATCGTTCTAGCTAAGTTTCCTTCCTGATTTTTGACAAAAAAAACCGGTTTGAAAGAAAATTCGGCGCCTATACAGTTCAGGTTGCCTGATTAATCGTAATGAAACTCCATTCCTAAGCCTTTTCACAACTTAGGAGATCCAAGTGAATTTTAGTCGAAATCGATCCACCGGAAGTGATAACTTCCGTAGGAGCTTTTTCGTTTTCCCATCGGATGTTACAGCTTCAATAAGACTTTTTTCGGGTTTTGCATTCATTTTGAAAAGTCTGTCATTTACGAGAAAAAATAACATATTTTAAATTAATGATGCAGCAATACAGGTCCCGAACAGTTTTCCAAAATTTAAGCGGAACTGACGATTTTTGACAAAAAAAACTGTTTTTCAGGAAAAAAATATTTGGTCCTGTAGAAAAAATTGATTAATCCAGATAAAACTTAATACTTAAGCTTTTTCCATAAATTACGAGAACCCAGTGAAGAAAATCAAAAGTATGAACTAAAAGATTTTAAATCAAATTTGCAACAATATCAAGTAACTAGTACTGGCGAAATTTCATATTTAAGATTTTTTAACCGTTTTTGGCCGAAATCGTTGCACCATAAGCGGCTGATTTTATGAGAGCTTTTCCGTTTTTTACATATAAGTTAAAAAGTTTATTATTTAGAAAAACGAACAGATTCTGAACTAAGTTTTCAAACAACGTTTAGGCCTATAGATTATTTTTACCAAATTTAACCAGAATTGACGGTTTTTGATAAAAAAAAACTGATTTTCAACAAAAATTTGGCTCTGCACAGTCTATGTGGATTAAATAATGGGAATGACACTTCATTTTTAACCTTTGAGCAAAATCTGTCCAATGTAGTGGGCATCTACATACCAGAAGCACCAGATTTCGTAGGAGCTTTTTAAATTTTGGCCATGATGACATTTTGGATCACATTTTTAACAATGGTTTATCTTATTAGTTTTCTGAAATTTAAGCAGGAATATCGATTTTAAATTTTTTTAAAGACAAATCCCGTAGGTTCTATTTTTGGCCTAAGAAAAGCAACGGGACTATAGAACATAACATTTATTTCAGTTAAATAACAAGTAAACACACTTGAATTTAATTATAAAGAACAGCAAATGTAATATTTTTTGGGATACACTATACATAGGTTAGATTAGGTTAAAGTGGCTGCTATTGCACACTTAGACCAATAGTGGCCCATTATAATACCACAGGATCCTATCTCCCCTTTACTCTCGTTGAAACCATCCAGCCATTTGTACAGCTACTTATGTAGCGTAAAATATCTCGCACTCCACAGTCCGCGAGTTCCAAAAGGCTGTCCATACCATACACACCTAAGTACTTATGCCTTCTGTCTGATAGTCTCTTCCTCCTCTTCGTCCATATAACTTCTACAAAAGTCATTTGTCTGTAGACCCACCTTTCTCGCATGTTCTCCAAAAAGGCAGTGTCCTGCCAGTATCCCTATGACCAATCATACCTCTCGTTTTCCCAAGGATGCTAGTGCCTTGGAGCGCCTCCAGCCCAGTTTTGGCCAAACATATTTTACTATCCTGCACCAATGTTGTGCCGTATTGTCTACACCGCGTCGATAATTCATAGTTTGCACGTGTAGAAAATGTATGTAGAAAATTAAAAAACTGGCGTCGACAATGTAGCGAATGTTGAAAATTATTATTTCTGTTAGCAACCATAAAAATTCTATGACAACTTTGTAAATGGAACCATTTCAAGATAAAATTCATAGATTCATTCTTTCTTCCAAGTTTTATATGGTAATGAAGCATATTTTTGTAAATGTTACAGTTAAAGTGCGAAATAGTTAAATGTATGGAATTAAAAATTTGATAAATAGTTTTCATGGTTAAAAATAGGTTGTAAATAGGGCTTAGCTACACCGACATATTTGTTTATCCCTCAACCTACCTCCCTTGCTGATGATCCGCTTGGTGGAAAGGAGGTGTATAGGAGGAAATTATATAACTTCTTTCTCGCGGTATTCTACCGGAATTCCACACTTTTGATATCTAATGGTTGGTGTAGTTGTCGATATGCCCCTTTAAATATTTCAGGTTGTATATTTTTTGTTCGTACCTTGTACTTGTTATTTCATTTTAGTAATAACACCGCTAATTTACCGCTTTGCTAGACTTCCCGCTCCGTTATTGGTAAGAGATAACGGTGAATGTTCTAGTTGCTTGTCATACACATTAGCGTAGTTGTAATACGCATGTCAGGTCGCTGCAGTCTCTTCTGCTGCCTTAAGAATGTTTTCAGTGGGTTGCCTACGGTGACTCCTTGCAATTTTTTTGATTTTTTCGCGGCGTATCTTCTTGACGTTTCAGCTCCAATGTATTGTGTTGACGATATACATTTGCAACTTGAGTGGCAGTCATGCGTTCTTCAATTATTTTTTTCCAAGTATTTTTTACACCACAATTCCAGCGGTTTACATATGAATTACAAGTGTGTTTTTGTAGCTGTTTCGATATAGGCTTCCTCGATTTGCAATATTGCTCTAAATTTGACTACTTCTTCATTCGTTTGGAGGCTGTTCTGAGCAAGCTTGAGCGCAATGTGCTTTTCCTTGTGTTGAAATTTCTCTCTGTGAATTTCCGCACCATTCATTTTATTTAAAAGTCCTGAAAATTTTTGTAATGTCGTAAGAAATTTTTTGTTAATCATTTAGTGAATTTGGTTCGTTGGCAAGCCATCATGGCGAATAAATGAATGAATGAGTTAACTGCTTATTTTATGAGTGGATTGCTGCTTTGTGACGCAGAAGTCGACGGTCGTTCTCCATTAATTACACACGTATCTAATGCTTGTTTGCTACTCCAATTTTAATGGGGTTTTATCAGATCGGTGTGTTTGTTATTTATAAGTATCGTTCTCCAATTTTTGCATTGAAAAACTCATTGCATATTTTTTTAGTCAAGATTGACTAAATGTTTGGTGTCATAAGGACACACGTCTTTGGTTTGTTGATTCGGCTGCGTCTTTTATTGGCCATATCACTGAATATAAAAATTATTGTGTTTCTCATATTTTTGAATGGAATTTTTTATTACGATTCTACGATTATTTTGCTAATTAACTGGTTTCTTATTCCACTAGCACTGTTGTGCTAGCCTTGATGTTTCTGTTAGAGTTCCGAAATTTCAATTACCGATTCGTGCTTGTGTATGATAAGCCGCGCTCCGTTATTCTTCACTTTCTTCTCTGATGTTCCCAAATTCTATGGTGTCACCCAAATTTGTACTAACCCAAGCAATGGTTACTTGACGTTAATGATGAAGTTGTCTTATGTATATATCTGCCACTCGCCACCCCATTTCAATCAAGATAACTCTAATGGAAAAGGGCGCATGGAAAAACAAAAGTTGATTGATAGTCAATTGGTGAATTCCTCGGACAAATGTAATCCTGAGCGTACCTGAACAAAATGGATATCACTTGCATTAAAAAGTTCCCAACTTTTGTTTAATTTGGTCGAAATACAACCAAAAACAGTAAAATCAATCAAAAAAACTCATTTATCCGAATTTAAATTTGAAATGTAGAGGACGAAAGAACGATTCATTTCGAAAATGTTCATGACAGACGGCACATTTGGCAAAGTGAATTTTTTTAAACCATAACCGAAGTTAGCCTCGTACAGCGTTATGATAATCGACTTAGCTCAAGAAAGTGCATTGCACACCAACATTTTATTTGATCTCGTTACAAAATTAACTCGATTTAGCCCAATGGATACAGAAATAAATCTTAGAAGATTCTTCTATTTTTCGGATTCCTTTTCGAAGGATTATATCGACGCCATTATCGAATCGATATTACAAACCAGCAAATGTTACAGAATCGTGTAATGAATATGAAAGTTACTGGAGCTACCGGTGATTGCTAAAGAAATGCCAACTATTAACAAATTTACGATTTCGATACGAGATCAATTGATCAATATGTTTCATTCTCTCCTTATTGTTTTATAAAAATTGAATTTTAACATATAAAATGTAGGTAAACCCATATTTAAACGTAAAACTACATATGATGACTAATTCGTACAGAAAAACAATGGAAAAAAACAACAAAGAAGCAGTTATCTTCATTGACTGTATCAACTATCTACGGTATTTCGACACCAACACGTAGTCAATTCAGAAATACGCGTAGACGCACAACACTGCCCTGCACATGAGAGTGTTGATCCACTTCACATTTGTCGAGGCGATTGTCTTTTTACTGAGCGCCAATTGGGTCTCCCCAGATCTGTCCTTCCCGGCTGCATCTGGAGAGTCGTACCGTACCAAGCTTGTTCGTCTACAGTTTCCCGTGACGTTTGAGGGCCCAGGGATCCAGCATATCTAAATTCTGAAATACTCGCTTATCTCATTAAGAGATGATGAGCAATGTAGCGCTACCCGTGACTTCTAACCGCCTTTAGTTAGAGGCAGTTTCACTGCCTCATTTTCCAGTATTGATCCGTTCCTCCAGGATTCCCTTGAAGGACAGATGGTCCGGAAACCTTTATCGAAGCACAACGTTCGTTTAGCGATCTAACTATCATCGAGTGTCTCGTCTGAAGAGACTTGCACTGAGAGACAGAGAGAGAGTTTCGTAGCCACATTGGCTGCCATCTGCTTACAAAAAAAATTCGATTGGAATATGGTGGATCATATAACCTCAAGAGCGCGTGTAGGTGTTGTCCTAAGCGTCCCGCTTATAAGCATGCAGGCCATTCTTTGCACCTTCTCTATTATCCCTATATATTTTACCTTATCCAGAGCTGGCCACCCCGTACATCAGCACAAGTCTTATCACTGCGGTATAGAGCCAGTGTACCAGTTCTGGTTTCAAACTCCATCTCTTACCTACGGCGTTTCTACACGAGTAAATGGCTACATTAGCCTTATTCATTCTTTCCTTAATGTTAGGCTTCCAGCTAAGCTTACTGTACAAGATTATACCCAAAAATCTCGCTCTGTCGGCAAAAGCCAGTCTAATGCCGTTCATGGTAGGAGGGCTAGCTACCGGAATTTTGTATTTCTTAGTAAATAGTACCAGCTCCGTCTTGGAAGGGTTGACCCCTAATCCACTTTTGCTGTTCCATTTTGTAACGATCAGAAGTGCATTCTGCATAACATCCCAAAATCGAATCCAAATATTTTCCTGAGACAGCTATTGCTACATCATCTGCATACACTACCACCCCTGTCTCCTCTCACTACATTTCCAACAGCAATCCATTCATCACTACACTCCAAAGAAAGGATAAAGGATATTACACCTCCCTGCGGGGTTCCTCTAACCCCCCGTCTTCTAATGGTGGACTCCTCCAGTTCCGAGTAAATAATCCTGCTTACCAGCATCTGGTTTATCAATCTACTTATAGGGTAGTCCACCTTCAAAAACAAAAATCCTTACATGATCGCCTCCGTTTTTAGATTATTAAAGGTATACAAACTTTTATTTAAAATTTTATTTTTGAAAATTCCTATTTCCTATTCCTAAAAACGGGATCAAATTGTTTAATGTCCCAAATGGGTGAGGAGGGGGGGGGGTAGTAAGTTACACCCTATTTATACGGCAGTGACCATTATTTTACTTATTGCATTATTTAAAAGCATTAGTGAATATCTGACAAATAGTTCAAGCCTCTTCAATTGATGGAGGCAAATACAGGGTGGACCATCAGTCACTTATCCTTGTATTTTTGATATTATTTTTTTATTTTGTATTTGTTCTTGTTTTATTTTTGAGTATTAGAAACACCATTTGGGAGATTCAGTAGCCATGCATACGATTGAGGAACGAGCAAAAAATTTTGAGTTTTATTTTGGTAGTCAAAATTCAATAATCCAAAGAAAATTTCGATTTTTTTTAACACCAGAAATACACCATCACGGAATCAAGTACGTAATCTAGTCACTCGTTTTCAGTCATCGGGATCTGTTAGTGACTTATCTATAAGAGGAAGATTGCTTGAATCACGAAGCTAAGATAATATCGAACGAGTTGGGGAGAGCGTAAATGAGAACCCTGAAACATCGACTCGTAAACGTGCCACTCAGTTTCAAATGTGCAGAACTTCACTGCGTAGAATAATTTAAAAACAGTTATTGCTGTTTCCGTACCAGATACAAATGGTACATGAAATTTTGACGCAAGACTATGCAACCCGCTTAAGATTTTGTGCAAAATTAATCGAATTGTTAACGGATGGATGATCCTGATGTAATAAGCAAAATTTTAAAATCTGGGGCACTGAAAACACAAGAGTGATTCAACAGCGTCCGTTGTATCCACTTAGAGTCATAGTTTGGTACGGAATATCAGCCGACAAGATCTACGGCCCGTACTTCTTCCAAGACGAAGATGGCAATGCATTGGCTGTAAACAGTGAGCGTTACTGGGCTGTGTTAGAAATGTTTTTCCTGAACTTGATAATACTCAAGAAATGTGCTTTCAACAAGACGGAGCTACGTCCCATACTGCAAGACAAACAATGAATTTGCTGCGAACGGTTTTTGATAATCATATCGTTTCACGATTTTGAGATTTTAATTGGCCATCACGATCACTCGACTTAACACCACGAAATAAACCGCAAGGACTGCAACAACCACAAGACAACATAATAAATAAAATTATTGCGGTTTATCAACCAGTTTTGGCTTCAGCTATGAACCAGGTACAGCAAAGAGCAGCAGCATACGAAGAGGCTGATGGCAGGCATCTAATATTTAAAAAAAAAAAAAATCTTTTGTAATCAAAATTATTAATTTTCAATCAAAAATAAAAGATTATATCAAAAATATAATGTTCAGTGACTTATGGCCCACCCTGAATCAATCAGTTAATAATTAATTTAATCAAGTTCGTTAAAATTTCAAAAATGAATAAATCATTGGATGGAAGCCAACTGTATACCTAATCAACCAGATGTGTCAGTGAAACTAGGAGACAGACCACACAAATCTTTTAAAGAGACTCGAATTTACCCAAAACCATAAAACTGTTTTCAAAACGGAATGAAAATTAAAAGAAATAGAAGAATATTTACGTACACTCTACGGCCATTTAGCGTCGAAACAGAAAACTCATTTTATAATTGATAACGAACTGTTGAACTTTTGTTATTCTTGCCTGTTTTAAAAATGATTTTTAAAATATATAATACCAGTGTTATACCGGTAAATTTATTCTGGTATTCCAAACCATAGAGCTAGCGTTATAGAGTCTGCCAAAAAACTACATTAAGAAGTTTTTTGTTTGGCTAGCCATGCTACTGGGCGATGAGCATATTGCGTAATCTGTGCCACGTGTTTTACGTTACCTTAATATCGAAATGACCTATACATACCAATTTTACAAGCAATTAAGTAAAAATTGAACCGAATCGGCCTTCTCAAGAAGTATTTCATTGGCACCTTATATCTCAGTAAATGTTGAAAATCAATTCCTCCTCAGGAATAATTTTACACTCAAAATTAATCAAAAAGTCATCTCTTACGCGCTCCTATCAATAAAATAATTCGATTTGATAATACAACCAGCAAATTCTACTGGATAGATTTCGGCTTTAAATAACATTGTTCAAACCAGATGAAATCCATGAATATTTGTGTGGAATTCAATTTTCTAACTCCAGCCCAACATGAACACAAAAGTTTGTATCGAAACACGGTTTTGAAAGTTTTTTTTTTTTTGGCCAAAAGTATTATTCAAAAATGTTTATTAACTTCTAACCGTTTCAAAAATTTGGACCATAAAAAACGATTTGTTATTTTTAGTTAACCAGCAAAATTTTCCGGAGAACGAAAACAAAATAATACAAACAACAAAAAAAAATATTTTACAGCCGCTACATTTTTAGGTTTTCCCGAAAATAAAAGCAATAAAGGGAAACCCAATCAACAGAAAATAAAAATTTGAATATTTATAGCATAAAATTTCATGAAATCTTAAAATATTTTACAGGTATAATATTCATATTATGGCTTGACTGATTGAGGAAAATTTGACAGTGCTGAAAAAATTTATCACAATGCTACATAATTTAGTGTGTACGTATACAAACAAACACACTGCAAGTTCATTAAAAGCATAAATCGAATTTACGACATCATTAATATAATCAGTATTTGCTACGTTATTCTCGGCCAAATAAAATTTTAAAGTCAAAAAACTCAGGTAACATGAATAACAAATTTTAATTGTTTACCCCAAAAAATGCTATAAAATATTTTAGTGTTTTAGTAAACAACTTTATAAATCTCTTTCGTGCGATGCTGGAAAACTGGAAAACTAACAACCGCATACATAAACTAAAATAAAAATGAAAATAAAAATTTGTTAATGGGATATTTATTCGTTCACCGTTCATAACTAACCCTGTATTTATGATTCGGTTCGATGTTCATGTAAAATCATAACTTCTATATACGCAGCTATAAGCAATTAGCCTGTGTGAAATGCTCAAGTGAATAATATTGCTAAGTACTTTTAACTGCAATAAAGATAATGACTTTATAGCAACAACAGGAAAACGTGCAATTGAATTTCAATAAACTCTCATTTATATTATGTGTGGCAGATAATTAGTGTGGATTTATTTTAACTATCCCAGCATAATGAGAAAAATATTAGCTTTTGAAACCCAATTTATTCTATTGTGGTGGAAACGGGTGGTGGTGCTGCATTCATTCACATACATAAATTGTTTTTCCTCCCATTACATAATGTACAAAATGCAACACAGTAAAGTATTACCAACCATACTAATTTATAGTCAAATACTAGTACATAATGTGGAACGAAATTTAACCAACATGAAAGATTAGGAGGAAATTCAAACTATTTGCAACACCACATTTAACAGAAATGACCTAATTATGTGAATTTTCTATTTTACTCCGGCGGTTTATTCTTATGGTGTCGTTTACATTTTTTTCCTCACTTCGTTTATGTGTTACTCAAAGTCATGTGGAAATATGCGAAGTGCTTCATTGTATTTAAAGGGAAAACAACATATTAAAGGTAAAGACCCAGCAAGAAAGGTTTATGTTTTTAATCTTTTGACCCATAAAGTTTCCATATAATGAAAATAAAAACAAAAAGCTGAAAATTTAATTTAAAATAAACTTACTCGTACAGCAAAAATGTGTTTTTCCTTTCTTATAAGTTTACGTTACGTATCCGTACCAGGAAAGTGAAAAATTAGTCTTGTCTACAACTATGGTAGTAAATTTTATGCAGGTATTAAACAAACATAAGACGTAGCATATTATATGCTGGAATAATATGAAAAAATATTTTATTGTCGTTTTGTTTGATATTTTACTACGTGTAATAGTTTTTCCTCATTAAATTTTATCTGGTGAACGTAATGTTCTTGGCACAAATATTGGGATATATATGCGAAGAATGTGTCATGATGAAAATTATGTGAATATTTAAAGCATATATTTTATGATTAGACAAATATGGTTTGGTATTTTCTAGTATTTTTTATACTCGAGAGAATGTCTTAATTGTTAAACATCATTTTTAAGTATGGCAAGGTTACGTAACAGATAGATAAAATATTTTTAAATTCTCAAGATATTCGACATCCAGAAATATGTCCGAACACACAAAAACACCATTATTGAGTTAGTAGATTCTGGAAGTCATTAAATCCAATTCAAAATTTGAGAAAATAATTGCTAAAAATTGTACTGGAACATCTTAAAAAGAAAATGAAGCCCTAGAGCTTTTAAATAAATTATAAATCCAAAAGAAATTTTTGTTCAAGAGCCCACATTAATTTAGAAAAATTAATCGTTCTGGCAAGCAAATAAACAAATTGTTCATATTGGTGGGGCCCCATTTATTTACAAACCATTTCTGAATGGTTTATAATTAAATATTTCAAGTTCGTTTAAAATGTTATATTTTATAAATCTCAGAAGAACTGAAATTTTATTTGGGATGTTTTAAGATTTCAATTACGAATTTATATATTTTGTGTATTCTTACTGGAATTTAATTTAATAATGTTAACCACCACATAAAATAAAAATATTTCATCTACATTTATAATGGAAAGAATGCGGTCAACTAAAAGAAATTAAGGAGTATTATGTTTTACGTACAATTATAAAAATAATCCATAAGGATTGTTACACACATTTGAGTACAATCTAGAAGTTTTCCTAAGTCATACATATCTGGTATGCTATAGCGTGTACTCCTTTACGTTGTTTGCATTAACCTATTATTTTTTTAGTCACGCCTTACTTTGAGATTTGTATTTTTATAATGATCACTGCAAGATAAAAGTGTGATATTAGTTCATCTGCCTCTCTTCACGATAGCACTGCATATTAGAAAGTGCACGTGAAAATACTTTTTTTTTAGTAAATTAACAATTTTATAAATTTTCTCCAAATCTCGGTTTGAACAGGTACCTTAATATTAAGTACTAAACATATTTGTTATGTCTTGATAGAGGCTGTAAAAGTTCGCACTTCCGATTACCCATAACGCGCTACATTAAAAGTGTGCGAACTGAATAGTTGAATAACCCATTTTAAAAATGTTCTCTCATTGTTCTGTATAATCTATTAAGCTACTGCAAATTTCTGTGTACTAAACCTTTGCGTTTTTTAACTTTTCATCGTAGGATAATTTTCGGACAGATTTGATCATGAGCAACTCAAAAATTCGTTTAGTGTAAAGCTCTCCTGATTCTGAGCTTCGAGAATTTCACTACCATTAACCTACAGTTTATTACGTTAATGAGGATTTCTATATTCTAAACCTAGAACCCATATTTTCATGTAAAAAGTTTTTTCAGGAACATTGGATCACGAGTAACTCTAAACTGGTTTTAGTATTTAGCTGTCATGCTTCTGAGCTTCGGAAAATTGCAGAAAGCCCATTAACTTATAATTTATTAAGTTACTGCGAATTTATATTAAACCGCTAGAGTTCCTATAACTTTTCATGTATGTTTTTGATATGTGACACAATGAGCAACTCCAACGAGCCTTTATTATAAAGCTTCCATGCTTCTGAAGCTCAATAAAAACCATATTTCTCTGAATAGGTCATAGACTTGCTATAAATGTAACAACTCTTCATAAAATTTGATAAAATACCCCAATAAGTACAAGCTATGGATACTCTAGAATTTATTAGAACAGCCCAAACACTTTTATACTAAATCATTAAGCATCGAATAGCCTTCCTGTACAAGAAGTGGGTTCCCTGAATTTATTTAAACAGCCCCACGTGAGCATAAATCGACCACAAAATATCAAACTGCCAATTTATTACAAGAACCTAAACCACAGAGATCTATCATAAAAAATCAAATTACATTCCTCTACAAAAATTAGACACCCCGGAATTTATTATAGCAACCCTCACCAAAATTCCCGTGCAAGAACTAGATAACCTTAAATTAATTACAACAAGCTATGGTTATCCTTGAATTTATTACAACAGCCCCCATCCACAAAAATGGGTTGTAGATGTGGGCGATTGTACTATATACATTTCAAATTCAACTAGGTAATTCGATGCGGTTGTGTGGGCTGGTGTAATAAATTCAGAGGTACCTATTTCCTGTATATGAAGGCAATTCTAATAAATTCGTGGGTACAAATAGCTTGTGCACAGTGGGGAGTTTCTTCAAATTTGACGATGGATTGTTACATTTTTAGCAATTCTGAACAGAAAAAAATGCTTTTGAAAGAGTTTCAATCCTTACTAGTAGTTTTTGGAGATTGAACTATTTCAATATATAATAATTATCTTGAAAAATCTTCTAGTATGGCTCCCAGTTAGATACAATAATTTTAAACGGTTGCTCTCTTTTGGGATAATTTTCTATAGGGGTTAAACTATACTAATATATTGTAATTAATTTTTAATATATTCCAGTCCCACCCTCAGATCCATATAGAATAAATATTACTAGAAATCTGAAAGCCTTGTTCAAGGAAAAATGTGATTTTTGAATGGTTGTTCCCATTGGGGGTTGTTTTTTGGTGGTTGAACAATGCCAACATATTATTTTTAAATTGACAAAAGACTGCAGCATCCCCCAATACAATACAATAAATATTAGCAAAAATACGAAGAGTGTGGTACGGCTTTGTCTAGTGTCAGTCCACACGCGAATTGTAACTGAGTAACAAACTTGAAGTTACTTTGTAAAAAATTCTAGTATCATTTTCAAAGGATTATGCACAAGTGCACAGTATTAGCGCAATTGCTTGTTTATTGTTTATTATTATTCACATATATTAAGTATATTCGTTATTGAGTTTTACTTAGTCGACTTTCGCGTTTGTATTTGGCTATCGTATTTTTGCCAACTTTTTGACTTGATTAAAGCGAATTTGCGGAGCTGCTTAGTATGACAATGCAATATCAATTATTTATAGCAGCTATGAGAGTGCTCTAAACCTGCACCGACCAAATTAGCCCGCCTCAATGTAAAGCGAAACCTGTATTATAATTTGTTACACATTTATTACAATTTATTACAACAAATTCGCGATTTTATTACAGTTACCGTTTGCGAGGGACGAGTGGTCGGTTTAGCTTACAATTAAACCTGCACCGCCAAAATTGTATCTTTTTATGTAGCTGTGATATCGAGATGATTCTTGGCCCAGAATTTATTACAAATTTATTACATTGAATAAGTTAGTTCAAGACCACCACTATAACTTGCCTAAAGGTAAATTTCACCCCAAAACCATTGTTTATTTCAAAAACGTCAATTTAACCAACTTATATATAATATTTTTTATACCAGACTGCCGCCAGATTTTGGGAGAAATGTTGCAAGAAGTTTTATTGAGAGTAGGTCAACCTTATCCAGTTGTGTAACAAATTACTTTTGTGTCAGGATGCTCGGAATTGACTCCAAGCTATATAGGCTTCAAATAGGTAATTTAATGGTCGATTTTACCACATTTAATAATTTATCACACTAGACCGCCACAAGATATTGAGTCAAATGTTACTCCGTGATCGTTGCGAAGGGCAGGTAAACTTTATTCACTTGTGTAATAGATTATTTTTGTGTAAGGTTACACGGAATTGGCTCCTAACTGTAAAGGCTTCACATTTTTAAATTAATGATCGATTTTGCAAAATTTAACAATTTATTACACCAGATCGCCACCAGACATGGGGTCTAGTGTTACTCCTTGTGCATTACAGTAGCCAATTCAACCTTATCCAGTTGTGTAATAAATTATTTTTGTATCAGGATACGGGGAATTGACTCCGAACGATAAAAGTTTCAAATAGGTAAGAGATTGAGTTAAATGTTGAGTTAAATGTTACTCCTCGAATATTTTGGCGGACAAGTCAAAGGAACAGCATTTGACTCAATATCTGGTTGCGGTGTGGTGTAATAAATTGTTGAAGTTGGTAAAATTGATCTTTAAATTACCTATTTGAAACCTTCACCGTTTTCTGTCAGTTCCGGCAAACGTGACTCAAAAATAATTTATTACACAACTGGATAACGTAGACTTGGCCACTGCAATGTCCAAATAGTAATATTTGACTCATTATCTGGTGGCGGTCTGGTGTAATAAATTATTAAATTTTGCAAAATCGATCATTAATTTAAAAATGTGAAGCCTTTACAGTTAGGAGCCAATTCCGTCTAACCTGACACAAAAATAATTTATTACACAAGTGAATAATGTTGACCTGCCTTTCACAACGACCACAGAGTAACACTTGGCTCAATATCTTGTGGCGGTCTGGTGTAATAAATTATTAAATGTGGTATAATCGACCCTTAAATTACCTATTTGAAACCTTTACCGTTCGGAGCCAATTCCCCGTATCCTGACTCAAAAATAATTTATTACACACCTGGACAAGGCTGACCTACTCTCAACAAAACTTCTTGCAACATTTTCCCCAAAATATGGTGTCAGTCTGGTGTAATTTTTTTACAAGTGTTTTACTAAAACAATTCAAATTCAATGAAATTTACCCTTAGGCAAGTTATAAGGGTGGTCTTGAATTGAAACTAACTTATTCAATGTAATTAATTTGTAATAAATCCTGGTCCAAGAATCATCTCGATATCATAGCTACATCAAAAGTTACAATTTTGGCGGTGCAGGTTTAATTGTAAGCTAAATCGACCACTCGTTCCTCGAAAACAGTAACTGTAATAAAATCGAGATTTGTTGTAATAAATTGTAACAGATGTGTAACAAATTATAGTACAGGTTTCATTGAGGCGGGCTAATTTTGTCGATGCAGGTAGAGCACTAGCTATGAGCAGTATTTGCCGCCATTTTGGATAAATTACTTTTTCATTGTGTGATATATCAGGTTCGTCGTTTGTTCATTTTATGTGTAGGGACTGATGTCTTTCGTTTCAACGTTATTAATATTAAGAAAATATGTTAGTATTTTTACTCAAATCCAAATGTTTTGGTAGCAATAGGACTAGATGTGAAGTAGGCGGACCAACCCACCAGAGCATCCATAAAAAACCAGTGCAGAAGGATGAAGTAGTTGTCAACAGCATCCGATATTGACTGGAAACTGCCTGCGTAGACCATGAGACCAACTAAGTTTTTATCGATGAGATCTGAGTGATACGATATGATTTGTTATGCGCCATCGACTCGCAGTTCCGACAAAGACGTTAAAAAAGAACTCGTAGTCGTGTTGGCTTTGGCCGAGGTGGTATACACATTTTCAAGACGAGTACCGTTTAGTTTCCCGCTCTCTGCAACTTCGGAACGATAATGCTGTTAAAGGTTTTACCAAAAAAAAATTAGATTTTGAGCCTGCACTGAATAAGATGCAAGAATACACTGTAAATGGCGCTTTAAATTACTTAATAGGGATTCAGCTAGTGAGAGCAGAACTACGATCTCATGTGATTCAAGGTATATTTGATAAGTAAGACAGATTAATCTAACTAGTGGTTTTGGTTGTAGTGTTTGTTCGAAGAAAGTACCAATACAACACTAACAAAATTTACGAATTAATCCTGAAATTTAAGTAAGCGATGGGCAGAAAATTTTCTAGAAAAACTGATATTTTTGGGTAGAAAGGCGCTCCAGTTCGTATAATTTTTCAAAGTAAGTTTTCTTCAACATAATGCCTCTAGGCAACGAAATCCGTAAAAGAAATAATTAATTTAAAAAGATTTCCCACTATAAGGAATTAAAGTAGATCAAATATTTCAATTTAAAATTTGTGAATAGTGCAAATGAAATCTAAGATGCAGAAGCAACAATGCTTGGGAGAAGAGAAGATAGTTCACCTTGTTAACTCCCTCGGAGAGTTTAAAGTTTCGTGCAGACATGCAAAAACCTCACGCTAAGGCAGTTTATGGCGTCTGGCTAAGGAATAGGATTGAAAAGTGTTAAGTGATCTTGAAATACAAAAGCCCAAACGATATAGAGAAGGCGAACGATTCTCGTATTACACTTGAGCGAACGCAACACCGTCGTGATTAGAGAAACTTTAAGAAACAGATCGACACATCCAGTGATAGGATTCTGCAGGAAACAATGCTACCTCAACCAATACGTCTGCTTTCATTTATTGTCTTTAATCCCTATTTGCCACTAAGCTCGCAAATAAGACCGCCTTAGATGTATGTGATCGCTGCAATACACATCTGAAGAACAAGAAGGAAGTTGAGTTCTTTCCGAGGCATACTGGGGTAATCGCATTTGATCAGTATGGTTTCAAGGGCCGGGTCATATTTTTCGCATTCGACATATTTTGCTATGTCCAATGGCAAAGTTATTTTCTTGTGGCGTCACAGATTTGAATCTTTATAATTATCGTCAAATGTAACTGATGTACCTCCAATGATGGTCTGATAAATATAAATACTTCGATAAAAAAAATGAAAACAAAGATTGGGTACTGACAGGGTCTACATAATGATTGGCCGTGGTAAATTTTATTAAGTGTGGTGAATAAAATTGGACAAGCACGAGGATTTATACCATTTCTCTAGAGTTTTAGATCGACTCCAACACCGAATCGCTAACAATCACAGAAGTAATTTATTTAAATTAGGAATTTTAAGTAATGTGGAGCTTTATTAGAACATACGGTAGTACTTTTTAAATAATTTCCGTCAAATAAAATGACTTTTCAGTCATTGATTGCTGAACAATTCTACAAAAAATTGCATTTTTATGGAGTGCTGAATCTGTATACCATAATTTTGTTTTCTTTCATGTCAGTCCAGATCAGTTCTCCATAATTTAAGCGGAAATGACAAATTTTTGCCAAAACACTGATTTTCAAAATAAACTTGGCCGACATGGGTCCGCCGAAAGTGGCATGTTCCATAGGAGCTTTTTCGGCTTTTTTAAATATTTTGAAAAGGATATCATTTACGAGAAAAATGATTATGAACTAAAACATTCTAAATTAATTTGGCACGAATATCGTTCCAGATCAGTTTTCTCAAATTTAATATTTACAGCCTGTACAGCCCTTATGCATTAATTCACAGTTAAGATTTTTCCACAAATTTGGTGATTAGATTAATTTTTCGCCACCGTCGGTCTACCGAAAATGGCACATTCTATAAAAACCATATTTTTCAAATTTTGGCAGCTCCACATTTCATGCTGATGGACTATTCGACTAAAAACTTCATATTTAAACTTTTTCATTATTTGGGAGATCCTTGCGAAATTTGGTAACAGCCTGTATGCCGGATGTAGCTGTTTTAATGTGAGCTATTTCAATTTTTACAATAATGTTGAAAAGTTTAGCAGTTACTAAAAACGACAAGACATAAAAAAATAAAAAATTGAATAATAAATTTAAAGAATAATGGCCTAAATAATAAATTTGTTCTGTAGCTTTGCATCACCAAATGTGATTACGTAATCGTAATGTTACATATAGTGATTGAAAAATCGGTCCAAAATTTGAAAACCGGTTTTTCGGTTTTGATCTTATCAAAATCCAGTTTCCGGTTAATAACCGGTTTATTTCATAATAATAAATAAATATGTCGAATATCCTTGCAATTAACGAAAAATTTTATTTTTAGTTTAAACTATTCGTAATAAAATAAAGAAATTCATAAATAATAAGATAAATTCCATTCAACTCAATATATGTATCAGATTTTAATACAAAAATTTAGTAACTAATAACTTTTTGCTAAAATAGGCTCTTAAAAAGCAGAGACTCTCAATTGTGTCATCAGCAAGGCGTGACTTAATTTTAGTACAGATTTTTCCTAAAGAAGAAAAAGCCTTTCAGCTTCTACGGTGGTTGGCGGAATCGTCAATAAGGCTTTATAAATAAATTCAAAACTGTCTCCTCTGGTACCGGTATCTTCGAACAGTGCTAGTTCTCTTCTTATAACGCTCAAGATATTTAAAGGATCTTTTTTAAATAAGAGAGACCGCTATTCCTTTTTAAATTGCATTTTGCATCATCTGTTTCATTTGTTGAATTTGTCGTTGGTTATCGTCCGACGGTACTTCTGAGATATCTTTCTCAAAGTGGTTATCTGGGTGTTGTATGTTTTTTCCTGAATCTGTAAATCTGGTCAATAATATGGAAATCACAAATATAAACATTTTTTTTATTTAATTTGGAACTTGCATTATTGACATCGCCGGAACCAGTATGTAAATACTGAAGAACAGCTGATGGCTTCGTTCGCCTTTCATTAATTCGTAATCCTAGTTTCGATTTCATTTCATTTCAAAGAATACTATTTATATTCTGCAGTCTTAATAACATGAAAGTGATAGCAGCGTTCGCAGTAAGAAGCTTTTTAACTCTTCGAAACAAAGCCTCTACCGTTAGCTTTGGCTCAATCACATTAATAATCAGCACCAATAATATCCAACAATTTTCACAAAATTAATATTCGATGAGGTTTAGTTCTACGATCGCTATCTATAGACTAGACCTTACTTTGTAAACCCGTTCGAGCATTATCAACAGGCTATTCCATTGCGGTTTAGAATCTAAGGCTAACTCCAATTCTTTCTCATGGTTCAGTTTTACATATTTTTGCAACGTGGTATTTCTTGTTGTAGATGCTCTAAAAACTGTTAATACTTTAGGAATTTTGTAATCAGGGGATCTATAATAGGTCGGATAATTATGAATCCAAATTATGGTTATGTGAAATTTCAAAGTTATCTGCACCAGAATTTACATCATCCTCGCATTCGGTTTCGGAATCTACATGTTTCTGGGCATTTTACTTCGTCAAAAGTATCAGCAGTTTCAGATAATTCGTCATCGCAAATGACACTCAATTCAGAATTTCTATTCATATCAAGCACGTTAAGCACTGCTAGCTGAATGCCATGAGCAAGGCAAAGCTAATGTCCTGCCTCAACCAACCTCCCAAGTCTTTTCATTACCGATGCTCCATCGGTGGTTATACTTACAATTTCCTTCTCAAGCGATAAAGAGAAATCGTTTAATTTATTTTTAATTAGCCCAATACACTTTTCGGCGTGAGCGCTCGACGGTTTCTTATAGAAGCCCTCTCATCAAAATTTAAAATCGAAATCATTTGAGGTGCAAAACACAGATAATGGTATACCATATCTTGCAATTAGTCGATATAAAATGCGTAAAGAAAAATCTTGTTTATTTTCACCAAAGAATTCTGTAATTTTGTTGGATGAACTTGAATCAGAGAAATTTGATGTAGATGGAACACTTATATTCCGGTTTGCTACATTTATAATGTGGATCGCTCATTAATGGAAATGAAGCGTACTAGTAGATCCATTGCCACATTTACTTTGTTTTTCACATTTCTTGCATTTAGCACCATTTCTACTTTTTTGTCGTAGAAAATGAGTCCATATCGTGTACTCAACATTCTTGCCTTTTTTATATCCTTCAAAAATTATATTTTCCATGTTTTATATTCAGTATTTTTTAACGATTTATATTAGGATTAAATTATTTTGATTCAAAAAACATATTAAAAACCTGGGCGAATATCATAGAAAATAGGCCGAAAATAGGCCCATTGTAGTTTAGAGCTTTGAGCTTTTAGATAAAATTTGTTTCTTTAAATTTTTTAAGTTTCTTATATACGCCTAAATGTTGCTAATGGAATACATTTCCGTACAGTCGAAACAAATAGTGTGTCTGCGTTAAACTCAGAAAATATTTTGTGTTTATGGTATACAAACATATGTCGCAAACTGTACTAATATGTTGTTTGTTGATTTTCACAGTGGTGTACCATACAATCTTATTTTTATTTATTTCTTAATTAAATTAGATAAAGTTAAATATTATAATATAGAACCACAGTAAATTATTTATAACGCGAGATTACGTCTATATTGCGAGTGCCACCATCGAGCTTGATGAACTATTTTAAAATGTAATGCGATTTAGTTATTCAGAGGTGAACTTGTTACATATTGATTTACAGCGGCGAAAAGTCTACAGTTTATGAATATAATTTTTTAGAACACTATCTTTTTTGCTGTCAGGAACTTTGTAAACTTGCAGCTATTGAATTTTTACATTTTCAGTATCCGGCCATAACTCTTCAACCAACGAGGGTTAACTTTAGTGGTTTTAAGGTAAGGGTAAATTGGTTTGGTTTGGTAAGTTTAATTTTCTGGATTAGAAATCTAGTGTGGTGTATTCAAAAGTATGTACAAAAGAGATTTGTACATTCGTGGCCAACAACAGTGGCTTTAATATATTCACCCCTCCATTTATTATTAATATTTATTTTTTTTTATTAAGGCGAACTTGTTTGTTGTTATTTTGTAACGTATGTAACGTTTGTTGTAACGTTTGATGTATTTTCTACCAAATTTGCGAGAGATTCGTATACAAATGTGTCATGGAATGACAGTAGTTCCTGCGGCTTGTACCTGGGGCGAAGTTACTTATTAATTTGTTTAAAACAATTGCTCTATATAGTAATTACCTTTATAGTAAATATTTAAAATTTCTTCCTAATTTCAATAATTGTCCAAAACAAAGCGGTCTAACGAGCAAATTAATTAACAGATTATGCTGGTACAATTCATTGAAAGTTGTCAAATTCTTAAGGTACATAAAATGTTAATTAGCGTATTAAAATATTAATTTAGAAATATTTATTTGGGCTTTTGCCTAACAACGTCAAAATTTTTATTTAAGATTTAGATTTGTATAGACTAATTAATTTACTTTGCCACTTAAACAATTAAAATACGTACGTTTTAAAATAAAATCAGTATACGGGAAGAAAGTACGTTAATTAGAAATATTGTTAATGCACAATTGTCTATTTTCATCGCCCTACTAAATACAAACAATAAGAATAATACTATTGTTAAGACATAGAAAATTTTATGTACTTCAGTTACTTTATGAAATTTCCAGAAATAAACTTGTTATAATAGAATTTGATATGGAAAAATAAATATAATAATATAAAATTAAGGTTTATTCATATTTTTACAAAAACAACTCAAGACGAGAAATACACAAAATATTTAGATGTAATGAAATTTTACGATAGTAATTATACAAAATTTAATTAATGAGATTTCATGTACATGAGCTTTTTTTGAATAAGGCAACAAACTACATATTCCGGAATAATAATACTGACAATCAACTAGGAAAGCTAACAGGTTTATACGAGTATGTAGTTGTGGTACGATCTAAAAGTACTTACATATAAAATTATTTTCTTGCAGCATACCGTTATTTGTTTGTGTTGTGTACTGTTCATGTTCATTAATGTTTCTTGGTACACATACGAGTCTTAGTTTGAATTTTAATATGTCATGTTGTATTCTTAGTAGATTTTACGTTTTACGTTTAATAATCTGCTAAAATGTATGCAGCATTGGTAACGAAGTTTTGAAATTAAACAATGTGAGAGCACGTTGTTTACAATAAATATATTCACGTCGATTATACAACTCGGCGGATTTACTGCGGCGGGAGTTCATTCGATCCGCACTAGACTCGCATTTAAAATTATTTGCATTATAAAATCCGCCGGAAAACTGTATTATCGATCCGCAGTGAATCTGCAATTTCACGAGTATTGTCAAAATTCTGACATTCAATTTTGTGTTTTTTATTTTTCATTTGAAGCGAATTAATTTAGAAATACATGATAACAAATTTAGAAATTACAAAAACATAAATATTATTAGTGAATAATGAGTACCGTAAGCCTTTATTTATATTACAACGGTGAAGTAGGGCAAAATAGAAAGGAAAATAGAAAAGCGATACGGAACACGTGCAACATATTCCAGTTGTCAAATGCCCAGTAAGAAAAATATTTTTTTGAGTTTATTTCTCTTTAAAGTTATTAACGCTTATTTTTTTAGATTTGTTAAAAATTTTAGATTAAATAAGGCAGCCTTTAGATATGTTTTAAAAGAATTGAAAACAGAATTACTACAGGTGGTCAAATAGTCGTCGCTGACACACGAATTTAAATTGGCCGCTTATTTAATTTGGAAAGCGTGTCTCGTTTGTTTTGTTTGTTACCGGCTTGGCGCGTTCAATTGTTTGGCTTATATATTAGGTTCGGGAGCTGGTCTTGTTTGTTTCGCGGCTGGATGCATTTATCTTGTTTGTTTATCTTTGTATCCTTGCCAATATTCTTCTGTTAATCAGTATTCGTGTGGTTAATGCTTGTTTTGGTGTAGTTCTAACGTGTGCCCAAACAGTTTACTTCACATTTTATTGTTGAAAGAATACTTTTGGATTTGGGGCCGTTCTCTCGCAACTTATTCCTTTAAATGCACCAATAATGCCATGTTATATTCGCTATTAATAGTCTACTCTTTCTCAAGGTAGTCAGCGGTCAGATAGTCAGTCACCTTAGTGGTCGACATTTTTGGTCGCTTTGGACGTCTTTCAGCGGCTGCTGTTTTCTCAGCCGATTGCCGATTTAATTCCGGATTGTAGTGGTGCATCAACATTTCATCGCGGCATCCACTTTTACTAGAGCTCTCTCAAGGACAAATATTCATAGAAAATAGCGTATACACTGCCTTTTGATATCTTTAAGGAGTCAGCTATCTCACGCAACTTCCCTTTGTGGTCTATTAAAACGATTTTGTGCACTTTTGTATCTTTTCTCGAATAACTGCCTAATTGAGGCAAGAATTCAGTATCATCGGTGTTTTCACTGCCACGTTTAATCTCAGCAAACCAATGTTCAAGGATTGCTTTCGGAGGAGCAAAATCCCTATAACTCTTATCAAGCCAAAGCTTTGCTGGAATCAATACAGAAAATTAATTTTTTTTATTGTTATGAAAGTAACAAATGTAGCAAAGTACTAAACCAACTGTAATTTATAAACTACTGGTCGGTTTTTCATAAAACTTCGACACATATCGGATTGATCGACGGATAAAATTCAAGCTTTACATGTCACCTAAACATCATGCTATAATGGTTTTAGAATCAAGTAATTGAATAAAATCTTGCGAACTAGAAAATTTTATATACGTTGAACGTGGTCAATCTAGCAGATAATGGGTTTGGAGTTCGAACAACAGTAACCACAAATATAAAAGGTTTTAATAATGCGCAAGATTTATTTTTAAATCACCCTTGAATGATTGTTGATTATCTAACCTAAAATAAACTTTGGTTTAAGTCACAGACCCGATGTGTTAATTGCTTATCATATTTTACGCAATAAATCTTTCGCTCAATCAGGAGATTATTGCAAAATAGTAAATGCCCAATATTATTTATGTTAATACTTTTTAAAGCTCAAAATCAAATCGGGTCAACTCGCCGCCTCGCAATATAAATTTAGCATTTTTTCTAAATAATTTAATTAATTTTATTATCTTTTGCTTCGAGTACTTCTAATTACACCAAAACAAAAACAGTTTCCATTTTTTCTAAGACAAAAAAAATTATTTTTGGCCCAAATAATTTATTAAAAAGTTTTAAGACAGCGAATATAAAAAAAAACAGAAAAATACGAAGCTAATAATAAAATTAAAATAAAATGTCAATTCAAATTTGAATCTAAAATAATTAGAAAAAATAAAAGTAATTAGATCAGAAGCAAAGAAGAAAAAAAATATTAATTTGGACAAATACATAAAATTTTTCTAACGGGTGTTAATTATCAAAATTTCAATTATCCCAATTTTTTTCGATCCCTTATCAAAGACACGTTAAAATGTCAACCGATTTTATTTTTTTGAACGCTGCTTTACCCGCAATACACCAACCCGGTTACAGTGCCAAAAATTCATCGATTTCATCTGAACATAATTTTTTGGATTGTAATGCACGTACATTTACATAAAACTAGAAAAAAATATTCGGTCGTAAAACCACGATGTAATTTAGAATATTTCAATTAAACTAAAAGCATCTGCCTTTACCCATTGTGCATTGACAACAAGAAATATCCTTGAAAATTTCACGTTGTATTTTGGTTTTTATGGCTTAATAAATTGCATAAATAATTAAATTCTCATACCTTAAATAATAACGAAAAGCTTTTGATTAAATTAAGCAGCAAAGCTTTTGATAGAACAAATACAAAATTTATAAATAATCATGTTACAATTGAGATTTATTTTTATTACACAAACAGCTGTGAATCATACAAAAAAATTTAAGTACTGAAACATCGTATTTAGCAAAATACTGCAACACAGCAAGTGGCAAACGAACATCTTGGTCTGAGTTTTTTATATTATCGAGATGAAAAGAACAAAAACAAAACATAAATGGAAGATGAGCAGTTTTAGGTAATTTCAATACTTACAATTAATTTTTATTTTTGGAATACGTACAGCTAAACGATACCAAACAGCAAAAAATTAATTTATGGTCCAGACGTATTGTAATAAGATAGAAATATACATTCTTCTGATATACATACACAAGATTATCGTTTGTTGTTGTTTGCTATTTGGATACCATCCAAGGATACTAAATATGATGTATTGGTATGTTGGAAATGGAAAATGTATTATTTTCGGTTGTCTTCCTGGGAATATTCATAAATTTATATTTAAATTATTTATTTTGTCTAATAAAATATTGTGTGTTGTCTCTCGGAGCTTTAATGTTTTATTATTATTATTGTAAGCTTTGGTATTGTTTACGGAAATATTAAAGCTATTTGGGCTTAACAAATATTTTCTTTGTTTTCAAATATGTACAGCATGTTTCTGATCGTTGCAAGATTATTGTGAATACCAAGCTTATAAAAGCTTTGTTTTATGTCTAAACTAGCCACATGTTATTAAAACAATTCTAAGTAATTTGATTTAAAATCCATTTACATTATTATAACTAGAACCTCAAGGGTACCACCCAGAGTGCTTCGGTTGTCTCTGTGTACACCTAGGTAGCAAAGTGCAACTGCGGACCAAATGCCAGTGGTATAAACTTGGCTAAAACAAACAATGAGTACAATTTTTGTATCTTTATTATAACTGCAATCTGTTCTGGGACTAAGGCTGGCCCACCTCTTTCGCGGTTTGCTTTTTCCGTCTTTACTTTTACGCCAGTGTCGGCCAATTCGAGGACGTAGGGTTATTGGACCGATTTTAATACCATCTGCACATTGCATAGCTCCATGCCAGCTAATACTGGCTTGAAAGATGGGTCGACCCATGAGTTTTGCACTCCGGCAGGGGGTCATAGATGTGTTCCATTTCCTCACAGATCGTAATCTGTTGATGAAAATTTCATTTGAATCTTGCCCCTATCGGGATTCGAACCCTGTACCTCCCAATCCAAACGCCAATGCTTTAGCCACTGTGCCATTTGGTCGGTCAATGATTAAAATAAATTGTTGCCAAATCCACATTCTTTGGAGGCAGGCCCAATGGATTCTGGGCTGAACCAATCATTGTTGAACCCATTTGGACGAAGCTCCGAATTATCAATATCACCAAGATCTTCAACTGGAAATTTCGTTCAGTACGAGAAGGAAAACGCCGAACTCCGTGAACAATTAAGAGAAATAAAAAAATTTACATCTTAATTGAAAGAAAAATTTACAATTTTAAAGAAAGAAAATGAAACCTCAAAATCATTTGAAATATGTGTGACATTAATCCATTCCATATGGATGAAGAAGAATTAGAAGGAGAAACAAATTGGATGTTGAACCTGAATAAAAGACCAAGTAAGAAAAAGAAAGCCCAATACCCACCAGAAATTGCAAAATTTTCACCATCTACTTCAAAATAGGTTTCTAGAAACCATTTGATGATCAACTAGGTCTAGAACAACAACCGGCTAGCAGAAATCACCTCCACAGTGCCTCCGAGTACAAACTCGTATCTCTAAATAATAGTGACTAGACAAATAATATTGCAGACTCTGAAACCTATAAACTAGCAAGCTTAATTCCGCGGGGCTTTAATGGCTTTGCTCGATGCATCGAATACTACTCATAGCTTTGTGGTAGTACTTTCGTGATTGATCACTCCATGATGCGGTATGTAGTATACTGGACTGTCACCTGGACCAATTTTCACCAATAGCATATGTCCTTGTGCTAGATAGTTTTCCATAAATGCAATTTATGTTTCAGAAATTTTCTTTCGATTTGCAGTAATCGTGCTACTGCCATTCTTCTGGTACCATTTATTGTTGCTTGCGGAATGGCCTCATTTTCTATTAACAAATCTAATTGTTGCTTAATTGTTTTAGTGGTGGCCATTGACAACATTTTACCATCCTGGTTATAGCTTGTGCACATTATCATCCAACCAAGCTACGTTTCTTGGGCAATTGGATCTTGTGGGTGTCCTCTAATGATGTTACTGTTTACAATAAGAGGATAGTAGCCAACTCCGATTAATACATCAATGCTATTGGACTCGTTGTATCTACTGTTATAAATGCTGTAAATGTGCCCATTAGTTGGTATCAAAGTCGATGTCTGAAATATTACTAGTTAATTTTTTAAAAACCATTGCTTCAAACTTAATTCCAAAGGAACCCTGAAGCCTTGAAGATAAAGTTAGTTCGACTTTGTGATATTCTAGTGTTGAGTAGAGCTCGGAAGAGCATGCATTTTCCCTCGCTTGTTGTTAATACGATTAGAGCTGTAGGTAATAACGCAGGGCCTAATTGTGTTGTTAAATATCCTAATTGTGTGTGAGATACCTGCTGCATATCTGCGTTGGAATCGATGTGCAGTCCTGCATTATGCTTTCCATTGCATATGTTACATTGGTTCTTCTGCTTGCATACATATGTCTCATGTTCTGCTGATAAACAGTTTCTGCATAATTTATGAAGCATTGCAATTTGCGATCTTTTACTGGAATTTAGTTTCTTAAATCCTCCACATTCATTAATTTATGTCCCCCTCGGCAGTAGTCACAGATGTTTGTTGTTGCTAAGAAGATCCGTTTAACTATTTGACCTCTGTTCTCTCGTGAGGCAGCTGTTGGTAGGACTATTGGCTTTTGTTTGCCATTGGCATCTAATGATTTGAACCTTCCTTCCAAAAATTTTTTAAATTCCGTTGTTGTGTGGAATTTGCTTGGATCTTCTAAGGAGATCTCATGGGGTCGCCTCGACTCATTGTCTTGTTTTTTAGGTAAGGTGAAGATTATTATTCAGTTCCACGATTTAATGTTTACCCCTGCGATACGTATTCCGTTGTATCGTGAAGATTTCTCAGTGCCCCTGCAGACTCTATGTTTATATTTACTTGACTGAGCAACGTATTTAAATATGTTGAAATCAGTAATCTTCTGTTGTTATATCTGCTATTCAAAATGTACAGGCGGCTTTGTCATTAAATTCTGTTAGTTAGAGGTGGCTGATTAATTTGGCCGCAGCACCTTCCAACTGACCCTTTAAATAGTTAATTTTGTGAGTGTCACTGATCTGTCTATTCTCATGGATAAGTTTGGTGAATGTGTCACGAAATCCAGTTCACTTCTGGTAATCCCCAGAAAATATTGGGATTTGAATTCGTGGTAGCCGAATGTCCGTTGTTTGGTTTGTTGGTATAATTTTTTCAGTTTCTTCTATGCTCGTTGTTATTTAAAGGATTACTGCTTGCCACTTGTTATCAATGTTCTCGAAGTACTGTTCTGTGAAGTGAGGAGCATGCAAACTTCCTCATGCAGTTAAGCTATTTGCTCCATTTTGCATTACTCCTATAGTGACCGTTTCATTGCTGGTTTTGACCCAGTCACGACAAAATCTTCGGCCTGCAACTCTGATACAACTCTGGATTCATTATTTTCAACCCTGCATCTTTGTTGTTAGAATTGGTGTCGGACATCGTTTGAGTGTGCTCAATGTTTATTGGTTTTGAAGATGATGTCGCTGGTTGATACTACGATGATCTGGGACCGGTGTAAGTGGTCCGTTGTTTAATTTTGCAATTCACATTCATTATATTTTCCCACTACACGTGTTACCATTTTAAAGTACGAGTGCTCTAGGTTGACATCTTGCAGTTCTCTTATTTTGTCAACTTTTTCTTGAAATGTTGTACAAAGCTCTTTTAATTGTTGTATTCGGTTGGTGAGGTAGGTTTTTGTTTTTCTCTCTGGACCAACCTTCTTATAATTATAACATATTTTATCAGTCTGAGCCACAAGCTATTCTTGATTGAATGCAAGCATTTCCATTTTGAATCGTGGCAGTTCTCGTTCGTCAGTTGATTAATTTCGTGTGCCACTTGTTGTACTGCAGAATACCCGGATGGTTTCGCTTGCTCTTAATGGCTCAAAGGACCACTGTTTAAATCACCCTCAGCTTGAACTAATATAATACCCTTCTTTTATGCGGGTGAAATAATTCCTAAATAAATCCTAATTAAAAACCGTGTTTCTGTATTAGTAAATATACAAAAAAAAACAAACATTTAGGCGAAGCTAGCTAAATTTTAAATATTTGGTTTTACTGATAGATTTAAAATTTCAAAAACTAGATGTTTTCACTTTCTACTAAATCCACTCCATCTAGAAAACATGTGTTTTCCGGAAAAATTAGGAGAACACTGGGCTGAATATTCAAAAGTTGTAGTTGTAAAAACCCTTTATCCTAAGGTACTTTTAAGAAGTTACAACTCTTGGGATATGTATTTTCACTTTGTACTAGACCCAATCCAACTAGAAAACATGAGTTTTTCGGAAAAATTAGGGGAACACTGGGTTTAATATTCAATAGTTGTAGAGGTAAAATTCGAATTAATAACCCTCTGTCCTAAGATACTTCTAAGAGGAAACCACTCTTAGGATAGCTGTTTTCACTTTGTACTACGCATTGTACTACTGTGTGGTAACCTCTTAGAAGTATCTTAGGACAGAGGGTTTTCACTTTAATTTTTACCTCTACAACATTTAAATATTAAACCCAGTTTTCCCCTCGTTTTTCCAGAAAATTCATGGTTTCTAGTTAAATTGGATCTAGTGAAAAGTGAAAACAATTATCCTAAGAGTTTTAACCTCTTAAAAGTACGAGTATCTTAGGACAGAGGGTTATTACTTCGAATTTTACCTCTACAACTTTTGAATATTAAAACCAGTGTACTCCTAATTTTTTCCGGAAAACTCATGTTTTGTAGTTGTATTAAGGTACAAAGCGAAAACACTTATCCCAAGAGTTGCAACGTCTTAGAAGTATCTTAGGACAGAGGATTCCTACTTCAATTTTTGCCTCTAAAACTTTTGAATATTAAACCCAGTGCCCAATTTTTCTGGAAAACTCATGTTTTCTAGTTGGATTGGATCCAGTACAAAGTGAAAACACCTGTCCCAAGAGTTGTAACTTCTCAAACGTATCTTGAGATAGAGGGTTTTTACAACTACAACTTTTGAATATTAAACCCAGTGTTCCCCTAATATTTCCGGAAAACTCGTGTTTTCTAGTTGGATTGAGCCTAGTACAAAGTGAGAACACTTATTCCAAGAGTTGTGACCTCTTAGAGGTATCTTAGGACATAGGGTTATTATTTCGATTTGTACCTCTAAAATTGTGGGATTTTAAACTCAGTGTTCCCCTAATTTTCCTGGAAAATTCATGTTTTCTAGTTGGATTGGGCCTTGAGAGTAGAGTTACAAGAGTTCTAACCTCTTAGAAGTATCTTAGGACAGAGGGATTTTACTTCGATTTGTACCTCTAAAACTTTTGAAAATTAAACCCAGTGTTAAGGATTGGGTCTAGTATAAAGTGAAAACACCTATCCCAGGAGTTGTAACCACTTAGAAGTATCTTGGGATAGAGGGTTTTTACAACTACAACTTTTGAATATTGAACCCAGTGTTCCCCTAATTTTTCCGGAATACTTATGTTTTCTAGTTAGAATGGATCTAGTACAAAGTTAATACACTAATCTCAAGAGTTGTAATCTCTTAGAAGTATCTTGGGACACAGGGTTATTAAATCTACAACTTTTGAATATTAAACCCAGTGTTCCCCTAATTTTTCCGGAAAACTCGTGTTTTATACTTTAATTAGGTCTAGTACAAAGTGAAAACACCTATCCCAAGAGTGGTTACTTCTTAGAAGTATCTTAAGGCAGAGGGATTGCACTTTAATTTTTACCTCTACAACTTTTAAATATTAAACCCAGTGTTCCCCTAATTTTTCCGAAAAATTCATGTTTTCTAGTTGAATTGGATCTAGTACAAAATTAAAACACATATCGCAAGAGTTGTGACCTCTTAAAAGGATCTTAGGACAGAGAGTTCTTACTTTTTAGAAAGTTTTTTAATGAAATCGATGACCACCTCTCAAAATCTCGACTTGTATTCCGTGGAAATGCAAAAAATAAGTTTACCCGTTTAAAATAGTCATCTGATCAATCAAACATAAAAGCACAGTAAGATCGATGACCACCTCACAAAATCATGACTTGTATTCTTTTGAATTTCAAGTAACTTTTAATTAGGATTTATTTAGGAATTATTTCATTCCGGTCTTCTTTTATAATCCGAGCTTTTCATTGGTGGAGCCTAATACCGGAATATTGAAATAAAAGCATGGATTAGAGTTTGATTAGAACTGAACTGTTCATTTATTTTGTGTCGTTTTTATACAAATTTGGTATTTACATGTTGTTGTTTTTTACATTATATTGATCATACATCAATTTCAATATTTTATAAAATCCAGAATTGTATGTAAAAATTAATTATTCTATTTATAGCTAAATCAACATTCTGTAAAACTGCATATTATGTTGTAGTTAAATGACCCTGTCCATATTGAACAGTTATTACAACAAAAATGTAAAGCAACATGGTAGTTTCAATTAATATGCAGACAGAGAAAAGTTAGACATATAACCCCCCTATAACACGGCACTCTTATAATGCGTTTTCATATTACGCGATTTCATGTCCCTCGTGTAACACATGTTTTCCCCCATATACGACGCACGAGCATTCTCGTACAAAGTTTTCCTATAACGCGGAACTAATCTACCGTGTTATAGGGAGGCTTACTGTATTCATTTTTGCCAGCATATCGCGTACTCATGTTTCGCAACATGTGTGGCGATCGGTAAAAGACAATTAAAGAAAAATGAATTTTGGAAACATTCATTTTTATATAGGCGAGTAAAACTTAGATCGAGACGTAAAGCTTACCTCTAAGTAAAGCTATTAGCTCTTATAGAAAAACTCGAGAAGCGGAACCAAGTGACAATAACTATAAATACATCTTTATCTACTGTTCTAACAACATTATACACTTTAGCATTTTAATTTTCACAACCAACCCCAACGCAAAAAGTAAATCGCAATGTACATACAATTCAACGGCAACTAACTGCTAATATATCACGCTTTATATTTTGTACATAAAAAAATACTAAATGCATTTCCTGATAAAATCGAATCGCACATTAGTCATCTCTACACATTGTACAAATTTATTGAACCAAGCAATCCAACTACAACTGTTGTAAATACATATTGAACGATTTAAAAGCTTTTATTTTATTATTATTGTTGTTGTCCCCATCACAAATCCAATTTTCACCATATATATGTACCATTTCCAATTGCATAATTATTGTAACAAACATATACGATTTTCTACATTTAATATCATAAAACCAATCTACAGTTACAAAAATTATTTCCACATGTAATAAAATAGAGCACATATTAGGTGTTGTCACAAAAAATATCGTTTGAAAGAAAATTGTGTCAAATACAATTTAAAAAACAATAACGCTTTCAAAGCTTTATCGAAATATTTTTAGTGCTTCAAAGTGTTAAACAAATATTTTGTGTAATGTTTATTAAACAAAACAAAAAGTAAGTTTGCTTTTGAAGTTTAACATATTCAAACAAAATTGTATGTATAAAAAGGCATAAGAGCTTTAAAGCTCAACATTCCACATGGGTGTGTGTACGATGTGAGCGAAACAAAACTAAAAATTGTAATAATAATCATTAACAACAAAAGAAGAAATTAACATTTTTCGACGTTGTTGTAAGTTGCAAAGTTTGTAATAATAATTGTTTTTGTTCCATTGTTTGTGATAACAGTTTTTTGTGTCATGATAATTAATAGTAAAAGTTATTTAAAAAAAAATTAAAAAAAAATTTTATATATAAAATTCTGTGACATTTTAAAATTAATATTAATTTTTTTTTTTTTTTAGAGCTGTAATATTATCTTTCTGTTTTAAGAAACAATTTTTGTTTTAAATTTATAAATTAATTTAATTTAGTTGAAAATTTACAGTAACAATCAGAATAAAGTTTGAAAATTTTGTGCATTTTCAAAAGTTTGTGAAATGTAACTAAAAAAAATAAAAAAAATTCTAATTATTTGTAATTTATGAAATCACTGCATTTAAATGTGTAGTTGATGGGTACTTAATTAAATTTAGAGTTACATGAGTTTCCGGAAACTATCAAAATAAATCTGCAAAACAGAAACGAGTTTTTTTTTATTTTTGCTGGCGTTTCTGGCCGATAAAATTTTTTCAAAATCAATATGTTTTACTTTGGCATTTCCATTTATTATTAACTAGATGTAATAAAGCACGGACTGTAAATAAAGAAGTACATACATATCCAGTTTACACAGTTTGTGATCTTTAACTGACCCGTAATCACCCGCCTCATTTTGATCGAAATTGTACAGGGGAAAAATATTTTGACAAAACCTTGTAAAGAACATGTAAATTTTATGTATTTTGTCAGAAAGGCATAGAAAAAAATTTGTTCGCTACTGGCTTACCATTGTTGATACTTTTTTTTTATTAAATCTATTTCTCATATTAATTTGTGAAATTGGCACTACAAACGAAATACGAATTTTAATTATCTAGTCGAACGGCTTGCAAATTATTTGCAATTTTTAGGTTTTTATACTCCAGTAGATAAAGTGTCGCTATAATTTCCTGCTATGTGACAAAACAAAATTTTCAAAATGTCTACAAATATTAAACAATCGAACACTGTAACACCCCACTTAAAACGGATACAGTCGGGTAGTATACATAAAAAACAATTTAAAAAAAATGTTTTCAAGTAGGAAATTATGATCAAGTCCTATTAACGAATGAGTTGTGCAATATCGTCGAAACACCCAAACAAGGCATTCATAAAGTGTATGACTCAGATTGCTGGTATACTCGATGAGATGTTTCGGTTTATCTCAGCTTTTGATCAAACTTAAGGTCCTATATATCTATAGCATCCTGCATTATTTGCATTTATGAATTGATACTATGAGATCAACATCCCTGCACTAGTCGTTTACATAAGCATATGACCATCAAATGCTTGTTTCGTGAGATTTTATTCAACTAAACGGTAAATCTAACTTCATTTCACCAATCTATTCATTAGTAAAAGATCGCATTGCTAGCATGGCGATTACACTTTTACACAAACATCTAACGATCAGGACTAGGTCGTCGGAATAACTTCTAACTTCTGAACATTTTGTAAAAGTATCCAAATAGAACGAGAAAATGTTTCTTAAAACTTATTTTATTGAAGCGGTGTCATTTTGTAAAGGAAGTGTAACGGAATTCTATTTAATTCCGGGACTAACCTATCTAAAATATAAAATTATTTTCTTATCGGCATAACTTTGGAGTAACATCTCCAACTATATCTCAGTTATGTATTAGTCATGCTATCTCTTCACAACACTTTTACGTTTATTTACTACAAGGCCATTTAACTAATTCATGTTAGAATTTTGTTAGTGAACTTCAGTTGAGTAAGCGTGAATAGGGTTATGTAATTAGATGCCTTTATGTTTCAAGTACACGATAAAAGCAAGTGGTTCGTTTATATATAGACAAATTTACGAATATCTCAATCTATGTAAAATTAAAACCATTTGTCTTTGTTGCTGTACAAACTTCCGCAAGTAATAAATAAAGGGTTATCCAATTCAAGCTTGATAAAGTAAACTTAAAAAAAACACACAAAATATTCGGAATGTATTGTAATTTTTATTTCATTTTACAGATTGATCCTTGCCATTTTTAGTTAAACAAGATATTATTCAAATGTCCTCCACGGGACTTCTTACAGGCCTTGAGTCTTTTGTGGTAATTTTCAATGACTTTTCGGCACATTTCGGGCGGTATCTCGGCCATTACCTTACGAATATTAGTTTTCAATTCGTCAAGAGTTTGAGGATTGTTTGCGTAAACACGATCTTTCGCGTAGCCCCACAAAAAGAAATCCAAAGGCGTTAAATCACAGGATCTTGGAGGCCAATTGACATCAGCCAATCGCGAAATCAAACGTCCAGGAAATTTCTCTTGCAAAAGATCTCGATTTGCTCGTGTTACGTGACTGGTTGCTCCATCCTGCTGGAACCACATATCGTCAAGATCATACGGTTACGGTTCGTCCATGGTTGTTCTCAAAAAAATACGGCCCAATCACACCACCAGACCACAATGCGCACCAAACAGTGACTTTTTCCGGGTGTAATGGCTTCTCTACAATCAATTGTGGATTTTCTGAGCCCCAAATTCTACAGTTTTGCTTATTAACGTATCCACCAAGCGAAAAATGAGCTTCATCACTGAAGAAAATTTTGTTCGAAAAATCAGCATCGACGGCCTGTTTTTCCAACACCCAATTTGCGTATGTTAAATGCTCCATATTCTTAAATGGCAGAATGTCAACTAAATAAATGACAGCGTACTTGACGTTTATCTTTGACAGATGTCGGTATACAGATTTCTACTTTATCAACCTCGAATTGGATAACCCTTCACAAATCGAAAACCTACAACACGCGCGGTATCTACAATTTTTTTGGTAAACTATCTAAGTTGAATGAGAGAGCACTTTTAATCACTGTGCTAAAATATTAATTCCGTCTCTCAACAACTAATTTTGTTTTGCGAATTTTTTCTTGGAAAGGGGTCAGTCTTTTGAAGTTAACCGTGGAAGTAGCTTTGAGCTCAACGGGTAGTGGTATAACTGTGTACATAATTTTTAGTTGTGAATATTAAAGTTTTTGTGTGTAAAATAAATAATAAAAACAATTTTTTCTTGATTGGAGGTTTGGGCGCGGCACACAAACTTTGGTGAGTATAAACCACATACTAACATTGTGGGAACCGGCGGTAATCTGTCATTCGACTGTCTCTACGGATGGATATTGCTGTTGCTTGCAACTCCTTTTCCTTCGGTCAGAAACCTTTTACTGTTTAAAAAAAACATCTTACTAACCCCAGCAAAAATTAGGTACTGCTAACATATTACGGGTTGATATAAAATGTTAGCGTGAAACCCCCTCACCAAATGCACCCACAGTTGGTTTGACTCTCATCATGAGTTTGTAAAGCCAAACTTACTACTTCGGCGTCCGATACCCTCCTTTTGTACTTGTGCATCCCATCCCCACGACCAAGCACTAACCTCTTCCGGCTGAGCTACGGGTTAATGCTGCGGAGGGATGTAATACAGATAAAGTCAAATTTTCTATGAAACAGGGTTAGCCTTAGCTTTAGGTACAGACTAACCTGTTTCAGATGGTTAGAATCCTTCTGCTCTCCATGAATAATCTCTCGCGAGTTTTACCACCTGCACTATGGTTCTCCATCCGTTTTGATCCATCGATTTCGTCCTCCAGTTTCGACATCCTCGTATACGTAGGTATTGTTCGACGTCACTTCAGCACAGTCTAGGCCTCACCCTGCGATGCACTCCGGCTGGTTATTGATGGAATACTTTATTGATCATCCGTTGTTGTGGAGACCTTGCAACTACGTAACCAAGCCATCTAACTCGACTGGATTTAAAGAATCCGACGATGTCGCTATTTCCGAAAACTTGCTTTATTTCGTGGTTGTACGAATCCGATATCCGTTGTTCGCAACTTTGATTGGACCAAAGATTGAGCGAATGACCTTCCTTTCAATGCTAAATAACAATCTACAATCGTTAGACGTCAAAGTCCAGCTCTCGCTTTCGAAAACCAGAACATTTCTTATGAGTGCTTTATAAAGTGTGAGCTTGCATGACTGCGATAAATGTTTAAATCACAATAATTTTGATTGGGCGTAGAAAACTCGTTGTCCGGCAGCGATTCTGGCTTTCATTTCTGCCTCCATATCATTCAACGATGTTATAACTGACCCGAGGTATTTAAAATTTTCGACGCTATGAAAATTATAGTCGCCAGTTTCGATATTTGTCATGGAGAAATAAAAACTAAAAATCTTTGTTCTACTACTGTTCACCGCCAAACCAAGTCTTTTTGTGCAGCGATCGAGTGGTATGAAACTGCCCTTCTTGATATCGCTAGGTATTCGGGCAAGAATTCGGCCTGATTTATTTAATATACAGCGCGAAGTTTCAATGTTGCTTTTCCTCACTACGTATTCAAGCGCTAAATTGAAAAGCACAGGCGCGAGTGCACCTCCCTATCGAACACCAGATGTTATTTCAAAGGAGTCTTATACAGTTCCTTCAATTACGATTCTACATAAAGACCCAGATGTTGTTACTTTACTCAGAGAAACGAGTTTCTCTGGAATTCTTAGGTATACATATGGGCTTTGTATTGTCACATGCCTATCGGAAGTCTATATATAGTCGATGTATGGTTATGTTGTACTCCCAGTAATAATCACACACTCTATATGGAGGTATCAATATACCTTGCTAACGCTTGATACTGATCACACTCTGTATCCAGATTTACGGTTTAATTTATTGGCACAATAATTTAAATAATTGGGAAAGTTTTCAAAATAGGTCAGATTGTTTGGTTTTTTTAAACAGATTCCGAGCTTACCTAGTGACGCGAACTGATGAAAAAATTGTGTTTAGTAAAAAGAGATCAAGAAACCTGTTAGATTGTATTAAATCTCTCAATTCCGAATGGTGATTTGACAAGTGTTGTTGCAATATACAGTCTACTTTCGCAAAGAGGAGGTTCAATGTAAAAGTTATGTATAAGATAACCTAGAAACCGTCTCTCTCGGTTACCTTGTATATAATTTATACATTAACCTCTCAGAGGAAAAAGACTGTATATTGTGTGGTCACACACCTGTCACACACCATTCGGAATTGAGTTAAATCTCGAATTCTAACAGTTTTCCCAATTACAAATATTAATAATGTTCCACGGTTTTACGGCTGACGCCGTTACTATCCGAAGTGGCGGTCAAGTTAACGTGGAAACCAATGATGAATTTTAGTATATCACTATTACAGCAACTGATGGAGGGCTCCAGCTGCGAAAATTTTGTTTGCCAAGGCTAAAAAATAGTTGAATTGGTTTATTGATTTCGTGACACGTCTTTGTATAATTGATTGTATTGTATGCTGATCGTACTTTGGTGCACTCTGGTTGCAGAAAGAATTTGCTGTATGACGATGTACAATACTTTTGGACGTATATGAACTTATCCAAGCATTGTATTAAATTCCAAAAAAAAATTTAAATTATTTTTTTGTATGAAGTTATCCCAACTCCTATAAATTATCATAATTAACGAAACATCTAATGGCAATCTATATTAAACTGATTGTAAGATCTTGATCGGAGTGAAGTTTATGCCAAAATACCAAAATATACACTGTGTCCTTTAAGTACTTAGAATTAAAAAACACTCAGAAATTGTACTTTCAAAATAATATTTGAAATTTTTTAATAATCATAAACATTTCTGCACAATAAATAGGAAATATTTAAATTTTGTGAAAAGTTTTGAGTGATTTTTGTGATTTTTACAACAAAACACAATACGAATCGCACAGAGGTGATCGTAGTGCTTCTGAAGTAGTACTTGATGTAAGAAACAGATCTCGTTTATCCACATGCTCGGAAATCTATGTGATTTTAGTTATTCGAGAGAGAACATCATTGAGTGTAATCCGAAAATTCTTAGACATTTGAAATAATTTATCTCGGCCCCTACGGATCGCACAGAGATTTTTGGATTACACTCAATGATGTTCTCTCTCGAATAACTAAAACCTCAGAGATTTCCGAGCATGTGGATAAATAAGATTTGTTTCTTACATCAAGTATTAATTTACATCCATTTCGATCATCTCTGTGCGATCCGTCGGGGCCGAGATAAATTATTTCAAATGTTTTAGAATTTTCTGATTACACTCAATGATGTTCTCACTCGAATAACTAAAATCTCAGAAATTTCCGAGCATGTGGATAAATAAGATTTGCTTCTTACATCAAAGAATAATAATCTTTAGAATCACTACGATCATCTCTGTGCGATCCGTAGGGGCGGAGTTAAATTATTTCAAATGTTTAAGAGTTTTCGGATTTCACTCAATGATGTTCACACTCGAATAACAAAAATCTCAGAGATTTCCGAGCATGTGAATAAATAAGATTTATTTCTTACATCAAGAATTAGCCTACAACCACTTCGATTATCTCTGTGCGATCCGTAGGGGCCGAGATAAATTATTTCAAATGTTTAAGAATTTTCTGATTACACTCAATGATATTCACACTCGAATAACAAAAGTCACAGAGATTTTCGAGCATGTGGATACATAAGATTGGCTTCTTACATCAAATGCTGCTTTAGAATCACTACGATCATTTCTGTGCGATCCGTAGGGGCAGAGTTAAATTATTTCAAATGTTTAAGAGTTTTCGGATTTCACTCAATGATGTTCACTCTCGAATAACAAAAATCGCAGAGATTTCCGAGCATGTGAATAAATAAGATTTATTTCTTACATCAAGTATTAGCCTACAACCACTTCGATCATCTCTGTGCGATCCGTAGGGGCCGAGATAAATTATTTCACATGTTTAAGGATTTTCCGATTACACTCAATGATGTTCTCACTAGAATAACAAAAATCTCAGAGATTTCCGAGCATGTGGTTACATAAGAGTTGTTTCTTACATCAAGTATTAGTTTAGAACCACTTCGATCACCTCTGTGCGATTCGTAGTGTGTTTTGTTGTATAAATTTCTTATTACAAAATTCACTCAAAACTTTTCACAAAATTTAAATATTTTCTATTAATTGTGCAGAAATGTTAATGTTTATTAAAAAAATTCAAATATTATTTCGAAAGTACAACTTCTGAGTGTTTTTTTAATTTTAAGTACGTATAGGACACAGTGTATATTTTGTTATTTTGGCATAAACTTCACTCCGATAAATTATAGGCCATGTTACAATAAGTTCGCTCCGTGGGAAGTTCCCGAAAAAAAGCTCTGGGCTAGGAATTTTATTGATTTTAATTTTAATTTTAATTTTAGCTAAAACTAAAAATGTCTCGGGTTAGGGCTACATGATTTTGAAATGTATACACTTGTAACTAATTTTATGCCAAATTTACTTGCCACGGAACGATTTTCTTATAATTTGGCTTAAAATTAGCTACTCACTCATACGGTTCGAAATATTTTTAGATTTGGCGAAATCATTTTTAGTTTTATCGAGCGGGATGAAAATTGAAATAAAAATCAATGAAATTGCTAGCCCTGAGTTCTTTTTGAAGGACTCTCCTCAACGAAGATGACCTATCGAACCAGGTGCTAGAAAACTTTGAAAATTGTGAGGCTCGTCGGTTCAACATAGTTTTTAACGATGCTGGGCGTATTTTGGATCTAGTTTTCTTTAGATGCCATTGAAATCTAGACATATCTTGGCTTAGCTGGACATTCTAGTATGTATCACACACCGCTTTTGATTACGATTTATTTGATTGATTTTGATTCTTGCGAATTATCTGCTAAATGTTTATTAGACACCACTCTTTCACATCTCGGATGTCCTGTCTCTATTTTATAAAGTTTTAAATACTGGTTTTGATTTGTTTGTCAAAGTTTAAAGCATTTAAGGCTTATGGACGATCTGGTGACATCAATGTTAAACGAAAGTACTGTGATTTGTGTAAAGAGTTTACCGATAGAGAAATAAATTAGCTCCAATCCGAAACGGATCCTTTCAATCATTAACACGAAGAGAAAATGACAGTGCTATTCGCGTGTTCTCAAGTAATTTGTGACGCCTCTGCTACTTACACAGCTGTGTCGATGATAAATTTAAATATAGAAGGTTTAAAAACTGAGAAGAGTGCAGGCCACGATTTCATTATTCAATTGACATTGACCAAATGTGCGCCAATTATATATGTCATCCATTGCTTCACTTGTTTAACTTAAGTCTTTCTACTGCTTTTTTTTCCCATGGTTTCGAAATTTTCATTTGTTATACCGCAATATTTAAATCAAATAATTTCGGTTCTATCCGGGATTCCCAAAGTTAAATTGAGATTTGATTTTCATTTTAAAAATAAAATTAGTGAATCCAAAATAGTTGTTTGGTGGGTTGATCTACAATTACTAACCTAATGACTTTTTCTAGCCCTTTGTATGGATAGGTTGATGTGATTTACACCGATTTTTCTAAACCGTACGATAAACTAAATCGTAAAATTATTTTATAGAAATTTATGGTTTTTGGTTCCGATTTCATTCCAGTTGCTTGGATCTTATTTAAGTTTACGAAAGCTATACGTAAAAGTTTCGGGTGATGATTCGTTCGTATATAATGTACCGTCTGGTGTTCCACTTTATTAATGACGTAGTTCAGTGTTTAAATTTTTGTAGATACCTTTTATATGCAGATGATCTCTAAATGTATGCAAACATAAATTCTTTTATTGACACTGAGCGTATGAAGCGTGAACTTGACATATTTTGTAATTGGTGTCTGGTATTAAAGCTTCATATGTCTTGATGGATGCTGGATAAGTGTAATAATTTTGTGAAGTAATCTAACATTCAATAAACACGCAATTGAGTACATAATTTGTAAGCCGTATCCTATGTTTTTTTAAAGACATTACCTATGTCAAATTTGAAACATTCAAAAACAATTCCTTATATATTTTGATTCCTCAATCGGCAGTTGTGTATGTTCATGAACCGAAATCGACTCTTAGTTCGTGATATTCTATGCTATAAGATTGATTGCCCAGAGATGCTGGAAAAGATTAGAATTTATGCTCCCGAGAGAAATTTAAGATTGTGGCCAGGTTTTATCCGTATTCCGTTTTGGACCAATAACCTTAACAGCAAGGAGGCATTATTAAAAGTTGTTATCGCGCTTGACAAGAGTTTCCATTTTCACATTTCGAGAGAGATGTTCTCATTTTCTCAAAACGTTTAGTTTAATTTGTTTTATTTTATTTTGTATTTAAAATTTACATTTAGTATTTGGAACAAATAATTTAAAATTCTGCCAAAATTCATTCAGAATGTCAAAAATGGGCCGGAGCATGAATTCTGCACTCCGATACAGGGTCAGAGTTTTGGTCATTTTAGTCATCGATCATATAATATGATTAAAAGTTGCTTTTGTATCCTGCCTCTATCAGGGTTCCAACACGGTATCTTTCAAACCAAACGTCGAAGCTTTAACCACTATGTCGTTTGGTTCGTGAATTAAAGTTTAATTAAATTTTCCCAATATGAATTTGAATATGTACATCGTTTTTTGTAGGTAAAAGTTAATTGTCACATTCACTGTTCTTTGCACTAGCCTAGTACCTTTAGTTCTGAGATTACACCAGTATAAATTGTTGAATGCCACGAGTAAAATCTAGAAATAAATCAGCGCAGTTGTAAATTTAAAGTTTTGGACAATAAGGGTTGTGCTTGAATTTTTAAGTCTAGAAGACGAAAAAATATGTATACGAGTTCAAGAACTAAACGTTTTAAAGCACCTTTCTACTTCTTTAACCCTTTGGCCACATACTGTAATAGCAACAAAATTTATCAAGAATAACCATTTGTATACCTTTAATACAAGTTTGGAATCTGTAATGATTCGATTCGTTTCGATATTTGTGGATTCTGTTAAATTTCTCATTTGTGTTGGTAGATTTTTTGCCCATAAAATCTCTTGAGATTTAACATAAAATTTAACATAAATAAGAAAAATTAAAATCGAACCGAACTGGTACATAATTTAAAGATAATGGGTTGAATAAAATATTTGTGTGATAATACAGGTTGGCTGATAAGTTTAAGACTTTTAAAGTCACACGAATTATATTTTTTAAATAAATTGAGAATCGTGTTTGAAAGGAGGAAGAGATGAGTTTTGGAATGTATACAGCACGGATATCGCATTATAAATTGACTAACGAATTTTATTATAATCACCGTAGCCAGATGTGCGTGTTAAGTCGGTTTTTTGGTTTAACGTTATAACGGAATGATATTTTCTTTTCTGATGACACAAATCATTTGTATGGATGAATTACTGTTGTCCTGATTTATTGAAGTCAATTACAATAAAAAATGATTTATGGCATTACCAACGGAAGGTTGTACTATAATTGGAAAAGTTTTATTTTTTTATGCTTTTATGCTTATCCCAGAGGTTTTATCTCTCAAAACAATTCCATGCTTGATTTAATATTGTTACCATGAAACTTTTATCGTCTCCAATGTATACCAATATGTAGGTGAAATTGAAACCGATTTCAATATATCGACAGATATGAATCTTTATATATTATGTGGTAATCAATTTAATATATGTGAAATCGAAACTACTATACATTTTCAACATGATAACATATAGTAACGTTTAACATAATATTGATATGTAATGTGCCACCCACTCATTATACACAATCCGAAAACGTCTCTAATAATCAAAGCGATCAATAAAAGCGTTCAATGTAATAAAAGCTTCTTTATGCGTCGTTTTTATTTCTTCTGTTGGTCTAATAACTTTTCTTTCACACAATAACACAAAAGTTGTTTTTTTTTGTTTGCCGCTGTGCTTAACAATATATACCAACTAAAACAATCAAACCATTTGAATAAATGTTCCTTTATCGATATTTTATTACCAAAATGATTACATTTGTGTACACAATCTTCTATACGATTTTAGTTGTTGTGTTTTATTTCTCAAATTTAGATAACACAAAGTACCAGCAACACAAAAAGAAATGTATTAAGCTACAAACATACAAATGCCGACACACCAAAAAAAAGCACACAATGCCACATTAAAACAAAAAATAATGAGAAAAGTTCTGCAATTTCTTACAGCTCGTTGAATTAATTCACATAAGTATAAAATGAAGACGAAGATCGTTTTCTTCTTCATTTGCCGATTGTTCTGGATGTGTATTTGTTTGGCGCGTTTGCGTTTCGATTGGATTTATTGTCTTCTAACAGTATATAATGGCAAACATTATAATTCTACGAAACAAAAAATTTAAATCAAAAACTTTAGTCTACCGAAATTAAGATTTGTATGGCAATGGAATCAAATTTAATTTAAATGGTAAAGTTTGTGCTGATGCTACATACAATAAGCGACAAGCATGTAGGTCAATATATAAGTTGGTCAGAAGTTTGTTTTTGTACAATTATTGCTAAACTATTATGGTCTAGCTTGGGTATCTATTATGATACTATGAACGTATATATCTACTTAAACAAACTCCTAATCAGCCTCATAAGATATTTAAGTATCGAATAGTACATAAACTGATTCTATCGAATAAAATTGCTATTATAAATCTTATCAAAAATGTATTACTGAAGGAAAATGTCAGATTTCATTCGAACAACTGTATTATAACTACAGGGGGTAAATATGTAGTGGCGAACAACCATATTTTACCACGAATGTATACATTGATTTCAAATATACCTCACTTTAAAGCGAAAAATTAAACTTACCGGACTTTTGGGAATTCGATTTTGTATATAATCAAAAACATTATTCCAGCTTAAATTTCAGAAAATCAACCACGTCAACCGGTTGAAAATGTAATCTTTTAATTTATTTAAATATTTAAATTCTTTGTCGGTTTTTGTAAATTAAAAAAGCTACTCCCGGGACACAAATTTCTACCAAATTTTCCCCAATTAATGGAAAAAGTTTAACTATGGAGTTTTATCCCGAATAGTCAATCCGTCTAACCAGCGATACTGAATTTTGATGAAATAAAATTTTTTTTTTAAAAATTCGTCATTTCCGGTATAATTTTAATTAATTTTTTTATCTGAATTTTAATCTTGTTTCAAATTTAATTTATAATCTTTTTGTTTTAATTATTTTTTCGTAAATGAAATATATTTTTCAAAATATGCATTTGCAAAAAATGAAAAAGCTCATATGAAAAAAGCTCGAATGGCTAAAAATCACTGGCCTCTCTCAATTTATTGAAAAAAGCTTTGAAAAAAGTATGAAGCTTCATTCTGATCAATCAATCTGTCGGGGCTGTACAGGGACTGACTTTTAGTGAAAAAAAGATTTATGTCAAAAATCATAATTTCTGCTTAAATTTGTAACAATAGTACCAAAATAGAAATTCAACCACTTAAAAAGTCTAAACTTATTCCACAATGCAAAAGATGTCAAGCTTATGGACACACGCAAAAATATTGTGGCAAACTTCCACGGTGTGTGAAATATGCCGGGCACCACCTAACTGGAGAATGCGAAAAATCCGCAAGCACAACTATAGTGTGTACACTGTGAACAAGGCCATCCTGCTAATTATCGAGGATGTATTGTTGTAAAGGCAATTCAGAAAATTAAAATCCAAAAGATGAATAAAACCCAAATGTATGGTCAGGCAAATCGATACGAGAGGCATACAAAACAAGGCAATAGCCAACCATTTGGTCGCCATCTAAGGACTGAAGATATTACATATGCCGAAGCAATGCTAGGCGTAGTCAATAAACGACAGCACAAATCGATAGATTTAGACATCAGTCAAACATTACAAGATATTCTCGGTAAACTAACAAAATTTGATGAGAGGCTACAGAAATTGGAAGATAGCGCATTGGACGCTAAACCCAAATCCACACAAAAATGAACAGCACAATGAAAATCATGCCAGTCCTTGATATTGAGAATTAAGTTTTGTGACTTATTTCGGAAACACATTTTACAAGCAATCCTGCTTAACATATAAAGGCTATTGCGTAAATCACACTACATATCCAGATAATTCAGTCAGAGGAGGAAGTACAGTAAAATAATGTCCAACATTTTGAAGAAGCAAAGTATGAAAAATACGAAATTCAGGCAACATTGGTTTATATAAAAACCAACAACTTTCATATTGTTGTCTTATGAGTGTACTGTCCACCAAGACATTCTATTAAAAACAAACATTACTCAGAGTTCTTCAAGCGTCTGGGAAAAAGCTTCATAATAGGTAACGGTTATTTCTTCCTTTTTACATGTGTTATGAACAAAACCTATTGAAATAGATCAAATGTAAGAAAATGTCGAGTTTTCAAGTCACGTTGTTTAAATTAGATGTGTATATTCTGATAAGATCAGGATTCACTTGTGGCATACTCCAAATCAGCCAGATTTGGCAGTAGAAACAACCCATTAATTTAAGCCTATTTTTATAAGTTACATTTTTAAATATATTTTATGAATGATTTCTGGTAATCTCACCGCTGTTTATTAAATAATTCACTGAAAAAATGTTTATAGGGAATTGCTGGAAATCCCACCTATTATTAATGAAATCACTTAAACTAACTTAAATTAGGATTGAAATTAGGGTTGAAATAGGGGAGTAGGCATAATCAAGAAACTTGGTCAACGTGTTCAGTACACTCAGTTTAAGTGATTTATTAATAAAAGGTGGGATTTCCAGCAATCAGTCTCATACGATCGTTTGAAATTAGAGTTGATGTAATGGTTTTGTATGTGCGATTCTGGCTGATGGGGAGTAGACATAATCATGAAACTTGGTCAGTGTATTTCGTACAAGCAGTTTAAGTGATTTCTTTAATAAACGGTGCGATTACCAGAAATCATTCATAAAATTTATTTCAAAAATTTTACTTATAAAAATAGGATTACAACAACAGTGAATCCTTGTATTATCTAGTTATACACATCTAGTTAAAACAATATGACTAGAAAACACTATAGTAAAGTTTCCGACAAACTAAAAATGACAAAAAACTTTACAACAGCCCACAAAGTGTAAACCTACACTTTCAAAAAAAAAGCTCATTTTGTAAAACGAAATAAAATGCTAATAAAAATAAGAACACAATGGCAAGGTAATTTAGCCACAACAATGAGCCATAACCTTAAATTTCCAATGTGCTTCGTTTACAGGTGGTTTAGCAAGTGCAATTCAGGCCAACGATATGATCAACGAAGCTACTGATTCCAAGTGGGCTGTTTTGAAGAATGAAATAGCAGTAATGCAAGATAGACAAAGTGAGTTGTCTGATTCGCTTTTTAAAATTGAGAAACAATGCGACGATTTTGTGAGGCTAGAAAATCAAATCATAACTAACACTACAAATATCGAGTCAATAATGAACGAGAATGCTACTATTAAATCACAGTTGTCTGCAGTTTCAATGAAATGTCACTTCTTGGAACAGCAAGTAAATGGAACTAAATTATTAATTTACGGTCTGCCGTGTGAAGCTAATGTTAACTTACTGGAACTGCTGGAGCATCTATGTAAAATTTTGGGTTTCAACTATGTTGTATCTGATGTCCGTAACATTTTCCGAACTAAATCTCGGTCAAAGAATAAACCAGTTGTCGTCGACTGGAACAGCCGTCTATTACATCATAAATTTATAGCCGCTGCTAGACTCAAGAAAACTGTAACGTCTAAACTTAACTTATGTGGGATTAATTGCAGTTTGGTCATTACCGATTACTTAGCACCTGCCAGTAAAGCATTATTATATGCAGCGAAACAATTGTTTAAATCAGCCACTCATCAATTTTAATTCGTATGGGCCAATCATGGAATCATTTATGCCAAGAAGGATGAAAACAGTGAGGTTATTAAAATACTTTCGTCGGATGACTTAATGATTTAATAATACTTTCTTGTTATTTTATTAATTTTTATTCTCAATTTGTTTATTTGTATATTATTATTTTTCTTTTTTGCTTTTTTTTTATTATTATCATTTTCATCAGTATTATTAATTATAATTTATAACATTTTTTTTCTTCTCTTTTTTGAATACATATTTAGAATCATATATTTGTTCTACTCATTGTCCTTTCTTTGTAGTTAGCATACTTAAATGGATCTATACTATCATAACTGCCGTGGCCTTAAATCAAAATTATCTAACTTGAAGTTGAATATTTCTGCAAATAATTATGATGTGATTTGCCTAACGGAAACGTGGCTCAACGCAACTATCAACGATCGTGAATTTGTAGACGATGGAGGTGGTTCGTTAATTGCTATTAAGAAAACGTTTGTTGTTAGTGAGATCAGTGGTCTTAACTCGGTCTTTGATGATACTTGGTTAAAAATTAATTTACGTAACGGCAAGGTTTTAATCTTATGTGTAATTTATTTTCCACCGCGATATTCGAAATTCGATAACTATAAATCCTTTTGTGATCATCTGTCTAACTAACTTTTTAGTTCTAGGTGATTTCAATTTACCGTGTATAACCTGGATGGAAGATAATAATGTATCATATGCTAGTTCTTCTGAAGGTAGAGCAGCCCAATATCTTATTGATACAATTACGCTTGTCAAGCTATACCAACATAACCATGTGACTAACTGTAACAATAGATTGTTAGACCTCGTATTCTCCAATTTATGCAATAGCTCGATAAAGGTTAATCGTATTCGGGATCTTCTCTCAAAGGTGGACATTTATCACCCTCCAGTTTTTCTTAGTCTTGTTAGCCTCTCCCTCAAAAAATTGCCATATAATAGTTGTTTATTCACCAATGTTAAAAACGTAAACTATGATCGTGTTAAAGAGCAACTAGCTACGCTTAACTGGATTGAGGTATTTGGTGACTCACAATTGGACGTTGAGAATGCAGTTGACATTCTATACACCACACTGGGTAGATACTTGGTAACTAAAACTATAAAACAAAAAGCCTCATCTAAATTTCCAATATGGTATTCAACCAAATTAATAAATCTTATTCGGAACAAACACAAGTACCATAAACTTTTTAAAACCTATAAAAATTCAATTGATTATGCAATCTTTTCCAACCTTCGCAGATCAGTTAAATTGGAAATACGTAAATGTTATTCCGAATACCTAAGAAATACTGAACAAAAACTAAAACGCAATCCTAAACTCCTTTGGAGTTTTTCACAAGCGTTGTCTTCAAAATCATGTTACCCAGGGACAATGAAATTCGGGGCCACTGAATCCCACGATAGTAATATAATTAGCAATATTTTTGCTGATTACTTCGAAGCCATTTTTATACCCAGTCCTACCACGTCGAACAGGTCCCCTGATGTACAAATGTCGGATACACCGTTAACTGGAATCGAGTATTTTTCATTGCAAGACGTTTTAAGTATTCTAGAGTCATTAGATGTTAACAAAGGCTCGGGCCCAGATAACATATCAAACTATTTTATTTTCCAGTTGAGAGAGGTACTAGCCGAACCACTATCTATCATCTTCAATATCTCTTTAAACTCTGCTGTATTTCCAACTAGGTGGAAAACCGCGTTTCTTGTTCCAGTATTTAAGAAAGGTGATAAAAGTTGCATAGAAAATTATAGACCGATATCTCTATTAAACGCGTTTAGCAAAATTTTTGAGAAGTTAGTCTACGGATTAATATTTAACGAAGTTAGAAATATCATAAACGTAGCACAACATGGTTTTTACAAAAAACACTCAGTTTTGAGTAACCTCCTTGAGTTTTGTGGTTACGCTTTTGAGAGTGTCGATAAAGGTTGTCAATTAGACTGTATGAAATCTTAATTGAAAAATGTTGTAATAATGGTATTTCTCCACCCATTAGTAAGTGGTTAGCATCCTATCTGAGCAACAGAACACTAAATGTAAAGTTCAACGGATGTATTTCTAAATCTATTGTTGCTAGCTCTGGTGTTCTTTAGGGGTCTATTCTAGGTCCATTACTTTTCATAATTTTCATTAACGATCTATCTCGTGCGCTGGTATGTCCCCACCTATTCTACGCTGATGACTTAAAAATTTACACAAAGATTACAAACTCTAACGATCACTATCGATTGCAGACTGATCTGCAAACATTGAATTCATGGTGTGTGACTAACAAGCTAAATCTAAACATTCAGAAATGTGTTGTAATTACCTATTCTAGGACAAGTAGTCCTGAGCTACATGACTATTACATCGCAAACATCAAATTGGCTAGATTCAACCATGTTACTGACTTAGGGGTTACTTTTGATCCAAAATTATCATTTGATAATCTCATTGATCAGATTTGTTCTAAAGCTCACAAATTACTTGGCTATATTTTTCGCATCGGTAAGCATTTTCGTGATCCAGCAGTGTTCATAACACTCTTTAACTGTCTAATTAGGAGTGCCCTCGAGTATGCTTCTCAAATTTGGAATCCATTTTACGATAAATATATTGATCAATTAGAACGCATTCAAAAAAAGTTTACTAGATTCTTGGTATTTAAATCTATCCCTTACACAGGCAATATTATTTACGGTACAAGGTTGAAAATATTTAGTATGGTTAGCCTTGAAAATAGGAGACACGCACATGATGAGTTATTTTTGTACAAAATAATAAATTTTAAAATTGAAACCTCCGCACTATCTTTGTTGAATTTGTTTGTTCCTGCTTATAGGACGAGACACCATCAGTTATTTCTTCCAGTACAATCGCGTACTAAACTAGGTTCCTCAAACCCGCTTACCAGATTGCAAAATAATCATAATGAGATATTCTTTTCCTTAGACTTATCATTGTCGTCTATACAACAATATAGATCTAGAGTTTACAACTTGCTATTACAAAATCAACATTAACCTGTCATATATTAGTGGTTTTCACTCTGCGCTGCACTTGATTTTTATTACTCTAATTAATTGGAGAAAATATTTCAACTTTTTTTACTACAGCATATTTATCGATATTAGATAACTATTAATATTTAGTAACTGGTCCATATATGTATGTATTCTAGGCAATCGAATATTAACTTACATTTTCAATTTATAATTAAGTAAAAGTTCTATATTAATTTTTCTCTCTTATACTATTATCATACTATTCTTATTATTTTATATATTTAAACTTTTTATTATTATGTATTATATTTATATTGTTTTTTTCTTCCTAACGAAAAGCCTTGTAATTTTATAGAGGCGACACGCAATTGGACTTTGTCTGTGTGACGCCCAGCAGGAAATTTTAAATAAATAAATAAATAAATAAATAACCTTTCAATATATTTTCTAAACCCCAACATATTTATGCGGTGGGCAGCTCTAGATTATTTTAATTTTTAAATTTTCCTATAACAAAAAGTGTAATGGAAGTCGAAGGTCGGAATAGCCGAAATCATGCTAATTAGGCAATGTTTGTTTTAATGTTTTCTAGAAGCCAACGTATTTATGCGATGTGGCAGTCATAGATTTTTTTCATTTTTTAACAAATCTAGTTTTGGTAAAAGAACAGTAGTTCAGCAAATTAACCATCGGCCTCACTCTAATTTTATGTTAGCAAATTAGTAAAAAAAATTTCAAAACAATCCCTTGATTTTCAGTGGCATGCCGATGGAACATGTTGACATTAGTGGAATGATTTTCAACACAATTAGTAAAGTCGAAAATTCCATTCAACCGGATGATATTTTATCGATCGAACCCATTCGTAGAAACGTTAGCAAAACCACACTGAATAAAACCAACAATTATGTAACTCGTCACAACTTCTTTATTGTAAAACTAAAATCCATCGATCTACAACAAAAAGTTTTAACGCAAATGCGCAAAATTAAAACACTTTACACTAAAGATCTGGATATCATCTTGCCACAAAACCACCGGGAGCATAAAATCCATATAATGCACCGCCTTTCAAAATTCCAATCACAGCTGTATCATGAGGCTAAAAACATAAAACTTTAAATATTTATGGTGCAAAGCCGGACAAATTTACCTAAAGAAATCGGCTGATTTTGTTGTCAAAAATAATATTTGTTTATATTAATCAGTCAGCTGTTTTGATTCCGGTAATTATTTTTTTTATGGTGGTAGTGTTTGTTATGATTTGGATGATGTTTAAACACTGTTTGAGTTATTTTTTAGTAATTTACTCAAAAAACTTAAAACTTATTTTTTTAACATTTTCAAATTTATTTATAATTAGTCGGAATATTTTGAAATTTACTTGGAATAGATTATTCGTTGTTGTAATTTATCTGGCTGTATTGAAAATGTTGTACTTTGCTCTCACTCTTCAAAATTTGTTTTTCGGTATTTGTTGTATGTATATTGAATTGTTAGTCTTATATTATGTGTAGTGTAATTCACCAAAACCTTCAAAGTTTGAGAGCAAACTTCGACATTTTCAATGCTTATTTATCTAGTTTAAAAGTGCAACCACTATTAATATTTGTTTCGGAAATCTGGATTTACTCACACGAATCTTCATATTACAGACTGCCAAATTATAATTTCATTGCTTGCTGTAATGATGATTATAGATCTGGTGGTGTTGGTGTGTTTATCAATCAAAATTTAACTGTATCTTCTTTTCATTGTTACAACTGGACCACAGCTGATGTTTTAATTTTAAATGTTACCTTGGGGCATCATGATTGGACCTTTATCTGCATTTATAGATTTTGTAATAAACCGGTAAACCCGTTTTGTGTCGATATTGAGGAGTTACTTCTATCAATTAATAATAATAACATAGTTATTCTGGGAGACATCAACATAAATTTACTTAATATCAATGAATGCTATAGTTATCTTATCATGTTAGCCTCCCACGGATTTCTAAGTCTTTTAAATGAAGCTACTAGACATTCATCTTGTCTTGATCATGTGTTCATCAAATCAACAAATTCGTTTATTTTTACTGTGGAAAACACTCCGATTCATCTATCTGACCACAACTTAATAAAGCTAAACATTTGTGCACCTCAGATCCCTGTGCTTCAAAATAGTGTAGCTGCTCTTTTTTCGAGAGTTGACTATAGCCGTTTGAATGCTCGACTACAATCTGAAAGTTGGGCGACTGTTTATGGTGAGAATAACTGCAATATCGCTTTTGATAGGTTCTTATTTATTCTGAAATCGCACATTCGTGAATCTAAGGTCGAATCTTCTGCCTCTACATTAAAAAAACTGAAACCGTGGATGAATTCTTATCTCCTTTTGAAGGTTCACAAATTAAAAAAATTCTCTAGAAAATTACGCCATAATCCCACTAATGCACGTTTGGAAAAATTTGTCAAGAAACTCTCCAAGGAAGTAAATGCTAGAATTAAATTTGCCAAAAATTCATTTTACAAGAAGAAATTTGAGTATGTTAAAAATGGTTCTAAACTCACATGGAAGGCTATTGATGAAGTTTTGGGAACAAATAAAGACAAAAACCGAATCACCAAAATTTACAAATACCAATCTGATGTTCTTATTTCAAATTATCAATCTATAAGTAATGAATTCAATACTTATTTCCTCAACGTTCCATCGGAGATAACAAATAATTTGAACAACACTAACTTTTCGCCTAATTCTCCAGGCTATAGCAGATATGTTTTAGGCTCGACCACTTCACCTAGTATGTCTTGTGTGTTTGATTCGATTAGCGCCAGAGAGATTATAAAAGAGATTAGTAGTTTGAAAAATAAACACTCTTGTGGAATTGACGGAATCGACAACCTAATCTTAAAAAATTGCGTGTGGTATCTAGTAGATGTTTTAGCTTACCTCTTTTAAGGTGATGTGCTATTACTAAATAATTATCGACCTATTTCGTTGCTAAGTTCCTTCTCCAAACTATTTGAGAAAATAATAAAACGTAGATTGCTCGGTTATCTGGAGAAAACCAATTTTTTTAGCCGTAGTCAATTTGGTTTCTTAGCAGGAAGATCCTCTGAAGAAGCACTACTACATCACCTCAGTTATGTTTACTCGGCTTTTAACAATTCGCAAAAATCCGCTTCGTTATTTTTAGACATTGCAAAAGCGTTTGACACGGTGGATCACGAGGTTCTTGCAAACAAATTATTAAATATAGGTATCAGAGGTAAAGTTTTTGACTGGTTTGTTAGTTATTTCAACAATCGTAGCCAAATTGTTAAAATAAATGATAATTTTAGTGAACCTGGTTACTTAAATTGCGGCGTTCCGCAGGGATCAGTATTAGGACCTATTCTATTCTTAATCTACATAAATTCTATATTCGGCATCGATCTTCTGGGGCACACCACGGCATTTGCGGACGATTTAGCATTAAGTTACACTTCAGCAAACCCTTCGGAATTACAGAACCTAGTTTGCACAGACTTAGTGAATCTTGGCAATTGGTTTTACTACCATCGCCTGGCTCTTAGTAATAAATCCAGAGTAATGTTTTTTGGCCAGGCCGCATCTCCCAATTTTAAGGTTTTGTATCATGTTCCATTTTGCTCTAAACACTCATGTTCATCGCAGTGCTTTGAAATTTCCCTCGTAAATGAGTTTAAGTACTTAGGAGTTATACCATCGATTCGCAGTTGAAAAGGAATTCTCATCTCACCATTGTCAGAAAAATGTTATTACTGCGACTTATAAATTGTACCATCTGAAGCAATTATGCCCACCGTCAACACTGCGAGTTCTATATCATGCACTAGTTGAATCTATTATTATGTATGGTATATCAAGCTGGGGTGGGATTTATTTTTCCAATATAGAGGACCTATACATTTCACAAAAACGGATTATTAAATTGATTTATTCTCGGCCTTTAACAACTCCAACAATTCCCTTATTTCGAGATTTGAAATTACCTTTAAGATATCTCTATGTTTATAAGGTATTAAAGATGTTTTTTGTTCGGAGTTCCAGTTTCCATAGTCGTATTCATCACACGTATACTTTAAGGAATCCGAACAACTTTGCCGGTTTACGTTGTAATAATGAAAGGTTCAGAAGGTCTTACTTTTATATGGGATTGTATTGGTTTCACAAATTACCAATAGAGTTGAAATTCATTCCGATTGGCCGCAAACACTATTTTGATAAAATGATTCGACATTGGCTGATTAATATAGACAACATTGAAACCTACTTCTAATTTTTCTTTTTTGTATTGTATTCACTAAATATGAGCTGGAATTTTAATTTTATTTATGTATGTATTATTTATTTATTCTTTTATGATAGTTTTTAATTTATTATTTTTATTTGTACACTTTTGGCAACCTAAACTTCATGATTTTTTTCTTTCTTGCTCCCCACAGGTTCTAAAAACCTATTAGGAGCTCTAACTTTATTAGAAATAGTTTATGATTTGTATTAATGTATGTAACCTGTTTTTCTAAATAAAGAGAATAATAATAATAATAATAATAATAATTTTTACTACCTCTACGGCCTAAATTACTTAAAAAAGCTATTATTTATTAACTATCAGTGCAGACCCACCTAATACAAGCATCCTTGATCAGGAACTTTTACTCGATATATGCCGTTAAGCATAGACATTTTTATGATGCCCTGTCATTGACCATCAAACCTTTGCCACTATACTTTATACTATAACAAAATTTTAAAAATGAAAAAAATCTATGACTGCCCCATCGCATAAATGTGTTGGCTTCTAGAAAACATTAAAAACATCAAAACATTTTTTTAAACCCTTTGTTGTAGACAACAAAAATAATAATCACTATACGATAAAGAATCTTGAAGATATACACTCCGTTAGATTTATTTCAACTATAACACTTACACCATCCTTGTTACGAAATGATGATAAAACCGTGAATGGAAGAATATCAATCGTACATAAAGTCATAAATAAAATTTAACAACTGCATAAAATTGAATGAACCCCAAAACAATTTGTGTCAATGAGAAAGCGTCAATGATGGAAATTAACTTGCCGAGGATAATCGACAGTTGCTATATTCGTTTGGCCTTCACGTCAATCCAGCCAACGTTTGTATTATGTTTCGCAATGCAAACAATCTATTCGCGTATAGCAATGTAACATAAATTTGTAACTGCGAAATAAACCATTGCATTAAGCTTTCATATCCGTATTACTTATATGCTATTAAATTAAAAGTAAATCATTTAATCCTGCTATAAATTATATAGAGCAGAGCAGAATCAAATACCTATAACACAAAAAAGCTCTTCTAGAGATGAAACTACAAATTATAGTATTCCTTTGTAAACACACATAGTACATACATTATGTAGCGAATACATGTAATATAATTTTAAGTCCAATTTATTTTTCATTTGGAAATGTTATGTTCTTATCGTTATAATACAAGACAAATAACAAAATCTTAAGATATTTTAAGTACTGTGTACGATGGAATGTACAAGTAAAATATAGTATTTGTGCAACTTGTATTTTAAAAATGAAAGAAAATAATAAAAAAGGTTGGTTTGTTTGAACAATAATATGCAAAGTTAATTACGTATAAGAAGCTCGATCGTTTCGAGAAACACATATAAATTCACAGAACTAAACAAAAAGCGCACAGGTGAGCTTTTCCTTTTCCTTAATTATTCCTATTTTGGTGTTTTTTTTGGATACAATTCGCTTGTTTCTGTATAATAATATAATTCCTTATATCTTCATTAAAGTTTTGTGCTTACACAGTGTTTCAGGGTACAAAACAATAAAATACCAAAAACAGGATAAAGTAAAATTTTCCTCGTCATATTATCTTGAACAAAAAAAAAAACAACAACAACCAAGTTTAAGACAAAAACAAAACAATTATTATTAAAGTACCTCCATTTTATGCTAATTTCAAACAGATGTTTATGTGTACCTTACATATACATACGTACATATTATCTTAGTTACATTAATTTATTTATGCTACATGCTTGCTTAGAGAGAACAATATGACTTATTAATTAAAATCTAAATAAGAAATATAAAATAAAAACGGAAGCTTTCTTAATTTCCACAGTGTTTTTTTTTTCGTTTTGTGTGCGCCAGGTATTTCTGGGAGATTAATAAAATTAATTTCCAGTTTTTTTTTCTATACTTCTTATTGTTTTTTCCGAGGTAACATCTTTGTTAAATGCGATTCAGCTTGAATAATTCTGATTTCGGTTTATAATTTCATCTTATTTTGATGCTTTACAGAGTGTACAGAATAGATATGGAGGTACCCCAAGGATTTGTTTTATACACAAATTAAGAATACAACAAAATAAAAAGGGAAGACATTGTGCACGTGACATGAATTTTTGAAATTATATAAAGCTGTATGGTACACGTTATTTATCGTGAATAAAGAAGGTCGCAATGCTAATCTAGTTGTTTGTTTCCAGATTCGAATAGTTAATTAGACAAGAATATCTTGTTAAAAGTGTAATTTTAGATTAATTAATGGTTTTATAGATGTATAATTTTGCCACATTTTGTGCAATATGAGGCATGTCTAGTTTTATTGTAGTTCACATATGATGCAGCACGTATGATAAATTCATTTTATTTGGGTATTCCTTCGAAATGCAACTTCATTCCACAAATCAACATTTTTGCCCCTCAGTATTAACAGCCAAAATGTGTCTGAAGAAGAAAATCTTGCTGTAAATGGCTTGTAAGTGGCACATGTTTCACGTCATGGGTGAAAGTAATTCTCAATATACTTGAATTGTCTCTTGTATGAGGCTACAACTAGAACTGTTATTTGCATAGAGTACAAATCGAAATCATACCAGAGGGAGCCAAAACTTTTGTAAATAAGTCAAGTTATTTGTAAAGCACACTGTACCATCACCAAGGCCGTTCTAGAAACCATTGTTTCTATAGTAAGCATGTTTTTAGAGTAAGCTATCATGAACATAATTAACCCTAATATGATTTAAATAAATTCACTATACGGCATATCCTCCGTCGTGCCACAAGTAAGCGAATTTTAAATAAAAAATTATGATTTGCGAGTCAATTTTAATCTGCCGTATTGTTTCTTTTGCAGGGGAGTATTTATTGTGGTGAACAGCCGACCATCATTGATATCAAATACACCACACTTGATTTCTGAAGCAAAAATTAAGCTTACCGTACTTTTGGTGAAAGTGTCAAAGAAAACCAATAAGGTCTATTGTTGAGAATGTTGTATCTCATTTAAAAATCGCTAGTCCTTCCGATGATATTACTCGTATATGGATGCCAGTTGTTTAAGTATTTTCTTACTTAATATGAGAAAGAGCAAATTTTAGACTGAAATTAATCAATCTCCACTGTGGTGGTTTTATCTCTACACAACGCTTGTTATTCTGTTCTCGCGCTTTTTCTCCGCTTTCCAGGAAACACACCAAGCCCAGTTTAACCACATTCCAGAAGAAAATAATTATTTTTTTGATTATAAAAACGTATCTATTTGTATAATATGTGAATATTGTATAGGTAGTACAACTAAATTGGTATTAGGATGAATTCTTTAAAGGTAAGTAAACTAACAGGTGAGCTAAACCAATTTGGCACGATTTTTTTTTTTTTTTGAAAATGACACTTTTTTATTATTTCTTTTTAATTAAAATCTAGTCGAATATTAATAAGCAATTTTATTCTTAACTTAAATTACTACATTTTACTGAAATTAAGGGTTCATTCATCGAATAGAAATGAAAGAAATTTATGTTAGCTGATTGTACACTAACTCATAAGGCTTTACTCTTTTGAGCTTACTAAATAAATCCATATTATCTAGTAGCTGGATGGGCTCTATATTGATATGGTGAAATAGCCGTTGTTCATAACTTCTAGTAAATTTCATAATTTCGGTTTTGATGGATTCTGTGCCCAGTTTTTGGTGGATGTCGCTATTTCTGACAAACCATATGGTGTGTTGACGATGTTTCTTAGCACTTTACTTTGGAATCGTTGGATAATATCCATGTTGCTCTGCTTGGTACATCTCCACAGCGGTATACCATAAGTCCAGACAGGCTTCACTACTTGCTTATAAAGCATAAGCTTATTAGGGATTTATAGAAAGGAGTTTCTTCCCAGTAACTAATACATTTTATTGTATTTTAATCCCAACTCGTCTTTTTTCTTCTTTATAGCTTTCCAGCGAAGCTTAGCGTCTAATGTCATACCAAGATATTTGGTACTTGTTTGTGTACTAATCCCTGGTTTGTAAAGTCCACATGTACTGATTTTGTTTCATTTAATTTTATGCGCCATTTTTTTCTCCAGTTGTGTACTTGCTCTATGGCGGTTTGTTATTTCTCTGTTGTATCTGAGTTGTTATCACCTATACTGCCATGATGGCTGTGTCATCGGTGAAAGTGGCTATCGTGTTGTTTTGTGGTCAATTGAATATCTCGGGTGTGTAGTAAATACAGAAGTGGCCCAAGTATATTTTCTCTGCTCATAATGTTCATCTTCTTGCTTAAGCCTGAAATATCTTTCCGTTATATACGATTCCAATATTATGCTGTACTGTTTAGGTAGGATTATTTTAAAATTGTAGATGGCCAAACCTTGTCAAAGGCCTACGCTACATCAAGAAATACTGTGGAACGAACTTTTTCTCATCTAAAGTCTTCTCAATGATATTGGCTATTGTATGCACTTGATCAATAGTTGAGTACTCACGGCACAGAAAAAAAATAAATTTTGATAAATTGATAAATCACTGGTTTTCAATTTGTATAATTTTTTTATATATTTGATAAAATTCGTAATGCTTGCAATAACTATTTGTATAAAAAGCATCACTTTGTAAATAAACTTATTTATTTGACAAATTAAATAAAAAATGTGCAAAATATAGTTTTCAAATTAGCCATTTTATACAAAAAGTAAGAAATATATAAATTTGCTGTTCTGTTTATAAAATTTACGGACTGGCTTGAAAAATAATTTATATTTTTTATATACTGTTATAATACCTCATTACTCCTAGAGAATTTTGATTTCATATGGATCATTTATATCATATCAGAATTCCAAATTTTTTATAGCTCACACTTGAGGCTCACATAAGAAAATTTAAGAGTTATCGTTGTATGAATCCTACTTTAAAAATTTCATCGTTTTTTCTGTAGTTCCAGAGAGAAATTCATAATTTTTTCCAAGACATTACAAAACTGTTAAACACTCATTCATAAGATGAATTCTTAAAAAAAATTTGCTGACAAAAAACCATCAGGTATGTTTAGCTATATACTTTCTTCCGGGGATGAAAGACACACAACCCACAAACATTGCTAGCATGAACATAAATAACACTTTCAAATCAAATTTGACTGGCTTAAGAGACTCGGGCTCAGCAAACAGATCCAAATATATTCCAAACAGATTCCAAATATATTTGGAATACGCGAAACTTCTGCAAAGTAATTCGAAGATGGAGCACTATTTCATCTTACAGTTTTACGTTGATAGTCTTATAAGTATTTGTATGTAAGGGGCCCCTAATTTCAGGTTAGAAAATTAATTTTTGTTTAGAATTAGTTAGGAGTTACGATTACATTGTGTGTCATTTAACCGTGCATCAAGGCAAATGAATTTCCCATTTTTTCAGAAATTATACACCCCGTTTTCATTTTATTAAAATCGTTCATAAATTATAAAACCATTATTAACATTTTTTATGGCATCAAAGTAATGGCTTTCAAAAATAAGTTATCATTTGGATACATTTTGTAAAAAATCAGCAAACCAAAATATTAGCGTTTACAAAAGCACATTTATTCTAATGTAACTAGGTTTGTATTTTTTATTAATTATAATTATTATAAGTTCAATATTAAATAATTAATGACAAATATTGTGTGATTTAAGTAGTTTTTAAAGTGTTATAAGTGAACAAATTTTTTTTGCTGATATAAGACGCCAAAAAGCGAAAAAATGGATGGTTCTTCTGAACAAATCAAAACGTAAGACAAACACACGTCATATTGGGGGTTAAATATTCAGGTAAAATAAACATCGGCGATAATTTCAAGATATTTTAATATATCCATTAAAATTATAACTTACAGTTGGTGATGCAGATAAACACCCGAGAATAACGAGCGTCATGTAAATTCGCTAAACAGAGCAACCCGATCTATTTGGTCTAAGAAAAATAGATATTGGAGCATCTAGTCAGCATCTCAACACTCGTAAATGCCGCAACCAACAGGTGAAGTAAATTTAAAATAATTTTTAGTTTGCGGTAATAGTTGATGTTCACTTTTCAGGTTTTTGGACACTTGTGCCGGCAGAATTTTTCATTACAAGAGGTGCTCCTTGAAATCTAGTATAAATTGTTGCAATTATCAACCAAAAATATTTCATTAATTTTAAAATTTATGTTTGTTTGAAAAAAATCTAAGTTCATTATAAAAAATAAATTCATAAAATTAAATAAAAGTTGTATATTTTCATTAAGATTGAGTTATTAAATCGAAAAAGGTTTGTATGTTGACAATACATTTTTCATAAAATAGAAAACGAATGACATAGTTTTCATGAAATCAGGTTTTCGTATCAATAAGGAGTTTCTTTAAAATGATTAAATTTGCATTATAAGCAAACAGGATTACTATAGATTACTCTGAGCTTCAGTTTGAAAATATTAGTAACATTCGCATAAATCGATTTATCAAAGTAATGAACCACGAGTACTTAAAAACTATTTATCAACTATTTCTTATAAACACTATAAACTGTTCATACTTTCTATCCTAATCGCTTTTCACCTTCATCCGATGAAAAAAATTATCAATTTTGTCAATTTTACTTATGGGTTGCGTTTTTTACCAATATTACTAATATTTATCAGTTATTTTTTTTCTGTATAGGAGAACTCCAGACCAATTCTGGAGGATAACTAAATTGTTTCTGGAATGCACAGTATGACACAATTAAACTAAAGTAATACTTGAATGCTTAAACCGAATCACGTCAGAAATCCCACATTATCTCCCAAACTACATTATGCACAAATTTTACCGATAGAGGCACAAAATTGCACAATCAAGCATGGTCCTGCTCGACAAAATAAAAAACCATGAGATTTCAAAAATAGGATTTCTGTCGTGACACACAATTTTTTGCATTTTCTAACTATTTATTCCTTAGAAATAAATTTTAGTGTTAACTGGAACGGAGAGTGAAGGATGGCAATAAAATAAACCTGATTCACAATCTCGGTATAAAAAATCAAAATTAAATTTTTATTGTAAAATTAAATAAAGTTATTTTTCACTATTTTGCCGAAGTCCGAAAATGTGGTTTTAAGGTTTGTCTGTGCCTGTAAGTTTAATTCCTACAGCGCAATTTTTTAATAAATTGGGAGGTTTCCGCGAGGTTTAGAGGAAATTGGAGCTACTCTATTACTTAAAATTGTTTGCTTAATAACGGGTGTTTTTTTAGGAGGTTTGTTTTTCCGATAGATGTCGTTTTATTTTATGACAGTTGTTTTGACAGCTCAAAGTGGCATTTCTACTCAGTATTGTTTGGCAAATCATTATGAATAGGTTAACTCCAGAACAACGTTTTCAAATCGTGGAAATTTATTTTCAAAATCAGTGTTCAATTAAAAATGTTTATAGAGCACTTCGTGAATTTTATGGTGCACATAATCGTCCGTCAGAGACCACCATAAAGAACGTAATTACCAAATTTCGGTCTACATTCACTCTTTTGGATGCCAAGCCACCGACAAGAATGAGAAGAGTTCGTACAGAAGAAAATATTGCTGTCGTTGAGGCCAGTGTCGAAGAAAACGACAATTTATCGATTCGTCGTCGTGCTCAGCAAATTGGACTTTGTCCATCGACTTTATGGAAAATTTTACGAAAAGATTTGGGTTTGGTGCCATACAAAATTCAATTGGTGCAAGAATTAAAGCCACACGACCATCGTTTGCGCCGTGAATTCAGTGATTGGTCGTTAAATCAATTGAACGAAGATCCATTTTTTTACCGTAAAATTCTCTTCAGTGATGAGGCGCATTTTTGGTTAAATGGATACGTCAACAAACAAAATTGTCGCATTTGGAGCAAAGATAATCCACACGCCGTTCTAGAATTACCAATGCATCCTGATAAATGTACTGTTTGGTGCGGTCTATGGGCTGGTGGGATCATCGGTCCATATTTCTTTAAAAATGAGGAAGGACGACGCGTTACCGTGAATGGAAATCGATACAGAACCATGTTAAATGAGTTTTTGTTGTCAAATCTTGAAGATATGGATATGAATGAAATGTGGTTTCAACAAGATGGTGCCACTTGCCATACAGCACGTGAAACAATCGACTTATTGAAAGAAACTTTCAACGACAACATTATTTCGAGAAATGGTCCGGTGAATTGGCCTCCGCGTTCGTGCGATTTGACGCCACTCGATTACTTTTTGTGGGGATACGTGAAGTCATTGGTTTATGTGGATAAACCTCAATCGATTGACGCTTTGGAAACCAATATTCAACGTGTCATTGCTGACATACGCCCTCAAATGCTTGAAAAAGTGCTGGAAAATTGGACCTCCAGAATGACATTTGTGAAAAATAGTCGTGGTAGCCATATGCCAGAAATTGTGTTTAAATGTTAAATGCCAAAAAATTATCTACCAAATAAAAAAAAATTTTGGTCATTTCATAATTTTATATGTGTTTTATTCAAAAAAAAAATCGGCAACCTCTTAAAAAAACACCCTTATTTTAAAAAGTATTACTTTTACGAAAAATTCGATTAAGAATAGAATTGAATTTCCAGCAGAAACGTAGCAATCAACCTCATATCATTCAACAATCTGATTATTACCACAATTCGGTTACTCTGCCATCTACACAACAGGTTGACTTAATTGGATAAAACTTCATACTTAAAGCTTTTCTGTACATGTTCTAGTACAAAATTTATTATATTTATTTATTATACAACTGGTTTACAAATCATCTAGTAATTTATCTTTCATGATATTAATATTTTTATCTGGCGGTTGTAACCCTTTGTAGCTCCTTTACAGTTTCATTATATTTTTATTCGATCCTGATTGGATCTAGTAGATCAAGTGCGTTTTTCCTTTGCAGCAGTTTTACTGGATTTCACTCACGTATCTCAGCATTCTGGTGTAAACTAATACATTGCATGTGTAACGAAAGGTAACGAGGTTGTCATTTCTTATGTATCACGGTGCATTGCCTATTCTACTTAGTACTTTGCTTTAAATGGCTGGGTGATGTTCAGAAGTTTTAGAATTTGCCGGTCTAGTACAGTTTGCCAATTTACATCATTATGAACATTTATTAATTTTAACTTTAATTACTATCACTACGGATCATACAGATACGGATACGCTACGGATAACCATCGAAATTACCATCACATACGAATCATAATTATGGATCAGCTGATATTCCAGTTTCATCGTGTAACTAAAATAAAGAAAACATATTTGGATTAACAACATATACTTACCATTCTACCTGGAATTCTGGCTGATTAACATCATTTATGAACCTGAACTTGTACTTATGATTAATTATTCTTAATACTTAGCTTTTTTTGTATCCATTTCACTATAAATTAATGTCGATCAATTTGTAATAGATTAGTACTTGAGAATGGGTGCGATTTATGTAAATTAGTAGTAAATCAACAATTGTAGTAGTTTCGCTCTATATTTCTCGTTTTGACAAATCTAATCAATTTACATTATTTTTACGGAAACTAACCGACGCTACCCCAGTTTAGGATATCAAGGGTAGGCTCAAAATTCTAGAACACAGATATCAAACTTTCAATGAGATTGAATTACAATTATTCGAAAAACAAGGGTATGAACCAATTACGAACGCGGTTGATGCAATTTATTACAAGGCGCGCGCAATACTCCGTAAGGCATGCGGTCATGATCATGTTCAAACCAATGGCACCCAAGACCTCAATACTACACTAGATCAGTTTATTGATCAGCACAAAACATTCTATGAAGGAAGGAGTCAGCAACACGTGCGTCTGCCAAAGATAGATATTGAAAAATTTTCCGGTGATTAAAAACATTGGGCATCGTTTCACGATTTGTTTATTACCACAGTGCTTAGCAATCAAAGAATTAGTGATGTTCATACAATTCAAATTTTAAAAGAGCTACTTACGGGCGAAGTTGCAGATCTTATAAGGCACATTCCTGTTACCGATTCTAATTACGTAGAAGCATGGAGGAAACTATGCAATCGGTATAATAATGCACGCATCCAAACGGTAGAGAATTGCGTTTTATTACCGAAACAGCAGGCGATATAATTCATGGTCTTCGCGCTTTAGGACCTAATGCAGGGACACGAGACTCAGGGCTCATCCATATTCTATTAAGTAAAATAGACACTGAAACGAAGCAATTATTGGCAACTGAATCCGTTAAGAACGAATTTTCTTCATTTGATGATCTGCTGCAATTTCCGAATAAAAGATGTGATGCGTTGGAAATTTGTGAAGCTGCTAACAAAAGACGTCCAACCAAACCATCTCTCAAAACTTTTATATCCGCCAACTCAAGCACCACAGTTTAAGTTGAGTGCCAAGTTTGTAAACAACAACACTCACTATTTAGATGTGCAGTGTTTAAAAATAAAACTGTGGATGCTAGGACAAAACTAGTAACGGACATGAATTTATGCCGGAATTGTTTAAAAATAAGACATGGACGTGATAAATGTTTCTCAAAATCGTCATGTCTCATTTGCAGTAACCGACATCACCCTTTGCTCTATGCGAGCCACCTAGCAAGCACAACCAAGTTCAAGTCAGACGTATATTACACTTAAAGAAACCTCAGCCGAAGACAGTACCAAACCAAATAGAGAATCATCACAAATTTAGTGGTACTACCTACAGCCGTTCTTTACGCGGAAACACGTACTGAAGAACTCCAGCCATTCCGAGCGTTATTGGATTCCGGGTTACAATCATCTTTCGTGACCGAATCCTGCGCTAAACGCCTAAGCCTTATGCAAAGTCAAGCTTCCACAATAATTTATGGATTAGGATCAACTACAGCTGGAAAAACAACAGGGAACATCAATATGACAATCCATTCCTGTATAGACAAGCAATATACGATACACGTAACGACACTCATATTATCAGCAATATAACTAATTCAATACCCACAACGTACATTAGTTATAATAAACGTCTGCTGGCAGGCTTCAAAGTAGCGGATCCACAATTTTTTAACCCTAATAAAATTGATATACTTTTAGGAGCATATGTATTCTTCCAAATTCTGACTCCAGAAAATGGTTTCATTAATGGTCTACCGACACTCCAAGCATCAAAATTAGGCTGGAAGGAGGACAGGACAAACGGACCAGATATACAAACAGATGACAATGATATTCATCGGTTGCTCCATAAATTTTGGGAGGTTGAAGAAATAGCGGAATCGGTGAATCAGTATGAGTCCGATCAATATTTTACCGTGTATTATGATCAGACAACTGCAAGGAATCCAGATGGTCACTTTCTCGTTAGATAACCTTTTAAGGAAACACTCCCAACATTAGGAAAATCATATGATGCAGCACGACAAAGGCTCCTCGCAATGGAAAGAAAATTTTAGAAGATGCAAACATTTTTTGAATCATACAAGTCATTTATGAACGAGTACATATCGTTGGGACATATGACTTACATACCATCAAATGAGTTCCTGAAAGTGATAACGAAAATTATCAAGTCACGCAGTCATCAAGGACAATAGCAGTACTACGAAGTAAAGAGTCGTGTTAGACGGTCCGTGTAAAACGAGAGCACAAATTTCGGTAAACGACCTCTTGCAAATCGGTCCAAATATTCAAACGGACCTGTTGCGTTAATCCTGTTGCGCGAAAAGCCTACAGACCAGCCAAAAGTGTATAAATTAAACATTGTCATATATGGTACTGCCTGTGCTCCTTACAAAGCAGTCAAATCTCTAGAAACAGCGGCAAGAATGTATCAAGATTTGTTTACTAAGGAGGCAGACACAATAAAACAAAATTTATATTGATGACATGATCACTGGATGCGACACCGTTGCAGATGCCATTAAACTTAAGCATCAACTCACTGAGATTTTAAGAAAAACCGGATATAATCTAACGCACCTGAATTTCTAAATACTTTTTGCAGAGAGCAAATAGAAACTATACCGAAGCTAATTGAAGATGACCCATCTATAAAAACGTTGGGAATTATTTGGAACTCGGATTCAGATACCTTATCACTTAGAGATCAGCAAAACGTAATTAAAACTAGCTGGACCAAGCGCACAATACTTTCTACTGCATCTAAAGTGTACGATCCCTTCGGTTATCGGTGATAGATACAATTATCTTATTTAAAATATTGCTGCAAAAAATTTGGTTACTGAAGCTTGATTGTGATGCCAAGTTGCCTAACCACATTATAAATTTATGGCAGTGTATATATCAATCACTGCCGACTCTTGAAAAAATCCAAATTCTAAGATGTTTGACAATACGGAGACACCTAAGCGATATACAGTTACACGCATTTTATGACGCGTCTGAAGCTGCGTTTGGTTGTGTAATTTATTTGCGATCGGTGAACCATAATTTGGGAAATTACTGTCAATATTATGTATGGAAAAAGTAAAGTCTCCCCGATAAAACAAGTAACACTTCCCACACTGAAGCTTTGCGGGGCTGTACTTCTTTGTAAATCCATTAATTTATGCATTCAATCTTTAGCTTATGAAGACGCCACCGTATATGCGTGAACACACTCAAAGATCGTCCTCCATTGGCTGTCAGATATCCCTAGAAAGTTTCATAGGAAATCGAACTTCATTCATTCTGCGACATGTACATCCAAAGAAAACCCCGCTGATATCATTTCGAGAGGAGCAAAACCACAAGATTTACCAAATTCGCATCTATGGGGGACTGGACTAAGTTGGCTGTGTAAACCAGAAGAAAGCTGACCAAAACCAAAATCAACCACAGTACCTAACGACGAGATGGTCTTAGAAGAAGGGCCAAAGTATGTTAATGTGATGACCGAAACAATTACTGAAGATGATGTTATTTCAAATCTTCTAACAAAATTTTCATATTGGTTCACGATACGTAAAGTAATGGTGTATGAATTACGTTTTGGACGAGCGAACCAAAATTTGAAGAATTCTCCAGTCACTCCAACTGTCTCTTCTCAATAAGACCTGTACAATATCATCAAAGAATCCCTTGTCGGATTTTTACGAGTTGGAGGGCGTTAAAAAAAATCACCTTTAAAATACTTGGCAAGACACCGGGTCATCTTGCCCAAAAAACCACAAAATTTCTGAATTGATAATTCGTGACAACCTTATAACCAATAAGCAGGCAGCTCCTTAACATTGAGCACACTACGTACAAAATATTGGATTACTGGCGCAAAAACAGTAATTAGAAAATCAATATAATCATGCACAGTGTCTACTCGATTCCGTTTTAACAATATACAACAAAAAATGGCCGATTTGGCTGCAGCTAGATGCAATCAGAGTAGGCCATTCTCAAAAACAGGCCTAGATTACGCAGGCTCACTTTACATTAAAAGTAGAAAACGTAGAAATTGCCCAGTGGAAAAAGCATACGTAGCAGTTTTTGTTTGTTTAGCTGTAAAAGCGGTACATCTGGAAGTTCTGAGTGGACTAGACTCAAAACCATTCTTGAAATTTGATGTGACAATGGGTCAAATTTTATTCATCAACAACGAACTAAAGCAGCTGAAATCACACACTTTGGCGGTTTGTGGGAAGCAACAGTGAAATCGTTAAAATTCCATTTAAAAAGAGTGACGAACACCAACCTCGCATTTGAAGGAATTACCACCCTAATTGTTCAAATTGAGGCTCTACTAAATTCGAGATCGATATGTAAAATACATGATGACCCAACGAATTGGGAAATACTAACACCGGCACATTTCCTGGCCGGCGATTCATTAGCCGCTATTTCAGAACCAACTTTAGATGATGTGCCATTAAGAAAACTCTCAGTGTGGCCAAACATACAACAGCGCATCCATTGGTTCTGGAAACGATGGCATCGCGACTATCTCACATCATTGAAGCATAGATATAAATGGAAATCGTCAAATCATAAATTCGAACTCGATGACGTTGTTCTTATACGGGAGGACAATTTATATCTTAGCCAATGGATATTGGGCAGAATCAAAAATGTTTATCCTAGAAGTGATGGTGTCACAAGAGTGGTACGCTTACAAATAGCGAAGAGGGAATTAAAACGTCCCGTACACAAACTAGTAGCCTTACCTGTTAAGGAATAAAATCCCTTAAGGCGTGGAAGTATGTTGAAGCAAATAAAATATAAAAACAATAATTGCGAAATGTACATCATAGTAATTTCCAATCGCGCTTGAATCGAAGGAATACAATTATCGCCGGATAAATTTCAAGTTTTGCGGAAACAGTTGTACAGTGTTCTTATCCACTCCACAACTGCAAATAAGTAGCAATTTATTATGTAAAGTTAGCTCAACATTTCTTAAAAGCTAGTCCAGTGATAGTCATACCAAAGAACCCGGAGTCCGCATGCACTACAAGCAATTAAACAAGCAAACCATGATAGTTCGTTAGATAATTTTTTCCGGTTTTGACTCAGTTGGAGGGAGCCATTCCGAAGCTTGTTGACGGGTTTGTATGTTAAACCCGTAAACCCGTGTCTCATCACCAGTTATAATGCGTTTTATGATTATGGAGTCGAAATTGACTCGTTCTAGCATGTTTTAAGCGACATTTACGCGATTGATTTTTTGAAGGAAATTCAGGTCTTTCGGAACTATATAGTGAAGCCGCAACACATTTCATGCTCAAACAATCGTGGACAATAGTACGAATTAATTCGTGAGGGACAGAAAGTTGATTTATCGTTAGCCTTCTCGAACATTTTCAGCGAGTCGCCACACGAAATTCTATTTACAATACAAAATTTGAGGTAATTTCGTTGTTCGATATTTTTATTCATTATAAAAATCGGGAAACACACTGAAATGAATTGGCAAAACAGAGCACTGTAAACAAACTAAATACCCGACCGAGCTCAAGCTTCACGTCAAGATAGAGGACAGTTGTGTCAACTTAGCGACAAAAAAATTACAATCCCTTTAAGCGGGCCTTTTAAATGCCCAGTTCCCGTTACTTTCATGCCAGAGTGTAAATTGGGACTTTGTACTGGTTTGGACAAATGTTGATTTCATCAGAAGAGTTTGCAATTTTGAATAAAAAGATTCTAGACACACGTGAAAATTTAGAATAAATTTTAAGCCAAGGTGACATTTAAGTGGGAGTTTGCGAAACCCTTACTTCTTTAATAATATTTTATTAGTAAACTTCAATTAAATTTTCTAATATTTAGATAAATATTATGTAATCAATTCGTCTTTTAATTTAACAAATAATTCGAATAAAAATCTAATTTAACTGCTCAGTTAAAACGCTGTAAATAGGAAATACACAATTTCTATTCTGTTCTCCCACAATTATTCCAAGGAGAACCATTATTGAACTGCACAGATTGGCTATTCGGAATAAGATTTCTCAAAATCTGAGCACCGGATGTGGCAGTGCAGTTCCATTTAATGGAAGCTTTTATAATTTGTTTTCAATTTTTAAAAAGATTTAAATAAATTTAAACATTAAATATTCAACCAAGGAAGGAAATTTAAACAGAGATAATATTTTTTGATTCGATCAAGTTCGGGAAATTCTATTTTTCGCGTTAGAAATCACGTGTGGTGTAGTCAAGAAAGTCGGGTGTTGGCCACAATATATTCACCCCTCCACTTTTTAATTATTATTACTGCGAGAGGAAATTTAATCACAAAATTGTTCCGTTTGTATTTTTCCCAAAATTATAATTTTTTTATTTCTTGGTACAGCATAAAACAGTAAATAGTATTTAGTATGTTTTAATTAAATAATGGCATCAGTGTGTGGTGTATCTGGTTAGCCTTTGGACAAAAAAAAAACACAAAAACTATTATGACTGTAACCAGTAAACAAAAATTAAAACGGAACCAAGCCAAATAAAGAAAATTAACAAACCAAAATATATTCTGGAATAAGCAATTTTCATTCGCCTTTGTGCACATACTACTCGTATATGCTGCTGCACACAGGAAAAAAGGAATATAATGCTGTCCTGAAATTTTCACAACCCATAGAAAAATTAAAATATATTGTAACAGACAAATAAATTGTAGAAATTTAGGTTAGTATATCCTTACTTCAGTCATACGATTCCTGGGATTTTATAAGCTATTTAATTTGGTTACCGATGAAATTTAGCAGCTTACCGCGTTTCATATTTCAGTTCTATTTACCAAAATAATTTTATGTTGAAAATAAAATGTGATATTTATATTGGTTTAAATTTAACATGTTGAAGTCGTTTTTGGTACAAAATATGCTTACATAAAAATGTCTGTATTCCTTAACTTGCATATATGTATACGAATGTAATCTATGTATGTAGATTTGTGTATTTAGTTAAATGAAAATTGTGGTGCAAACTTGGGATATGATATGTCGGAAACGAGAATACATGTTGTTGTGGTGATTTCTGTTATTCGTAATAATTTTTATTTAATTTTTGGTTTTGTAATTTAAAATATATACATTTTCCATTTTTCATCCCCCATCATAAAATACAGAAGATACAATATTTTATAATAAACCACTTCAAACGTCGTTTTAACCAATGGATATTCTTGGATTCGCATTTTTGATATGAATTTACTGCGAAACACTGTACGCTCGGAAAGTTTTTAATTTTTTTATTCAGCTCATAGTGATGGTTTTCCTATTTATAGTGCTAATATAAAAGAGAAAAACTATAAATAAAAATCCTTTGTGAAAATATAGCAATACACATGCATCTGAATACATACGAGTGAGCATAACAAAAAAGTTTTAAATTAGAAATAAAAGTTAATAATATAATGGCAGTATTGTTGGTTGGAGGAATAAGTTTGTTAGTTTCGTACACTATCTTGCCTATAAATTTTATTAGAGTCAGCAATAGCATGACAAAGCATACTGCATGTTCAAAATATTCCTTAATATTTATCACAAAATCTTTCAATTACCAAAAATTTGTTCACACACGTACATATAAGATTACCAAAAATTATACATCACCAACAAATAGGTGTAATACCTAAATATATTGAATATTTAAATTATAAAGTTTTTGTAACTTATATCTTGTTTTAGCATATAACATAATAATGTTACATGTATGATGATATAAAGTAATCCTTTTCCAAAAGGATATGAGTTGTAAAATATATGTTTTGATTATTTGTTGTTTGTCTATAATTCCTTTTTATATATTTTGTCAATAAAAAGCAATTTTTGTAGTCTTGTTATTGTTTGGCTAGAATCGTATGGAAATTATATTTATTCCGGAAGATTAAGTCACAGACACTACTCTGTTCTAAATTTCAAGGCAATTTAAAATAAAATAAAATTGAAATCATGTGGAGTTTATATCCTGCTAATTTATTTTACAGATAATTTAATAAATGGTACACAGCAGTCATGGCAATTTACTTACGATTTGCCCGATTATTTAATTAGAAATATTTATTTAACCTATTTTGAACTTCTTACTTGAAAGCTGTGTGATACTAAATAAAATTTAAATTTTCGTATCGATATTTAAATACTCAAAAAGGTGTCAATTTGTTTTATTTGCTTGCTTTGCTTTACGAGCATGCGTGTGTTGTCTGAAAAGTTTCCGACCTAACAAAGATACAATACATTTGGTTTTCAAATCTATTGTTATTTTTATGCATAGTCTCCTAGCGATGCCCCCAGCTCTTCAACTCGTCCAAATAGTACTTTGCGTCTTTCTCTGCAAAATTGTTATGTGCTTTACACATAACGCACTGGTTGCATTGTCTTTATATGTATATATATAATTCTTCTGTAAAAAAAACTCATGGGCCGTCCCATCTTCCATGTCCAGTACTATAAGCTGGCATGGAGCTATACAAAGCGCAGATGGTAATTTAAATCGGTCCTATAGCCGTACGTCTTCGGTTTGGCAGGTATTGCGTATAGTAAGAGGGGAAAATCAACCGTGGAGGAGCAGGGAGTGCTTCGGCCTCAGAAAAGATTGTGTGGATTAATAAAAATAATAATAATAATTCTTCTGTACGTGGGTATGTAATTAAACTTTTGAATTTTGTGTGTATGTGTGTTTGAGACCTCCGTGAAGGCAGCCCGAATTTCAATCCCGAGTTTTAATTTTTTACTTATCGCAATACAACTTCTGTCATGACACAAAATATACGCAAATTAGAATCACATGCAAATTATAATAAAATGTGTATAAAATAGCAACGTATAAATCGTTGCTTTTAAAATTTTATTAAAGTAAAACCAAATTTATTACTGATAAAACATCAAAGCGAAAAATAAATGGGTCGTATATTAAAAAAAAAATCAAAAATGCTTTCAGAAGCAGACGATTACAGAGCGATTCACGAGCACATGACATGTACCGTCGAAATTGTTAAGCCTATGACTACAAACTGAGAGATATGAGCAAAATTCTATCTAAAATTATCTCGATATAGTCGTTTAAATCTCGGTTCACAGGCGATTCACGATCACTTGGCATATACCGCTGAATTCGTTGAACTTTTGACTATAAACGAGGAGATGTGTAGAAATTTCTATCTGGAATTATCTGCATATAGTCGTTTGAATCTCGACTCATAAACGATTCACGGGCAATTGGCCAATACCGCCGGATTCGTTGAACTTTTGACTACAAACAAAGAAATTTGTAGAACACTTCTAACAGGATTAATCTGGATATAGTCGTTTAAATCTCGACTCACGGGCGATTCACGAGAACTTGGCATATATCGCCGGATTTGTTGAAACGAGGAGATTTACAGAAAAATTCTTTCTGAAATTATCTGGATATAGTCGTTTGAATCACAGGCGGATTCACGAGCACTTGCCATACACCACAGGATTTGTTGAAGTTTGGACTACAAACGAAGAGATTTGAAGAAAAATTCTATCTGGAATTATCTAGATACAGTCGTTTGAATTTCGATTCACAGGCGATTCACGAGCACGAATCCGGCGGTATATGCAAAGTGCTCGTGAATTGCCTGTACGACGAGATTCAAACGACTATATCCATAAACATCAATTTTAAATTTCGGGCTTAAAGTTCGTGCTAGAAACATAGTGGTCAATTACTTAATACTAATTAAGCATTGTCGCTTTCAGATTAGTTTAGGCTGTCTAGGTTTTCCAATAATTGAAGAGATAATTTTAAAATACTTAAAAATTATATTTGGGCAGGATTCTCTAAATATTATTACAGATTATTATGCCACGTTTTACTGTCACGACAGTGCTATTTTTTCGGGCTGGGATATGAAATGTTCTCGATAGTTATAGTTTAGTATTCCTAACGGGCTTTTCAACTTAATATTGGGCTAGGTTCATATAAATGAAGTCTGACTATGCCACCAAGCATAGTAATATATCTTAAACATTCATAAAAGTAATTTTAAAATTTTGGGCTGAAGAATGTTATAAACGTCATGAAATTCTATCATGATACTGTTTACTGTCACGATAGTGACATTTTTCAGGCTGGGATAGTAAACTCTCACGGTAGTGATAGTTTAGTGTTGCCATCGCGTTTTTTCGGGCTGAGTATCGGTCTAGCTTCATATACATGTGTTTGAGCGGGTTCCTTGGGATGGTTTAGATTCACAATTGGACTTGGTAGGTGGCACTGCAATCAGACGCTACGATTTTATTTTTTTTTTCGCATATCACCACAAAATATCACCCCCACCCCCATCACCCCCAATCTTTATATATATATATATATGTAGGTGTGTATGCTAGTGAACTCCTCCTAAACGGTCGGATCGATATTGTAGAAATTATTTGTGTTTGTTTCAGTGGGTCCCTGGATGGTTAAGATTCACAATTGGACCCGGCAGTTTACGCTGCGATCGGGTTCTTGAAAGTTTTTTTTTTATTTCTTGACGATTTTTTTTTTAATTTTTCGGATATCAGAACATATAACCCCAAGAGGGGACAGTTGTGCCAACTTAGCGACAAAAAAAAACTTTTCCAATAAAGGAATTGTAATTAGTAATTGATAATTTGAAAACGGGATCTCGTTTGCCATGACGTCTCTTGTGCAATGGCATGGTGGTGTACAAGTACCTTTTACATGACTTTGGTTTTGCATATGTTTTTTGTGGATTTCTCACAAATGTTGTACGATTTTGCATGTACAAGTTGCTATGTATAAATTACTTGTAGAAACAAGGTTGTTTCTACATATTCTTCTACATTGAATTGTCCATTTATAAAGAATTTTGAACACGGAGGATTGTCCGTTGAGAATTAATTGTTGCAGAGTTTCTTATAGTTGAAGAAACTATCTGATGGAAATAGGCTTTGTCAATTTTGGCACCTACCGATACTATCTACGCCTATAATGCCTAAATATGTGTCATTTTCAGGGGTGATTACGTTACTGACTTTCATTTTTCGTAAGTCGAGATGGACGTTTTTGTTACCTACCTACTCTACCTATAACGCCGATATGGGAGTTATTTTCCGGATATTTGGAAAATGTTCCTATTTATTTTGTTTTGTTTTTTATTTAAATTATTGCAGCTGAATATATTTCATCTAGTAATTTTTTTTCTTAATTTAGTCACTTTTGAAAGAGAAGAGGTCGATTGGTCAGCTCCATTTATAGGTTTTTACTGAAGTAGTCTTTGCACTGGTGTCCTTAATCCATTAAATCAATTGGTTTCGTTCTCTGCAATCGCCTTACTGCATGTGAAGTGTCCAACATACTGCAAAGCTCTTCATTTATGAGTTGATAAATACGTTGTCCATGAATTACTGCAAGTTGTTTTATTTCTTCTTGAACTTTCTATGAAAGTCATCATTCCTAATGTACCACGGAGCGCTAACTATACCACGTAGCACTTTTTTCTGGAAAGTTTGTATTATTTTGGTTATGGTTTTCTTTGAACAGGCACAGAGCTGAATTCCGTAAGTCGATACAGGTTATAGCACCTGTTGATATAATAGAAATTTATTTTCGGTTGACAATTCCGAATTTTTCCCGAGCAACCAATACATTTTTCGATATTTGATACTAAGATCATCTTTTTTCTTGATCTTTTCATCTGAGCCTGGTATCTAAATTCATCGCCAGATATTTAGCCTTTTTTGCATACGGAATCTGCTGACCGTTAATGATTACAGGTTTTTAGTTGACTTTTAAGATTAGTAAAATTGATTCATTGAACCCGACACACCACATTTCTGTCTATTTTATGATTTTATCACATGTCTCGTGCTGATAGAACTGCAGTATCATCAGCAAATGTTGCAACGATAACACAGTTTAATTGGGGTAGATCTCTGGTGTAGAGCAGGTCCTATTTAATTGGATAATTTAAAAATTCTGGAATGTTTTAAACGATGGGATGAAATTATTATTACCTGATGATTATTTTTATTTTACTGGGATAAAAAACTATGTGATTTCTTGATTGATCGGGATGGACTGCGGGATCGAGAACCGACGCGTAATCGAAAACTGTTGCGTGATCTAGAATCATCGCTTGATCGAGGCCGTAATCGTGTCGCTAATTCACTTCAAATTGTTGTTGTGTCGCGAATCATACCTTTCTGTTTAGAGATCGACTGTTATTTCTGCACGACAAATTAAAGATGGCTGTCTCGAAATTCGTTTGTCCGGTTAGGAGTGGTCGAATTGCAAAGTCGTTGAAGTTAAGCCGAAATAGTTCAGCCCGAAAATAATTGGTGCGTTTAGCGGCTTAAATGTAGCTGATAATGAACCACATTTGTAACTGCTCATCAAACATTCAATTATACGACATTTGCATTTTCAACATACATATATATCAATGTTATGTTACTTGATTCTTAATTTAAATGTCCTAATTTTACCTCATGTTAGTTGTATTTGTCATTTGCATTATACACTTGCATTATACAAAGTACATTTTGCTAATTTTTCTGTTTGTTGTTTTCGCAATCAAATTGCTTGTCTGAGATTTTTATTAATGTAAAATGCAAAGTATTCGAGTTAGTCGTAAACAGTATGTCAAGATATTCATTTCGGATTTCAACTTAAGTCGAAATTACAATTAGAATAAACAGCTGATAATTTGTACAGCTAGATTGAATAAAAAACTGCATTATTATTTTTTGGGTCGTGATCGCATATAGCGAATAAATAATCAATTGAGATCGCTCGTCAGCGAATATTACAATCCAGTAATACCACGATCAATTCAATTCAACGGATTGGAAAACGCACCGGTCCGTTTGCATTGGTGTCAGATGTGGGATACATGGACATTGATATCACCGTACGGACATTTTTCCGCTATTCATTCAAGGAGAGTCGGCTGGTGATGTGACTTGCAGTTTATATTCAGCTAAGTATCACGTTTTTTTGTTATAAACGTATAATTTCTATTTTGCGAGTTATTTGCTAGTCATTTGTAACGTAAAATTCAGAACTTGCGATTCATTTTTTATAGTGTAATAACAGTTTAATAGTGAAAAATTACAGTTATTTTTTGATATACCTTGTGGTTATATTTTGTTTTCGTGGTTTCAATATTACACTGTTATACATCGTGTTCTCTCTTTTTTGTTCTGAATTTTTTTGTTATAATATTGCATTCCTACATACCTCGTTGTCATTCTTCTGTAGTTTTGATTTTCTTAGTTTCAATATGTCGTCCAAAACACAACAAAAAGACGATGCAAACATTGCAACAAACAATTTTGAAGCTTATTTTAAAGAATTGCCTGAATTCGTTGAGCCTAAATTGGACACCGCTCAAAAGTCTCAAATTCAGCTTCGACTTAATGATTTAACAATAAATTATGAAAACTTCAAAAAGAATCAAACACTGTTTGAATCGCCAGACGAAACACAATTAGAATCTAAGATCCGAACCACCATAGATCGGTATGATCGATATCACTTACAACCGATGGTAGAAGATAGGATTGCGGATCTTGCTAAAAAAAGGGTTATGCCAGTTACTCATGTAAGTGAAGAGCTTTAATTCATTCCGAAATTACCTGAACTCAAGCTAGACACATTCAATGGAGAGATTATTCGATGGAGGGGATTTCACGAATCATTCGATAAGCATGTACATAGTACACCCTAAGTTGAACAGTATAACTAAGTTTCAATATCTCAAAAACTCAGTGGTGGGCTCCACCGCTAAATGTTTTGAAAACTTAGATTTTATTTCCGGTAATTATGTTGACGATTACAATTCTCATGTTCGTTCACTTAAAAATCTTGGTCGCCCTGTTCAGTATTGGGTTGATTTTCCAGTTTATCTTATCTCGTCCAAGTTCGATTCTCACACAAACTCCAAGTGGAAGGAAGCATCATTGCCGAATGTACTTCCTTCATTCGAGGACATTTCAAAATTTATTCATGGCTATAAGAGATCATTTCGATGCTATAAGTTAAATAAATGTAAAACTGATTTTTCATCTTCATCTTCAAAAAACTCCCAATTAGAATCAAGACCTATCAAATCTCATCAGTTGCAACCAAAACCGTTTAAACGAATGACATTGTCTGCAGTTAAGGGATACAACTGTGTCGTGTGTAATCAAGTAGGACATCTTGCTAATCGATCTCATAAATTTCTTGCAATGTCTGTTGACGAACGCAAGGGAATAGTTGCCGAATTGAAACTGTGTACAAATTGCTTAAGAACATCACATAATATTGAACAATGTAAAATTACTGATGTATGCCGAATTTGTAAGGTTAAACATCATACTCTCTTGCATCCAGATATTATAGCATCTTCAAGTGATACAGCAATTCCACATCAAGGTAATATTACATCTCAGATCAACTCTGAAAAATCTATACACTGACTAGTGCAATTGCGCCTAACGATAACCAAATTCTAACTACTTTACTGGGTCCCTTTGCTGCAAAATTCATTTTTCTTGCTACAGCATTGGTTGAAATTCCTGATACACATGGTCGTCCAATTGAAGCTCGAGCTTTACTCGATTCAGGTTCGCAATTTAACTTTATCACAAATTCATAAATTCAGCGTTTAGGAGTTAAGACTCATTCTTCACATGCCAACATTAACGGAATAGCATGTGCTTCTACTTCATCGTCCCGAGCTTCAGCTATTACGATACACTCACGTATAAATAATTTCTCTAGCCAACCCGTCATTCTGTGAGCCTCATGAAGTTGATTTACTTCTTGGAGCTGATATTTATTTCAAACAGCAATCCATTGGTCAAATGAGACTAGGTAATTAATTACCTATCCAACAAAATACGATATTGGGTTGGGCTGCAGCTGGAGGAACTTCAGTTACATACTTCCAGCAATTGCAATTCAGTCGCGGTTTAACCTCATTTAGATGAATTATTAGGAGGAATGCAGAGGAATGCCATAACCATGATCATTAGCTTAATCCGAATGTGATAAACAGTTGAATGAGAATTTTTCTAGAGATGCTGCAGGCAAATTCATCGTTAGGCTTCCTTTCACTTCCAGTCCAGCATTGCTTGGTGACTCATCATTTTTAGCCAAGAAAAGATTGTTTATGCTCGAAAGACGGCTCAACATCAATCCAGAAATTTCTACACAATTTAAATCATTTATGAGAGAGTATGAAACTCTTAAACATATGGAAATGGTTAAGTTTGTTGAACCGTTTGATGGCTCGGCAAAATCATCAAGCGATTATTCAATCAATGACCTATTTATGAATGGGCCAGTTATTCAGAATGAATTATTTGCTGTTATTCTGAGGTTTCGGTCTCACATTCATGCTTTTAGTGCTGATATCTGTAAAATTCATCGGCAAATTCAACTCCATTCCGAGGATCAAAAATATCAGTATATCTTCTGGCGATACAACCCTTCTGAGGTACTTCAAACATTCCAGCTAAAGACAGTCACATATGGCACCACTTCAGCACCTTATCTGGCAACACGTTGTTTACTTCAACTTGCTCTCGACTTTAAATCAAGTCAACCAACAGCTAGTGCAGCAATTCGTGATGACTTTTATGTCGACGATCTGTTGACTGGTTCTGATGATCTAGTTGATGCAGCAATGTTGAAAATAAACATTACATCAATTTTGCAAGGTGCTAATTTACCTTTGCGTAAATGGTGCTCCAATAATCGGGAACTTCGTAATGATATTCCAGGAGAAGATCGTGAACTCAAATATCGAATTGATGATAAAACTGGCATACAAACTCTAGGTTTGTATTGGCATCCAGTGCACGATTATTTTCGTATCAATGTCAACATGGGTTCAACTAATAATTCATCCTACACTAAGAGAAAAGTAATATCCCAAGTTTCAAAAATGTTCGACCCTCTTGGAATAGTGTCTCCGATAGTAGTAGTGGCTGCTTGTAGAATCAAAATTAAACCCAGCGGATTTGATTTCAAGAGGAACTTTGCCTGCTGCTTGCTTATGAATTCTGAACTGTGGTGGTTTGGACCTAATTTTCTTCATTCGCCAATTGAAGCTTGGAATAATTCAAACAACAGCATTCAGCAACTTACAGAATCAATGGAGGTAATCGCAGAAAAATCTAACAATTCAAAACGTTATGGTATATATACATCGTTTCGTCAGCAATTGCCGCTTCAAAAATTTAAAGATAACTGGGCCTTTGAATGCAGAAGAAATAAAAATTGGATTAAATACTGTACTACATCTAGTACAATCCGCCTGCTTTCCAATAGAGTATAGAGGGTTACAGAAACCTAACTTCATCGTACGTCATCCATCACTAAAATCCCTTTCTTTATGGTGGCCGTGTAAAATTTGCAGCAATTTCTTATACATCACGCCATCCACTTTTACTACCAAGCAATCATTATTTTAGCACCACACTAATAACTTTCATCCACAGAAAGCATATTCATGTTGGACCACAAGCTCTTTTAGCAGCAGTACGACAATCATACTGGCCAATAAATGGAAGACATATGACTGAAAGGTAGTGTGTAATGTGCTGCCGTGTAAAACCGCGATTTTCTGAACAAATATTGGCGCATTTACCGTCAGAACAAGACAATCCAGCACCACCTTTTTACAATTTTGGCATAGATTTTTTATCCATTATCGCATCCGTAAAAAGTGTCCGACTAAGACATATTTGGCCATTTTTGTAAATATGTCTTGCTCCAAAGGCCGTTCATCTGGAATTAGCGTCTGATCACACATTTATTGGTGCATTTCGACGCTTTACAGCTACAAGAGGACTGTGTAAAATTGTATTCACAGACAACGGGACAAACTTTGGGGCTGATAACTCTGAATTACACGATCTATACAATATTCTTCACGATACAGAGTTTCAACAGTTAAGCTGCTGTACTAGAGAAGATCAAATTACTTGGAAATTTTCACCACCTGGTTCCCCACATTTCGATGGTATTTATGAGGCTGCTGTTAAGTCAGCTAAATATCATATTAGTCGCACGATGGGAAACGCGAACTTACCTTATGAGGAGCTCAACATATTAATAAAACAAGTTGAAGCAGTGCTAAATTCACGACCCATCACTCCAGTTACTACTGATGATAATTTGGAATTCCTAACACACGGCCATTTTCTCATGGTCGATCGTTGACTGCTATACCTGAGTCAGCTATAATAAAACCTGATGACATAAAGTATGCTAAGAGGTGGGAGTTGGTGAAACTTTTATACAAACAATTTCATGACCATCTTACTACTTACAGCAATTGCAGCACAGGTAATATTGGAAACATAAACAGAGAAATATTATTGAGGGAACTATCGTAATCGTCAAGGACTCAAACCTACCACCTCTCAAATGTAAATTTGGGAGAATAACTGAGCTTCATGCTGGTCCAGATGGATTAGTATGAGTAGCTTCGATAAAAACTGCAACCGGACTAGTCAAACGAGCTATTGTCAATATTTGTCCACTTTCAGTAAATGTTGAACCACCGAGTGTTCAAGACGGGGGAAAATGATAATGAACCGAATTTGTAACTGCTCATCAAACATTCAATTATACGACATTTGCAGTTTGCAATATTGCATTATTTAAAGTACATTTTGCTAATTATTTTGTTTGTTGTTTTCGCAATCAAATTGCTTGTCTGAGATTTTTATTAATGTAATATGCAAAGTATTCGAGTTAGTCGTAAACAGTATGTCAGATATTCATTTCGGATTTCAACTTAAGCCGAAATTACAATTAGAATAAACAGCTGATAATTTGTACAACTAGATTGAATAAAAAACCGCATTATTATTTCTTTGGATCGAGATCGCATATATAGCGAATAAATAATCAATTTGAGATCGCTCGTCAGCGAATATTACAATCCGGTAATACCACGATCAATTCAATCCAACGGATTGGAAACCCTCCAGTCTTTCAGTAGCTAAGTGTAAATGTATATAGAAAATGTAGCCCCAACCCGAATTAAAATTTCATGACGAATAATAAGGTAATTTTGGTATTGAAGAAAATATATTTATAATTTTTTGTTAAAAATCATTATTCTGTATCTTGAAATTCCGTAGAAAAGCAGCTCCCGCTATTAATAAAAACAATTAAGAGGTTGTAACTTTTAACCTTCAAATACTTCGTATTCTTCAAGCACATTAAACAAACAATTAAAATTCCCATCAGTCGTAAAATTTATAGCCGTTCGCTTGTACCTGTACCAGAGAAATTTATGAGGTATATACCGCCAGAGAGGCATTGGTCTCACTAAGATGCCATAATAATTTTATAATCCTTTCCAAGAGAAATTTACAAAATAATGAACATTTCGAAATAGGGAGGAGTCGCAAATACGGTTGTGCCTATACTAGAGTTATTTATGTCTAGACGGCAGATACCACCAGATAGGATCAACATAATTTTTCGATAATCTTAACCAATCCATATACATTTATAAAAATATTCCAATTTGATATATGCAATTGATATATTGGACCACATTTCGGAATTTTGAACAAGAACAACAAATCAATTTGTACATTATTTCGGGTGAATTATAGCTTTTCATCACAAATTATTGAGTTTTGTACAGGAGATTGGTATATACTCGTAACAGATACGAATCCTCTAAACTATTCAACGAAAAACCATTTAGAAATTCTTTCAATTTTAAACAAATAAAATTCTCTGCTTGAAATCGTATTTTTCAGTTTTACAATAAAAATATTCATAAGAATATTATAAATTTTGTGCCCGGAAGAAATTTATTAATATTTAACAAATTTAAAATAAAAATAAACTTTACAGCGTAAAAATGTTCATCATATTATTTGTTGTATGATAAAATTGTTAAGCTTCGATTTTATTTTTTGTTGGCACGCCAAACCAGCAAATGAATAACGAATTCAACAAAAAATAAATCAAAAACGAATTTTAAACAGAGTGAAAACAATTTTTAGAAAAACATCAAACGAATTTTGTTTTTATGTTAACTTTTTCTTCAACATAATGAAAAATTTATTAAGATAAGACAAGAGAAGTTTTTTGTTGGTTTCTTTAAATTATGCAATTTTCTGCATAATTTCTGTGCAGAAAAGAAAAAGTTTTTGCTAAAAAATTATAGCTCAACTGCAGAGAATTCCCTCGAATGTGTAATGTGTATATGTTTTATATACACAAGATAAAAATTTAACACTATTCGCAATATAATACCATCCCATTTTTCGCATATCATCAAAATCGAAAAATCACATAAACAACTGGGGTGTGAACTACATTACAACAAAACAGAACTGTAATCAAGTCGAATATGTCGGATCCAAAAAAATACTTAATTATGCAAATGGTCAAAAAAAGGATCATCTTAATGATTAGAAAATATGTTGTTGAGTTTCTTTCATATATCCAATATTGGAAATAGTGAGAATTGGATTTTTACTTCGAAACTTTACACAAGGGCTTTGTGTATTAAAAAAAATGATTTTTTTTTGTATCAAAATAATCGAATTAATTTAATTTAATTTTTATTATCAAATTAAAATTGAACACGAAAAATGATGATGTTCAAAGGCGCGCAGGAGCTTTTTATAGAGATACATTGTACATTGTTATTTGTTATCAATCAAGACAAATTTTGTTCTCAAGTAAAATTTATAGAACCGACTCGATTGTAATATATTTCTATTTATCTTTTTAATATTACATAAAAGAAGGGTATAATAGAAATTAAATTAGAAAAGTGCTGTTCGTTGTAGATTACTTTATGTACATTAAAATTGGAACAAGGTTTCTCTTCCACTCGATTTTATTTTTTCCTATATAAGTTTAAAAAAAAAAGTTTTTGTGCTGTAACCTTTGAAGCTCGATGAAAAATTTCCGTTTTTTGTTTGAGACGTACATAAAAAAAATTCTAAGAAGAGCTTTTTTTACCTGCACAATGGAACGGCTACATATAATACAATATTATATAACAATAGGGTGGATAGCCAAATTACATTCTGCGTTTCAAACATTTTAAAGTGTATTTAAACAAAAACACTGAGCTCTCACGAAGTATAATAAATTTTGAAATCAGTAAAAATTTGATATATGAGACAATAAAAACTCGATTGAATTAATTTTTAACGTTTTTATTATTTATATCAGTACATATAAAATAAAATCCATTTATAGATGAATTAAAATGGATTTCAAACTTTTGTTTCATGTACGTATATCGGGATAAATAAATATATATAAAAATATAAAAAATAATAGAATTACTATTTTCCAACCATAAATGTCACCAACATTTAATTGGAATCAATTTTGATCGTAATTTATATTGGCAGAATTTTTAATTCCTAGGCCCATTACATAGCAGCTAGATGATACACTATAAATTTAGATTATAGTTTTGTTGGTGCCTTACACGATGATATGAACGAAATTTTATTTAACACTATGCGTCATGCAGTTTATGGCCAATGATTTATATAAGTGGCTTTGTATGACACGCATTACAGTTATTTATTGTGAAAAATCAGTTTAATGGATAATTTTTTTTTTAATTTTATGGTGGTCTGGAATAAATGGAATTTTAAATTAAATTAGTTTTTAAATTACGTGTTTCCAATTGACAGCCGGCTTTACAGCATACAAATTAAATCTAAAACTTGAATTCCCAACATATTAATGTTTTTGCCCAAAATTCTAGCTATACATTTTTTTGGTTATAAAGTGAAATAAAAGCTTGTAGTTGTAGTGTAGGTATAAAGGAATAGCTTTCCAAGTTAATCAGATCTTCGATAAACGGAATTCGTAGATATTTATTTATTTACCTACACACTATAGTACAATCGGTAATGCAACAAACACAAAAAAATGGAGGGTACCAATACCGACCTTCTTTTACTACGAATTTACACATACTCGTAGATCTCGAAACACCACTCTTGCTTTCTAAAGTGAAAAATTAAACTTACCGAACTTTTGCTAGAACTATCTGGTATAATGATAAAACGTCATCCCTGTTTAAGAAAACAAAGTTAACCCTTGTGTGGTTGGTTGAAAATTTATGGTTTAAATTTATTTAAATAATTTAATTCTTTTTCGTCTTTGTAAACGCTAAAGTTTCCCACATCATTGCAAAAATTGAAAAAGCAGTTCCGGTACACATATGTCCACAAAATATTGCAAGGATTCCCCAATTATAATGGAAAGTTTTTTATTCCGAATAGTCAAACCGGGTGGTCGGTAAAAACGGTAAATGCTAGCGGGAAAGAATGAATATTTGAGTTTGATTAAATATCACTGAGGTCACCCAATTTGTGGGGAAACCGTAAGTATGCATCCCGATAAATTAATCTGTCTGGGCTGCAGATTCCGAATTTTTTAAAGACAGACTTTTGACAAAAATCTTAATTTCCGCTTAAATTTTGGAAAACTGATTTGAACCGATAAATTGCAAATTTTATTTTAAGTGGTGTGTTATTGAAACCATCCGAATTTTGGAAAAATAGCCAATACCAACAGCGCTTATTTTACGCGAATTTATGAAGTAAGTTTGAGAGACGGACATTCCAGTAAACGGTGGTCGCTGTGCTCGTACAGTGCGTAGAATTGAGAATGTTACTGCATCGAAATTGAATGACTGAAATAAGCAAAATCAACTCACCACAGACAGCAGAAACGCAAGTTTAGCCATCCAGCTTCAGGATAATTAATTATAATTGTCCCAGATTGTTCGTTTATAAGTTTCTACTTTTCTGTTTGAACCTTCATTTTCGCACCCAAATTTGCAACGAATTTGCTCGAGAATTATCTATTCGTACGAGGCGCGTTTTTAGCTCGGAGGCTAGGAAAACCCACAGGAAAACGTAGAAATCCAATGCCTCCTCGCGAGTAACAGTTTGGCGTTCGTTGTGACGAACAATATGCTGACAATACAGTGAACTGAAGACAATAATCAACTGAATACAATAGTCAACGAGCGGGACATGCCACACAAGAAAATTGACAGCTACCATGACACCGTTAGATTTCTTCGTGTAAGGTAACTTGAAGAATCGTTGGTATGCGGAAAATTCACAAACAATTCAGGCCCTTTAGCACAACATTTCTTGAGTTATTCGCGAGAACGATCTGGAAACCATAGAAAACGTATGTACAAATTTGGTACACAAGATGTATTACTGTCAAGCTAATCGGACCACCACTTGATTGAAGATGTATTCAATCACATCGATGTGAGGTTACCAAGCCGTTGAAAGTTTAGTTTCGACCTCATGAAACATTGAATTCTTTAAATTTAAAGTCCGGGTCGTCTTACAATTCTGCAGTGACCAAACCCCAAAATAATGAAAATACATTGAAATTTTATAACCCCTTCGCAACCTCTAATTTTATTGAATTTGACGCATACAAACGATTTTGATATGAAATTTTAGGTTATCAGGGTCAACAACTAGACACCAGCTTCACATCAAGGTGAGGTTACCAAGACGTCGAAAGTTTGGTTTCTGGCAGTCACCCAGTCTTATGAATGCGTCAAATTCAAAAAAATTCGGGGTTACGAAGGAGTTAACAAATGCGTTTGTAAGTTCAAAGCATTTTCCATATTCGTGTAGTTTGATCACTGCAGTCTAATGAGAAGAACTAATTTTTTGATTTAAAGAAATCAATGTTTCAGTAGGTCGAAACCAAACTTCCAACGGCTTGGTAACCTCACCTCGATGTGAAACTGGTCTCTGGCTGTCATCCAGAATTATGCAAAATTCCATATTGTATTTAATCAGTAATCGGAAGGTTTGTTCTTGCTCATAAAGCAATAAAATTTGGTTAAAAATTAAATTTTGGGCTAAATAGACCATCACTTGGATAAAAAATCGTTTGAATTTTAAATATAAAATCTGTACAAGGGTCCTACGTTTAGATTTTTAAGTTTGCCGTACTCCTGAAAACCAATGAGAACACTATTTACAATTCTCTCTTCAGCTCAGACGAATTGTCTGATCAGAGTGAAATAGTTTTTTTTTATAAATTTTGAGATCCCAGTGATTTTTGGCTGAAGTCGGTCCACCTGAAGTGGCCGCTTCAATTGGATATTTTTTGTTTTTTTATAAATATTAAAAAAATATCATTTACGATAAAAACGCCCATAAACTAAAAGATTCTAAATGAAATTTACAACAATATCGGTCTAGATAATTTTTCCAACATTTTACCGAAAATGACGATTTTTTGTCAAAAAACTATTTTCCAGAAAAAAATGGGCCCTTTATATGCCAAACGGATTGATTGATTGGAATAAAACATCATAATGAAGTTTTTTCCATAAATTTAGAGATTCCAGAGATATTTGATCAAAGCCGGTCTACCAGAAATGGCACTCTCCATAGAAGCTTTTTCGGTTCAGATCAATTTTCTAAAATCGAGGTCGAATTTTGACAAAAATAAACTTTGTACTTTCTTTTATGTAGTGAAATAACGTACATCAATCATGCACATTTTTGACCTCTAAAATTGCATTTACAAAACATGTCTGTTTATCCGTGTGTGCGTTCAGACTAATTGTCTATGTCCTATTCTTTTACATAATTTTGGAGATCTCAATGGTTTTTGGCTGCAATCGGTCTACCGGAATTGACAGTTTCCATAGGAGCTATTTTGTTTCTCGTAAATATTTTGAAAAGTATAGCATTTTCGAGAAAAACAATTATTAACTGAAAGATTCCAATTTAAATTTACAACAGTATATCGGTCCAGGTAATTTTTTCAAAATTTAACCCGAAATGGCAAGTTTTGACAAAAAAATGGTCTACAACAAAAATGCCCTGTGCGCAGCCCAGGTGGAATGATTGGTCGAGATAAAACTTCATAAGCTTCTAGTAAAAAAGAGTCCCGTGTTTTTTGCGCTTTCGGTTTTTGCAAAATATATTGAAAGGTACGCACAAAAATTCAGCTTACGTTTTTTACATAGATTTGAAAATTCCGCAGCGATATTTGGTCAAAATCGGTCCACGAGGTGGTGCCACATCCCAAATGTCAAAGGAATTTTTTCGTTTTAAAATGTAAATTAATAATCTAGCATAGTATTAGTTATGTTCTTGAAATTTAAAAAATTTGGCGATATTTTAGTTTATTCAGAGGAACCTGTTTTATAATTGATAATCCACGTTGGACCTTATTTTGAAAAGTATCTTAAATATGTATGTTCTTATTTAAGATAAGATCGACTATACACTAAATAATTATCAAATAAATTTGCAACAATACCGGTTCAGGTAAATTTTCAAAAATTTAAGCACGGTTATTTTTTGACGATTAAAACTATGTTTGTATATAGCAAAGACGAACATTTTTGACCTCGAGTTTTTTGACTGAATTACTGTGTCCTATACAGCTCACGACGAATTGACTGATCGGAGTTAAATTTATAGATTAAGCCTATTTTATAAATCTGAAAATCCCATTTTTGATCGAAATCGATTCACCGGAAATGACAGTTTCCATAGGAGCTTTTTCCTTTTTTGCGAATATAAAAATAAGAAAGAAAGATCATTGATCGTAAATCCCCGAACTTCCAAATTGTTCGCATTTTGTTATGGTAATCGGTGTAATTATTGGTGTATTATCGCATTTTGCCATATCACGTAACCTAGATAGCAGGATGATACTGGCCTAGTAAATGTAAAATTCAATAGCTAAAAATAACATCAATATCAGAAGAGGGTTCACAGGCTACATTGCTCACAGTAAATCACTTAACTGCCAAATTAATCGCATTTTATTCATTTTATCGGTTTATTATCGCATTTTGTCATATCACGGATATCACGGAACCTAGATAGGAGCCTGAAGCTGGATCAAGAAATGTAAACTCAATACCTAAAAAGTAACTCAATATAAAAAGACAGATCGCAGACTACATTTTGCATAGGAAATCCCTGCTGAACTTCCAAATTGAACAGATAGAATTGCTTACTAGAATTGTATTATACATTTTGTTTATTTGCTTCGTTTAGGTGCCTTCCAACTAACTAAAACGATGGGTTCTGCTAGCTTTAGAAAAAGTTAGCAGAACCCATATGAAAAAATATTTTAAAAACAATTTGAAAATTAAAGGTTAATTTTAGGCTAATTAAATGTCCTATTTAAATTTTATTATTCTGCTCATTCTAGAAAAGGCATAAGGTATTAATATGTGACTCAAATCTGGTGGCGGTCTGGTGTAATAAATTATTAAAGGTGGTCAAATCGACCTTTAAATTAAAAATTTCAAACCTTTACCGTTCGGAGCAAATTCCGTATAATCTGACTCAAAAATAATTTATGACACACCTGTATAAAGTTGATCTACCCTTTACAACGACCACAGAGTAACATTAGACTCCATTTCTGGTGGCGGTCTGGTGTGATAAATTATTAAAGGTATTAAAATCGACCCTTAAATTACCTATTTGAAGCCGCCACCGTTTGGAGTCAATTCCGCGTATCCTGACACAAAAATAATTTATTACACACCTGTATAAGGCTGACCTACTCTCGACAAGACTTCTTGCAATATTTTTCCCAAAATCTGGTAGTCTGGTGTACATTTTTTTATTAAAGTTGGTTAAATTGTCGTTTTGGGGTGAAATTTACCCTTAGGCAAGTTATAGGAGTGGTATTGAACTTACTTATTCAATGTAATTAATGTGTAATAAATTCTGGTCCAAGAATCGTCTCGATATCAAAGCTACTTCAAAAGTTACAATTTTGGCAGTGCAGGTTTAATTGTAAGCTAAACCTACCACTCGTTCCTCGAAAACAGTAACTGTAATAAAATCGGGATTTGTTGTAATAAACTGTAATAAATGTGTAATAAATTATAGTACAGGTTTCATTGAAGCGAGCTAATTTAGTCGGTGCAGGTTTAGAGCACTGAAATTTCGTTCATGTACAATATCATCATAAATATTTGTTACGAACCATAAATATTTATCACGAATCGTAAACGAATTTCTTTAAAAATTTTAAAAAGTAATAACTATTGGATAAATTATTTAGCCCATGGTACGATTTTTCGTCGATACGGTGAAGAACGGCGTGAACATTAACGTCATGTCGGTGTAATTGGCTTAGAACCGTTGCAATTAGGAAGGTTCCGTGGCTACAGTGGAAACATGCATGGTCGTCGTCATCTTAAGATTCCAGGTAAATGGTGGTTGTCGTTGGTCATCTTGACGCTTACAGCTAAGTGTACAAATTTGTTGATTTTTTTGATTTATTTATTATTATTTATTTAAATTATGATTGACATTTATTATTATTTATATTTTGTGTTTAAGAACTGTCATTTACATGTTTGGCTAAATAATATTTATTTTCTTAAATGTAGCGTACCGCTAATAATAAGGTGGAGTTTAGATAGAACCGATTCAGATTATAAGAAATGTTTAGGAATAAATTTAATAATGTTTACCGTTTATTTATAGTGATAAATAAATTACTATTGTTATTTTATAGACATTTTCTCGATATGGTACAGTGATAGCAATAATTAATAGGGCGACCCGTTTTTCCTCATGTCCGATTTTGTACCGGGCTCAGGGCTAAAAATATTCGTTTCTATTAGAAATGACTTCATGCAAATTTTTAGGTTCATTGGACCACGTTTAGAAGTCGCTCAAATTGTTATTTTTCAAAAAAACACTAAAACGATCTTTATTGACGTTTTTCCTCTCTTTCCCTCCAGCTCGTTCAAGTAATGCCGATTTAATATTTTCTAAGTATTTTTGAGTATGTCGAATCCAAAGAAATAATAAAAAGGTGGTTAACGTAGTAGAAAATGTTTTTCGGGCTGTTTCATTCAAAAAAATTAAAACTTGTGAGTTCCGCCTAATTTTTAAAATAGTCTCGACCAAATGGGATAAATTTCAAATAGTTGTTTGCCACTTGCTAACTCAATGGTTAGAGTTTATTAATAAAAAATTAAAGAGAAACTTAAATAGATAAAAAAAATTTTACTAATACTATCCTTGAAAATTTATTAATGCCTTAATAATGATTCTAAGATATATAGCTTGTCACTGAGAAGTTAGTTTCCATATTTTTAAAAGTTTTGGTTAAAGTTCACGGACAAGATTTAAAATAGAAACACATTTCATATGTAATTAACAAGATTTGATATTTTTACTAGTTTTTCTGTTGCACAGCAGCCGTAATATTTGTTTTTGTTAAGGAATTATCTAATAGTGATCTAATATTGATATATATATACATATATATATATATATATATATATATATATATATATATATATATATATATATATATATATATATATATATATATATATATATATATATATATATATATATATATATATATATATATATATATATATATATATATATATATATATATATATATATATATATATATATATATATATATATATATATATATATATAAGTGGTTCTTCACGAAAGGAAAGTGATAAGCAGACAATTATTTATAATCCGGACGCCCATTATTGATTTTTCCAACTTGATCATTTACAAAGGTAAAAATATTCTCCTTCTCTTGGAAATTTCTTGAACATTGGTGCCATCTAACCCGGAGCTTATTTGGGTATCGTTAAAATAATTCCATTGCCTTTTAAAACTCTGAAAAAGCTGAATATCGGGCCCACTTGATACTTCCTTTAACAAGCTACTAAAAAGCAGGTACAATTAATTCATATATATGATGTCTGCAAGCAAACCACAATAAATTTCTGCCAAATCTATTTTCAAGAAGTTTGCAGGTCCCATTTAGCTTACCGGCCTTGCTTGCCGTTGTATCAAAGCGCAATCCTTTAATATTGTCTGTATATATTACAGTCTTCAGGCATTTTATATACCATTTTACTCTGCTCTATGCCTGTACTTATGTATAATCATTGGAATTTGGAACTCTCAACATACAGTCGGCCAACCATTGTTTTTATTCTATATATTTTAACATTTTTCGCCAGAAATGATTCTAGAACTGAAATACTAAAATAGTTCATCTCTGATTTCTTTCCTAAGCCATTGTCTTTGGCGACGTATGGTCTCTTTGGGAACTGCAATTGATTCTAAATCATGCCCTAATGCATTTGCAGTGGTGGCGATTAAAATAGCAGCCCCTGAATTGCTTATTTTCTTATCAATCACGTTCTTTATATGTAGCGATGTGTGATATGAAACGGAATTTTTTGTTTGCTTTAGTTTATTTTCTACTGGTGCTTGATATTCACTTTCTTGAGATCTACTTGTTGAAGGTCGTGTGTTATTAATTGCTAATGTGGAATTGCTCTCATCCATTGATCGTAATGAACGAATGTTAAAAGCATTAATGTTTCGTTGTTGCTCGAGAAACCACAACTTTGACGGATCTTCTGTTTTTTCAATATTAAGACCATGATCAATGTCAAAGAGTTTCCATCCATCTTGTAAGAAAACTTCTCTTTTACTTGTTTTTTCACTTTTTCTGCTAATATTGCTTTGAGACTCTGATATGTGTATGCAATTTAATGATTTTTCTAATAATATTTCTTTTTTCCTGATGACAAACACCAAACTTCTGCCAAATGGTAGCTATCTTATCCGCAACAGTGCTAGCTTGCATACTTATACTAGTATTTGACAGTTTGTGAAGGAATCGTCTAATTACGTCTCGATTCGTTGAAAGATTAGCTTTTGGTGGATTTTCAATAGATTCACCTATGAAATTATACAACGAAAAATTTTAGATATAAGATTAAAAATACTAAGCGACAAAACGTACCAATCAACCAACATGCGGTACGTTATTTTCCATGACTATTAGCCACCAAAACTATTTCAGAAACTTCTTGAAAAAATAATGAAATTTTCAAACTTTAAAATCAATTATTCGAATAGAGACGTTGCTGGTTCAACTTCTAAAAGAGCAGTCATTGTTTAAACTAAACTGACCCTATTTTGTACAAAATTTCATCCTTCGTAATAAATGCGTTACTCATCATGAGTCATCGGAATATAATATCATAAAACTAGGCGTACACATAAAATAAGAGTACATGTGTTTAATTGCACTTCCTCTCCACAGAAATACCCTTAATAAGTACAAATCCATTAAACTAGATGTGTTCTCGCAGATACGTATGCACAGCAAAACGACCTTCTGGGCGTTTTTCAACTATAAAATTGTTATTTTTTTAGTTATGTTGACGTGCAATGTCTCATTTTTTGTTATTCATTGTTTACAGCCAGAAATAGTGAAATTTAGTAAAACATGATAGGCGCTATTTTAAAAATTAGCCGAACCTCACAAGTTTTAATTTTTTTGAAAGAAACAGCTCGAAAAGTTATTTTCTACAACGCCGCAGCACTTGTACGAGCTGAAGGGAAAGAAAGGAGAAAACGTCACTAAGGGTCGTTTTAGTGTTGTTTTTTTTGCAAAAAACCAATTTGAGCGACTCCTAAACGTGGTCCGATGGACCTGAAAATTTGCATAAGGTCATTTCTAATAGAGACGAATATTTTTAGCCCTGAACCCGATAGAGATGAGATTTCCCCCATAAAATGGGTCGCCCTAAAATATATATTTGTCGTTTTACTTTGGAATTTTCCAGCTAAATTTTCATTTATGCGATTTCGTTTATTTTACGCTTCATGATATTTTGTTGGTACATGTGATACAATGTTAAACTTAAAATAAAGTGATAGTGATAATGTGGTGCAGCAACTTCATATGGGTGGGAAGCATCAAAAAATCAAATTCGGCTTCACGGGTGGTATATGACATCCGCGACTTACCTTTTGGGAAGTCATCGGGTAATAAAACAACGAGGTTAGTTTGTTCGGCTGTTTATGTTATTCGTCAATTGTGTTTATTAGAGCTCAACTTTATTTTGTTTGCTTCTGTTCTTTTTCGGTATACTGATCATTAAACAAATATTTTTATGCAGCACCTCAAGCTCAGTGAATTAGTGGCAATAACCCCGCCATCCAGATTTTCTGATTACGCGGGGCATGATAAGTCCGTTATATTTGTATTCGTGTAACGGATCCAACTGTATTGCCAAATATGTATGCGTGTAACAAGTGTGCTTACTCCTATCGGCCAGAATCACCAATTAAAACCCTTATTTCCATCTTAATTTCAAAATATCATTTTTGAAAAACTTGGTATGGGTGATTTCTGGAAATCCCACTTTTTATTAATGAAATAACTTAAGATCGTACTGAACATACTGACCAGGCTAGAATCAGCCGTAGAAGTTTAAGTGATTTCTTTAATCAAAGGTTGGATTTGCAGAAACCACCAATACATATTTTTCCAAAGCTCATCTTTTAAAATCCGGGTTCAAATAAGGGTTTGCTAGGAGTGATTCTGGGGGCAGATTTGAACTATAAAAGGTGGGATTCCCAGAAATCACTCATATATTTTTTAATAATTTACCTTGAGAAACTACGGACGAATTAACGGTTTCAATAACCAAATCTGGCTGAAGCAAATGATTACCTGTGAATCATAATCTTATCAGTTTATCCAAATCTTGTTTAAACAATTTGGCTACAAAAAACTGCGATATTTTCTAACATAGTAAATTTACATCATCCGATTATGTACATAATGCGCTTAAATTCTTAGATATATCCATTCTAGTACTAATCCTTACTGATTATGTAGGAGAACTAAATTGTTTTTGAAATGATTAACTGTGCATAACTGAACTACATAAATATAAACATATAATTCAATATTTAAACGGATTTATGGGATTTCTGGTGTGATAATCACGTCAGAAATAGATGCACAAAATTGTACAATCAAACTCGACAACAAAATTTGTTGTTTTGTGATGAAATTTTTTTGATCCAGGATCAAATTTTACGCTCTAAAGCATATCGCATAAGTAACACTAATATCTACATATATAGTTGACTCGTTACAATTCGAACCATTCTACAGGAAAAACCATAAACTGTATCTGTACTGAATTTACAAAACGTTAATTCTTAGAATGTAGATTATTATTTAAACACTACTCGTATATTGTTCGTATTATACTTATATCAAGATAATTTAACAGATTAATATGTTGTATATGCCACATCCACGGAGAGCTTTTAATTTTACATTTATTTATAATTTTGTGTTCCACATAAATTTCGTTGTACAGAACCTTGGAGGATTTTCTTATTTCATTGGAAAGTGGCTTTCATTTTAATAATACTACGAATTCAATTGAATTTTTAAAAAAGTGAACACCAAGGCAACCAAATCTTGGACTTATTCGAGCTTTTTCTTGCATGGTGAATATGGAAATATAATAAATAATTTAAATCCGAAAAAGCTTTTAAAAGGATATATGTTTTTGGATAAAACGTGAATTCAGCTGTCATTTTACGTTTTTCGTGCTCCGTCGGTGATTTTTATTTTTTGGCTTAAGACGTTCCACCAATATTTGTACATATATACGAGTATAAAAAACACAACACACAAGCGAAAATAATACAAGTGGAAAGCTCGAAACAGAAATCTTAAATTATTCATGAAAAATTAGGGCACATTTTTTATCTCCGTTGTCCTTTTTATATTTTTGCAAACAACAACAAAATTTTCGTTGCGTTGTTGTTGTATTTTGACATAATTGAAATTTAATATAAATTAATTATTTTTTGAACGCAACACACGACGATAAAAAGGCAAAAGTATAGGGAAAGCCCTAATGAAAAGATGATAAAAAAAAAGAACACAAGAACGAAAATTTTAAACACAAAAATCTGGATATAGCGTCGAATAATTTAATTTTTAATTAGAAAAAATTATATTTAAAGTGGATTCAGGAAGTAAATTTATGGGAAAGCGACATTATATTTTTATAAACTTTTAAATTCGAGCTTAGTGTTGTTTTTTTTTTGCTGAATAATTATCACAACTTAATAACGTGCCTATTATGTCATTTTAAAACATTGTTTAATTTGTCGAGTATCCGATGATAAACATAAACATTTTTTTTTTGTTGACAAATTATTTATAGGAACATAAATGACCAAACCATATTGCGACCTTATACACATAGCCGTAGATAGATAACAATATGTTGTATCCTTACAAGAAACGCAATCAAAATATTCAAATCAAATTTTATACGCACACCAGATGTTCTTTTTATACATTTTCATTTATAGTAGATTTAATTTATTTTTCCATGCTTGTTCAAAATAACATAAAAGCTTTTGACGTGTGATACGAAGACAATGAGAAAACTGAAACTGACTAGATACACACAAAAAAAAAGTTTGTTGTGTTATCTCACAAGAAGATGTAAAAACTATTTGTCATTGTAAAAATAATAACGTAACGAAATAAAAATACGGGACAGACATCATTAGTCATTGCGGGAATAGAGTTTAAATCAAAGAGAATGGTCACATTTTGGGACTGGTATATGTGTAGGATACGGATGGTGCCAGGGTGTAGAAAATATAAAAACATGGTTGAATTAAATTATTTTGACAGACATTTATTTTGAATCCATGGATCCAGATGTACTCGTATATCAATAATAATGTAATGGACGACCCTCTTTGTTATTACTTTTGGTAGTTATTTTTTAAAATAAACTATCTAAATAAATAATCACATTTGTCTTAGTTGTTATTTACATTAAATATTATACGTATTCCCTATATTTTAGATTTTAAAAAAATTGTTCTGGCATCGTATAGTGACTCGTGGAGCGGGCAGATTTCCATTGAGTTGCTCTCATGTTCTCAGCTTAAATCAAAATGGAAACAGATGCAATGGAAAGCAGGTTACTAAACTCTATTGATGATGATGAACTCTCTGTGCAATATTTAGTAATGGCGAAATCCTAAATTAAACTGATAGAATGTCTTTTATATGGGATTATCGTGAAATAATGTCGGTAGTCTACTGCCTAGCCGAATTGCCTTGTTTTTATCTATGAAGAAAGCGAATTACACACATTTGTGACGAATAATACTTGCGAAGAAAGAGAAGTCACCTCTTGTATTATCAGGTGCTCGGTAACAATAATTTCCTATTCTGATGACACAGATAGCCATCCTATATATTGGGTGTTTTTTTAGGTGGTTTGTTTTTCCGATAGATGTCGTTTTATTTTATGACAGTTGTTTTGACAGCTCAAAGTGGCATTTCTACTCAGTATTGTTTGGCAAATCATTATGAATAGGTTAACTCCAGAACAACGTTTTCAAATCGTGGAAATTTATTTTCAAAATCAGTGTTCAATTAAAAATGTTTATAGAGCACTTCGTGAATTTTATGGTGCACATAATCGTCCGTCAGAGACCACCATAAAGAACGTAATTACCAAATTTCGGTCTACATTCACTCTTTTGGATGCCAAGCCACCGACAAGAATGAGAAGAGTTCGTACAGAAGAAAATATTGCTGTCGTTGAGGCCAGTGTCGAAGAAAACGACAATTTATCGATTCGTCGTCGTGCTCAGCAAATTGGACTTTGTCCATCGACTTTATGGAAAATTTTACGTAAAGATTTGGGTTTGGTGCCATACAAAATTCAATTGGTGCAAGAATTAAAGCCACACGACCATCGTTTGCGCCGTGAATTCAGTGATTGGTCGTTAAATCAATTGAACGAAGATCCATTTTTTTACCGTAAAATTCTCTTCAGTGATGAGGCGCATTTTTGGTTAAATGGATACGTCAACAAACAAAATTGTCGCATTTGGAGCAAAGATAATCCACACGCCGTTCTAGAATTACCAATGCATCCTGATAAATGTACTGTTTGGTGCGGTCTATGGGCTGGTGGGATCATCGGTCCATATTTCTTTAAAAATGAGGAAGGACGACGCGTTACCGTGAATGGAAATCGATACAGAACCATGTTAAATGAGTTTTTGTTGTCAAATCTTGAAGATATGGATATGAATGAAATGTGGTTTCAACAAGATGGTGCCACTTGCCATACAGCACGTGAAACAATCGACTTATTGAAAGAAACTTTCAACGACAACATTATTTCGAGAAATGGTCCGGTGAATTGGCCTCCGCGTTCGTGCGATTTGACGCCACTCGATTACTTTTTGTGGGGATACGTGAAGTCATTGGTTTATGTGGATAAACCTCAATCGATTGACGCTTTGGAAACCAATATTCAACGTGTCATTGCTGACATACGCCCTCAAATGCTTGAAAAAGTGCTGGAAAATTGGACCTCCAGAATGACATTTGTGAAAAATAGTCGTGGTAGCCATATGCCAGAAATTGTGTTTAAATGTTAAATGCCAAAAAATTATCTACCAAATAAAAAAAAATTTTGGTCATTTCATAATTTTATATGTGTTTTATTCAAAAAAAAAATCGGCAACCTCTTAAAAAAACACCCTTTATTATGGTCTCGCACTCATCAGAAAATTGGGAACGATCTACGAGCAGTCCATTAACCCTAATTTATTGGTGGTCATTTATCGAGATGCCCAATCTGATCGAACAGGTTTCTACCAATATATTTCTGATTAAGTGATACATTCTGATCTCTGATGGAAATTTTCCTGTATTTCCCTGCATTCAAAATATGTGTAGCCCTATGGTTCAGTAATTTGTGGAATTGATAAGATATCGAGGTATTCGAGAAATTTACTTTATACATTCGGTGATAAAATATCCGATAAGTACTGCCTTATTGTGAGTGCGTGGTTATAAGGCAGTAGATGGACATGAAAGATCTTCAATTCAATGAGTTGAGATGGTAATAGTTTAGTTACCTGCACGAATATGGTGACAATGCCGATTAGGCGAAATCAACATAAAAGTTCCGTTTAAGAATGTAGCTTGCCTTAGGAACCTCAGAGTGTAATGTCCGAATGGCGAGATAACTGAAAAGTTCGTTTTGTATATGAGACGTGCATTTTTGCATTCCAATATGGTAATACATTTTTTTTGAAATCCCCCCTAAAAAGTATTTAATGCTATCTCCATTTCTATTATAACCCTTAAAATTTGTTTTGCAATGGAGGTTCATCATAGATAACGTCATTTAAGCTGATGTTGACATTGAAGCATCGACTATACCCGGCTTTTTCTAAAATCTGTATGTCATCCCTTATTTGGTGTGGATGACTTTGGATAAATCTTTTTAAATTTGGACACCTCTCTGATTTGTATCCCAACTATAGACATATTTGGAGTACCCGATGACTAGAATGTCTCAAAAAGTTAATTTGGTCTTTCTTGATTTGTACCTTATTGAAGCGATTTGAAACAACATGTGATAAGAGAAATGGTATGAGGTTTAAGTTAAACATGATCTATAGTTTGCCGTGTTTGTATTGTTGCTCCTTTTCTAAAAAGCTTTACTACTCTGTGTTGTAATGGCCGGTCGAGAAATGATCAAAGATGAAAATAATTCGCTGCTTTTGTGATCGAAAAAAATTAAAAGCCTTGAAAATTTGGTGCCCAGTCTGTTTAAATAATTAACGGGAAGATATTTGGTGCCCACTCTGCTTAAATAATTAACCCGTCCTTTTGTGGCAAGAATGTGCTATTAATTGCACAGTCCTCATGATTTATTTCTCGTTTTCAATTTTCTTTAACCACATAATTGTTGATTATATCATGAAATGAAAAGCTTTCATTTAATAGTCAATGGTGTTGCGATGGATCGTTTCTATCATAAATATGTCCACAACGAACCTCCGTATTTACTGAATTTTACCCATTTCAAAAAGTCACAGCCGTGCATGATATTAGAGTAGTAGCTAGAAATTTTTTCGAAAGACTGCTCTGTGACCGACTAGAAGGCGTGTGCAATTCTTGATGATATTCAACCGGCTAGCAGACTGACGGAGAAAACCACCAGATGTAGGACATGAAAAGGAGCCCATCAAAAATTACACACCATTGTTACTTTAGATATTGCAAAAGCATTTAACACAGCAGAATGAGAACAGATTTATAGCGCCCTTAGTACCAGAAATGTACTTTGCTATTTCAAAAGGTGCTGACTATATTAATAACCATATTTTGCAATGCCCTATATAGAATGTAGGTAAATTGGTTTGAGTAAATTGGTAAGAGGAGAACAAATTTACTTGTGGTGTTCATCGTGATTTTGTCCTCGGATTAGTTCGAAGTCATCACACTCCAACATCCCGAGTTGGTAGTGGGATTTGCTAATGATAAGTCAATCGTTGCAGCCTCTAAACACAAGGATGAGAATGTTTAGTATCTAGACAACTTTTTCTAATTATGCAGCCAAAACGACGAATGTACGAAAGTCATAGATGAACACTACAAATACTAATAACACAAGTTAACAATATACGAATATACAGAAGATATTCTGTCCGAATGGCAACCGCAACACATAAAACCGATCGAAGGAGGGCCTTTGGATAAATCGCAAGAATAGAGAGGATGACTGTTTTTTATCTTTATCGCAAATGTTGCAGTTAAAACAATTAAGGAGTTTGATGGTTGGGACGCACAAATTGTAAAATGTAGGCTCTATGTTATTGACTAATTTACGCAACATAATTTTTAAATTTTTAACTTTGAAAAAAAATTTAACAACATCCAGCCGAATTTTTTAGAAACAGTTTTTATCAAAAATTGCCCTTCCCTCTTAGATTCAGAACAGCAATAGAGACAAAACTGGTTGCAAATTTAATTAAACATTTTTTGCTCCTAATTGTTTTTTCGTAAATGATATACTTTTTAAAATATTTGCAAAAAACGAAAAAGCTCATGTGAAAGCTGCCGATTACGTGAAACATCACTGGGGCCTCCCAATTTAAAGTAAAATCTTAAATATGAAGTTTCATAGTCGTTTTTCTCGGAAATAAAATACTTTCAAAATATTTGCAGCATACGAAAAATTCCCTATGGAGGCTACCAACTCCGGTTTTCCGGTTCTCCTAATTTATGGAATTAAACTTTTTGTATAAAGTTTCTTCTAGAGCAACCGAATGTTTGTGGAAAAACAGTTTAATGTCAAAACCGTATTCCCTCTCAAATTTTGAAAAACTGATTTGAACCGGTATTGTTGCAAAATAAATTTAAAATCTCTTAGTTTGTGGTCGTTTTTCTCATAAATAATGTACTTTCCAAAATACTTGCAAACACGATAAAGCTCCTGTGGTAGTTGTCACTTCGGGTGGACCGATTTCAACTAAACATCACTAGGACCTTTTAATATATATGATAAAAGATTAAAGTTGAAGTTTCATCCCGTTAAATCAATCTGGTTAGGCCGTACATCTAGATCTATAAAATCGTATAAGCCGCACAAGGACCGAATTTTAGATTAAAAAACTGTTTTCTGTCCAAATTCGTCATTTTCGTTTAAATTTTGAAAAATTTTCGTGGGCCCGTATTGTTGCAAACTTAATTTAAAGTCTTTTACTTTTCAAATATCTGAAAAACTCCGAAAAGCTTCTCTGGAAGCTACGGTGGAATCTCCCAATTTATGAGAAAAGCTTATGTATGATGTTTCATTTCGAATTAGTAAAATTGTCAGGGCTTTAGAGAATCCTCAGATATTTAGTTTGCACGGAACTACTTACACGGAACATTACTATATAACCCTATGTACATGGAGGTTTTTAAAAAACTTTTTTCGACGGCGGCGATATATATAGCGAATGATAAATCTGCGAAAATTGTTCAGGATGATTAAACTTTATTTTACTACGCAAAAGAAAGTAAAACTAATAATTTTCACACTATTCGGAAAGTTGACCAATATTAATAATTTTATATTTCCAACGATCAAAATCATTTGATTAACCAGTGGTTTTCGTTTGATCATCCATTCGTCACGCTAAAATTGGAAAAAAACGCATCGCTTCACACCATTCAAAGAGTTCGGGCTTGGGTTACGTTGGGAAGGTCAAACGAAAACAAGTAGTGACCAATCTTCAATAACAGTTGCTCAAACGATACCAACCTTTGAATTAATAAAAATTTTAGAATTGGTCATCTTCCCAGAATCAAATAAGCATGCAAAAAAGTATTTCAACGGATTTTTGCAATACTTTTTGCGTAAACTTTCCCGATTTGAACACTACGAACCGTGTGGAAAGATCAGTTTTTAAGAATTTTCAGAATAAATCTTTACGTTGGGATGTCCAAACGGAAACAATTGTATTCCAATTGGATTCGTTGTTAATTTTGTAAAATGAAATTCCCCAAATAAACGACGAACCCGATTTTATTGAAATAATACAATTTTGATTTTATTTTTTCGCAATTAAAAATGATCCATTGGTGAATCCTGACGATTACCTAACGAAATTTGATGAAAACGGTACGGTTTTCTTGGAAATTTTCATTATTTATTCATTGATCATTTTTACCAAAATCTGTGGATGTGCTATAAAGGCGGAGTTGGAGAAAAGCCTACAACAATGCCTTGAGATATTTAGAAAACATAAATTTCAAACATGACCAGTCGTAACTTTTGTCTGGTTACCAACGAGACTGGAATCATAGTTTCTCGAATAACAGAACATGCGATCTACAGTACTTATCCTGCTGCCGCGAGCGATAATGGTTATAACCGTAGCTGCTATTGAGAAATGTGTACCCCTTATACTTGAATTCGAATTTCCGCTTATTTTCACTTATGGGTGATCAGTTGAGCGACTTTTGTTAATGTGATTATATGTAGTTAAATCATCTTTAATGTATCAATAATAATTTGGTTGTCAGTAATGTTCATCGTATAGGGGTATGTCTACTTAACAAAACTTTTAAGGTGATATGATTTTTGGGTTGGCTTCTCTTGCTCATCTCTTTCATTATATTGATTACGAAGGGCTTGACGGTTTCTTCAAATGAGGTGTCGTTCGAGTAATCTATTGCGGCCAGTTTCGCGTGTATTCTGTCTATATCTGCATAGCAAAGGCATACTGACAACTTGCTGTAGAAAAATCGGGTCTTCCCTTGATAAACACTCTCTTCATGCAATTTTGTTTATTTTTGAATAACTTTAGATACCCTGAAGTATTCATGAACCTTAATTTTAAATTTGAACGGGGTTTGTTAGGGGTTATGAGCGACCAAGCAATGCATTTTGTCACACTTGTAATTGAAGGAAGTTCCGATTTTAGACAATTTTTGGCGTAGAACCACATTTATAAAATTTGACGCTATAGTTTTTTGCCATTTCGTGAGCGCTGGTGATAATTGTGTAATAAAATACATTTTAGTGTTGGAAATTTTTGGCTTGGTGGTTTAACTTCATACTTAAGGTTTTCCCATAATTTGGGAGATCCCAGTGATTTTTAGTCGGTCAGAGTTTTCACATGAGTTTTTCAATTGTTTGCAAATATTTTTAAAAGTAGATCAGTTACGAGCGAAACAACTATGAACTTAAATATTTTAAATTAATTATGCAACACTACCGGTCCAGATCTTTTTTTCAAAATTTAAACCGAAAATACGATTTGACAAAAATCTGTTCCTCAACAAAAAATTGGGCCCTCCCTATACAGCCCAAACTGATTCATTGAACGGGTTGAAATTTTATTCTTAAGTTTTTCTATAAATTGGGATCCCAGTTACATGTTTGGTCGATATTGGTTCATCGAAAGTAGCAGCTGCCATTCGTTTATTTCATTAATGAGAACAACGACTATGAACTAAGAGACTCTAAATAAATTTAGCAATAATATCGGTCCAGATCAGTTATTCAAAATTTAAGCCGAACCTAAATTCGGCCATAAATTGGGAGGTCCCAGGGACGTTTAACCTGAATTATAGCTTCCAGAGGGGCTTTTCATATTTAACAAATATTTCGGAAATGATAAAGCATTTACGAAAAACGATTAAAAACAAGAAGATTGTATATTATGTTTAGAACAAAATTTGTTGTCCGACGAGTTTGGATGATAAAAATTGTATTTCACCAAAATTCCGCATTCGATTCTGGCTTTCCTATAGGAAAAGAAAATAGGAAAAACATTTACATAGCATTTTTGTCAAAAATAACATTTTTTGGCCTACTAAGAAATCATGTTTGATCTAGTTTTTCATAATTTAGGAAATTGGATAGAAATAATATTCCCAATTTAATTTTGTTTATGAAAAAATTTACACCAACTGCTTACCATAGAATGCGAGAAAAAAAATTTACAACAAAAATGCTACGAAAAATCTTTCGTAATTCCTTTTTCCGATAGGAAAGCCAGAATCGACCTACTGGTGGATTAGCTTTTTGGAATAAAACTTTATACTTAAGCTTTTTCCATAAGTTGGGGGATCCTTGCGAAACTTGATTGAAATTTGTGTATCGGAGTGGCAGCTTTCAGCTTAGCATCTTCATTCGTTGTAACCTTGTCTTCTTAAAAAGTATAGCATTTAGAAAAAAACGGCAAAGAATTGAAATATGCAAATAAGTTTAAAGATGATGTTTCCCACAAGTGTTGACTTTTTGGTTTTCTGAAATTTAAATAATAATTATTTTTAATTATACAAGACAGATTTTACTAAAAGCCCGGTACGTTTAGTTTTCTGTCTTAGAAATTTAATGCTTTCGAGATCTATGTATACAATCGTGGGAAAGAAGGTCGGGTGTTCGACACAACATATTCACCTCTCTATTTCTGCTTTTTTTCCCCAAAAAAGACTTCTTCGAACACCGTAAGCCAAACACAATCTACATCAAACTTGAACCAGCTTCATGTAGAAAATTTAAATATTACAAGTACAAGTGTAAATCAAGTGGGTAAAGTTCAACATAGTCCAAAGAAAACACCTATACAAGTGATTAAAACTGCTTCTTCGACAGAATTAGTTATACCGCCGTTTAAAATTACAAATCAAAACAGCGAAGAAAAAATTAATTCATCAGCAAATGCAATGCTAAACGAAAACAATAAGAATGAACTCAGTGCGACGAACTCTAGTGACCGTGGTCAGTTTGAAAATAATCTAGTGCAAACGGGATTGGATAGGTATATCACTGTTCAATCTAAAAGAAAACGTAGCCCGAGATCTGCTCAGTTTGCTGGCAGGAGCAAAGTGACACGGATTGAACTACGTGTTAACCAAATACCGCTTAACAACCGATTCTCTAGTTTAGAGGTCGGTGACCTCAATACAGCGCCGAAATCGAAACCTGAGAAACCGCCTCCAATTTATTTAAGGGAAGCATCTAACAATGAACTGGTTAATAAAATCGCATCATTAACAGACTCTAAATTTTATATTGCCCCGCTCAAAAGGGGTAACATAAACGAAACAAAGATTCAAACCTTCGAAATCGATGGCTACAGAGCCCTAGTCAAACATTTTGACGAAGTTTGTAAAAAATATTACACATACCAGCTAAAAAGTCAAAAAGGGCTCACTGTTGTGCTAAAAGGAATTGAAAGCTGCGTAGATGTTAGCGACATACAAGCTGCACTTGCTGCGGAAGGTTTCCATGTCAAATCTATTGGCAATATAGTAAACCGTGAGAAGGTACCCCAACCAATGTTCCGTTTGGAACTAGAGCCAGAGGAAGAAAAGTCAAAAGGAGTTCACAAGATTTACAACCTAAAATATTTGCTACATCGCAAAATAGTAATTGAAGAACCTAGGAAGAGGTCAGAACCAGTTCAATGCATAAAGTGCCAAGAATACGGACACACGAAAGCATACTGCACCTTAAATGATGTTTGTGTTATTTGTGGTGAACTTCACGACTCCAAACAGTGTGACAAATCTCGCAATGACCCATCTGTGAAACGTTGCAGTAACTGCGGTGAAAATCATACAGGGGCAAATTACAGGGGATGTGCAGTGTATCTGGACTTAAAACGGAAAATAAACCCTAAAATGAGAGCTGAGCAACGAATGCTCAATATGCAATTTAATCAGAGGGCCATGTTACCAAAAAATACAATAGTCACCAAACCTGCGAGTGCAAACACACAAAATGATAACTTGGAGACGTTTGACAGCAGTTTTGCTCAGCCAGGTGTTTCTTATGCAAACCTAAAAGGTAACGTAAAATCCTAAAAGGTAACAAACCGAAACCCAAAGTTCGTTTTAATGAAGAGGACCTAAATATTCATACCACGCTAAATAAATTAACCGAGACCATCCAAAGTTTCATGACGATGATGGAAAGGCAAATGAGCATGATGATGCAAAATATGAATACGCTTATGCAAATAATAGTTAAAAATCAAAAATGACAGTTCTAAAAATAGCTATGCGAACGGGCTTCCGCAACATAAAGCTGAGGTACAGACCTTTCTTATCGAACAAAATATAGACATCATGTGAATATCTGAAACACACTTCACCAAACACAATTTTTTTAATATCACCGGCTATTCCGTTTATGACACCAAACATCCGGATGGAAAAGCACACGGAGGCACCGCAGTCTTGATAAAAAGAAGGTTAAAGCACTACGAGCTCCAGAAATATGCTAAAGATCACATCCAAGCTACAACTATTTGTTTAGACGAATGGTCTGGGAAATTTGTAATATCGGCTGTTTACTGTCCACCGAAACATGCAATTAAAAAACAGCAATTTATCGACTACTTTAATCAGTTGGGAATCAAATTTCTAGGAGGAGGTGATTACAACGCTAAACATGTGCAATGGGGTTCGAAGTTGACGTCACCCAAGGGCAAGCAACTCTACGAAGCAATAAACGAGAAAAACCTAGATTATTTATCATCTGGACATCCCACTCATTGGCCTACCGATAGAAAGAAAATTCCTGATTTAATAGATTTCTGTGTAATACGAAGAATAGCACGCACCAATGCTCAAGTCGTTGACTGTTATGATTTATCATCAGATCACTCACCAATAATCGTAACACTAAGTACGCAAGCATTAAAAACTGAACCACCACAACGTTTAACAAACAAACTAACGAAATGGGTTCTGTATAGAAACATAGTAGACGTAAATTGTCATCTGGGTGTCCCACTGCAAACACCAGAAGATATCGATGCCGCGATAGAAAACTTAAGACAAATAATGGAAATGGCTGCAAAAAAAGCTACTCCGGAGTACAAAAATTCGGAAAAAAATAGTAAGCTTTCAAGTAACATTCAAAAGTTATTGGCAGATAAGCGGGCGACTCGGCGGCTATGGCAGCTGCACCAATCTCCTTTTCATAAATGGAAATTAAATAGAGCTATTAAAGCTCTAAGAGAAGCAATACGGGAAGAACACAATCTTGGAATGCAGAATTACCTAAGTGATCTCACAGCAACAGAGAAAACAGATTACTCACTGTGGAAGGCAGCAAGAAATTTAAAAAGGCCAGAGCTATCGAACCCACCGGTAAGGAAACCAGATGGTCATTGGGCCAGAAGTGATTTAGAAAAGGCTATCGCTTTCTCTAACCATCTACAAAAAGTGTTCACTCCAAACGAAAAAAATATTGACTGCGTACTACCACAGTTTACGAGGAACGAGTCGAACCCAAATCCAGTAAAATTTAAATGGAAATGCGTCAAAACGGTTATTAAAAACAGGATAAATCCTAAGAAAGCTCCAGGCCATGATCTAATAACTGGAAAAATGATCAAAGAATTACCCGATAGATGCATAAAATATATAACATATATTTTTAAAGCGATTATGAGATGTGGATACTTTCCCCAAAAATGGAAAATATCTCAAATTATCATGATTCCTAAGCCAGGTAAAGACGAAACCCAAGTCTCGTCGTACAGGCCAATAAGTCTACTTCCGATAATTTCAAAGCTCTTTGAAAAGATGCTACTAGAAGAACTAATACCTATATTAACTGTAGGTCGGATTATACCAGATCACCAATTTGGGTTTAGAGAGCAGCACGGCACAATAGAACAGGTGCACAGAATTGTAAATACAATTAAGCTCTCCTTAGAAGAAAAGAAATATTGCTCGGCAGTTTTCTTGGATATTGCGCAAGCTTTCGACAAAGTATGGCATGAAGGATTAAATTACAAAATTAAAACTCTTCTGCCTAGACAATTTCATGCAATTCTTGAAAACTACTTAGCCCAAAGGATGTTCCAGGTGAAACAAGGTACGGCCACTACTGATTTAACCGAGATAAAGGCAGGAGTGCCGCAAGGTAGTGTATTGGGACCTGTGCTATACTTGTTGTTCACAGCTGACTTACCAATAACTGAAAACATAATCACTTCAACTTTTGCTGATGACACAGCTATATTGTTTTCACACAAAAATCCTCAAACAGCATCGAGAGAATTACAAGAACATCTGCGCAAAATAGAAGATTGGTTAAAAACTTGGCGAATAAGGACGAACGAATGTAAATCAACACATGTAACATTCACCCTGAATAAACGCACATGTCCGGCAGTAAAATTAAACAATATCACAATTCCTCAACAAACAAACGTCAAAAATCTCGGTCTTCATCTCGATAGAAGATCGACATGGAAAAAGCACATTGAAACAAAACGTAATCAACTAAAAATAAAATTTTCTAAAATGTACTGGTTGATCGGAAGAAAATCGAAACTCTCTCTAGACTGCAAGGGTCTACTATACAAAGCGATCCTAATCCCCATATGGACATATGGTATCCAACTATGGGGCTCAGCTAGTGCCTCAAATATAGATATTGTACAAAGAACGCAAGCAAAGATAATTCGTAGCGTTACAAATGCGCCCTGGTATATTCGAAACAGCAACATCCATAGTGACCTAGGAATTAAAACGGTTAAAGAGTCAATAAAATCATGCAGTCTAAAATACCATCTGAAACTGGAATCACACCCTAACGAATTAGCTAGAGAACTACTAAGGCAACCGAAATACAAACGGCTTCGCAGAGCAGATCCTCTAGATTTAATCAACTGAAATATTTAATAATTACACGCATGTTGACCTAACACACTTAAATTAAGTAATTAATAATAATTTAAAAATAATAATGCATACTAATATTAAGCATTAACATAGGTTAAGGCTTAAGTAAAAAAAAAATATATAGTTTTTAAGAATTTCACACTTCTTGTTAGTTTCGTCTAAAGAAAGATTCAAGAATAAAGCCTTTGGCAATAGTTACAAAAAAAAAAAAAAAATTCTGCTTTTATTGCAGATTAACCTTTAATCAATTTAATTTTTATAATTTTTGATTTCGAGTAGTTTTTATTCAGTTTAGTTTTTAAATATATTAAGTAAATTTTAAATTAATACACAAGGAAATACAAACAATTAATTTATTGTGGTATATGTACTGTGCGTCGGAAACCAATTGATTTGTCTAAATATACTCAGTTACTTGTTACTTCAAACCAGTAGTTTTTAGATGGCGCTAAACAAACCACGTCTGATGTGTTATTAAAAATTGCTAAATAATTTAAGATTTATCAATCTCTTAGTAGTAGTTACTAACCTGCAAACGATAAATGTGATCTAAATTTTCAGTTTAGCACTAAAAATCAGACTTGTTTTGATTTAAATTACTTAATAAGCTTGTATAGAATAAAATTCAAATAACAGTTTTTATCTTATTTTTTTATAATAATCGTTATTAGTTCTTAAACTTTCGGAACCTTTTCGGTTCCATTCTCAAACACAACATATGTTGAATTGCCAAAAGATAATTCAGTTAAAATACAGAAATCACTAAACACAATGGTCAAAGATAGGAAAAATTCCGGTAATGTGGAGGAAAAAACTAGGTAAAATGTTAACCAAATATAATTCGGTGATTCCAACTCATAAATCTGGTATTCCATATTAAAATTTTAGACATGTTTTGGTTAACGTAGCTTAGATATATCTTTTCATTAGGCACACAGTATTAAAATACAAAATGCAACGGATCTGTTATTAAGGATCCGCATTTTAAACACACGATTCATATTGCTTACGCTTTAAATTATACGAATACCGTAACAAAACAATTCGTTTTGGCAATTAATGAATGATATGCTGAATATACCACTTCAGTCCTAAAATTGGCTTCATCAATGAAATATTTTTTTAACTTGTATACAATGAAATATGAGGAAATTTCTATTTCCCTCTGCAATCTATTACAATAGACGCGCACGGATGAGACTACTAAGCAAAAAAAAATTAGAAAAGTTCGTCACTCGGACTCACAAAATCATATAATTTTCCTTTTGGTAAAAAATAGAAAACAAAACTCGAATGGAAATTAATTAAAAATTCATTTTAAATTAATATTTCTTTACAGTGTTTAAAAAAATATCTTGTTGTATTTTACTCGTAATGGCAAAAAACTGAAAAATTTTGTGGGACATAACAGCAGAATTAATTAAAAGGCTTTTTTTTTCGTTTTCATTTATTTTCCACATATTTTTCCTCATTTTCCTTTTATTATTATGATTTTTATAATAAAAAAAAATTTTGCAAACGAGAAGTAATTTTTGTGTTGTTTTCTATCTGCAAACACAAAAAACCAAAAATGTAACGTAAACTGTTCTATCTTCCTTCATAATTTAGGTCAACTGCTAATTATTAGGATAATTAAAATAGATTTTCTGTTGTATTTTTTTCAAGTTTTATCACTAACAACTCTTATTTTATTTTAACACTTAAACAAATTTCGTATATACGAGTATGTTAATGAATTGAGTATAAAAAATTTTAATGACTGGCGAAGGAAAATAAAGTTCGTATTTACTGTTTTAATTAACAATTTATGTACAAACTATAAATAAAGTACTCTACATTTCAAAGTTTTGGTAAATTAATTAAAGTTTTTGTAGTTTTTCTGCAATCAATTTTAAGTTTATTAATTAATGTTGACCTATATAAAATTGTGCAGAAAATTCGTTTCCGAGTGGTCTCAAATAATAATAGTAAATGTTTAATATTTACGATTGAGTGCTAATACACCTACACATCTAATTTAAATATTTGCACATTTTGCTACGTACGAGTGTATGACAAAAATCTAATTATAGCTCTGAACTTTGTTAAATAAATAAAATTAAATTAGTTTTGCAAATCCTACCTGGATATCATTAGTTTATTATATTTTTTCGATATAACCCAACGGATATAATTATATTTGAATGTGTTTTAAATTTTGTACAAATGTAATTGATTTTGAATTTAATTAAAATTTGATATTAGTACATATTGCGAAAATATATCAAAAACTCAGATTCTCTCTAAATTAAATTTTGTTTGTAGGTGTTTTCGTAAGCCTTTTGTAAGTAGATCATAATCACATTTAACGATATTTTTATTTTTCGAACTTAACTGGATTTTAAAAACTATTTTAATTTATCTTCAATGTAAGTGTAACAAAAGAAGAAATACGGATGGTAGAGAAGGATTAACGTGGTTTTTTACGTAGCAGCAGCGATAGCATCTCGAACACTTTTGTAATTAAATTTTTTGACACATATTACCTATTAATCTTAAATCAATGCATATTTACCCAAAGTTGTTAAAGCTTATACAATTTTTAGTTTGAACAGTTAACGAGAACAAGATATATGTATGTATCAGAATTGTGTTAAGCTACGTTTTTCCAATTTTTTTTTCTTTTAACCTACTGCAAGTTACAAGTGCTATAAATACTTTCCTAACACTTTGGGGTCCACCTGCTAAAAAGTCAACAGTTTCACTTGAAACGGGAGGCACAAGACAGTAAAACGCTAGTCTCTCTTCGGGTGAAATCATTTTCCACTTAAACTTACTAAATTAAAAAGACCGTATCATTACGGTCAACCCTAATTATCCTCCCCTGTTCCCCAGAATAACACAAAAACTTTGTTCCATCATGATCAAGCTAAAAGTTAATCATACAACTACGAGTGATGATACCCATAATATAGCAGTATATGGGCCACAACCTACACTTGGATCAAAAATTCAAAAATATCGAAAAATGCAAAGTTTGTTAAATTTGTTTGAATACAAATTCAAAGTATATTGCAAAACTTATCCTGTGGTAAGCTTCTTGTACTTATACCGGTTGAAAAATAGTGGTAAAAATCAAATTAAAACATGGAAATGAGAAAAAACATTTTTATTAAAAAATGGATTCCTTCGCCTAGCCCGAATGACAGCTTCCATTCGATGTTACATTGATTTCACCAAAGTTTTCACCAACACTTGAGTTATCGCCTCCCATTCCTCTGCGATCGCCTGTGGCGGCTCCGTGAGACTCGTTGTAGCAATATCTCTGGCTCGAACTCATCTTTCAGTTTGCCCCATAAATGTTGAATGGGATTGAGGTTCAAACTTCGAGCAAGCCACTCCATAACATGCACATCCACCCCTTGAAGGTACTGGTACACTATACCAGTATGGGTCTTGCATTATCATGCATGAACAGGAAGATTTAAATGCAAAATGTATGACCTAGTCCTTAACCACTTCTTCAATGTACCCATGAGAAGTCAATCCTCTTGATTAACAGTCAGTATTTGCTCTGGAGATAAGCACAAGATCTGTCTTTTCCTTCAGTGACATGTCTCCCCAGAACATGCACGATCCACCGCCATATTAGACACGTTCTTTAATGCAACATTGTGCAAATCGCTCTCCTGATCTTCTATACACTCTTTCTTGGACATCGTTGCCATGTAGACACATCCTGCACTGGTCAGAGAACAGGACTGTTCTGCATTGTTCTTCTGTCCAATCCAAATGCTCTCAAGCGAACTGAAGGTGGGCTCGTCGGTGGGTTGGGATCAATTTCGGCCCGTTTGCTGGTCGTTGTGGTGTCAGAACATCTTCTAGAAATCGTCTTCTAACTGTTAACCGACTGACTTTTTCTTCACGAATATCTTGGACCCGCTATCCCAGTTTAACTGCATTTAAACCACGATTTTGCAACGAACTCGTTACAAGAAAGCGGTAATCACGCTGTGTTGTAACACGAGGTCGGCCAGATCCTTGTCGACATCTGTAGCCGCTAGCTTCTTGGCTTAATTGACGGGCCACTTCATTTTGGTTCTGCCCCACATCAATTAGTGCAACCCCTTGAGCGGCTTCCTCTGGTGCGGTATTAATTTTCTTGTTCCGGATAAAGACGTAACCGATAGAAGACCATTCAGACTTAGCGATGATATGCGAATGATGAAAATTCCCTTAAAACGTAACCATTAATACCTGCCACAAGTTCCGCAACCGGTGTTATCTGGAACGAGTGTTTTCGGGTTGTCCGGGGTTGTAGGTGATGAAATGATGTTTAACTTGACATACTTTGATTCAAAAAAACATTTCGATTCGCGAGAAAATTAAACAAAACAGTGTATGTGTCAGGTTCGCAATCCCCATTGCCCATTGTCAGCCGCCAATTATTATTAGTTTCAATGTTTCTTTTCTCATTCCAAATTTTTTTTTAGTGCGGTTATCTTTTTTCCCATCCACGGGTCTAGGTCATTATCCCTCCCCTCCACCTCCCTTCACTCCTCCCTCTCTGTCCATTACCCGTTATTTTTGACGAGAATTATTGTCGTGAGGAGAAAAATTATTTAAAATATTTAGTTCCGTGATTACGTGAGTTTTGATGACAAATCCTACTAGAGACGTAATGGTTGAAAAAAAATTAAAAATTTCAAAACATGAAAAGGTTTGTTAAAAAAATTAACTCTCTATGGGGCAATATACCATTTCGACAGGAGCAAAAGTTTGTTTTTCAATTTTTGGATGAATTCGAGTTCAGCTTGTAAAGCTGAATCTGAAACAATAACCAGTTTAAATTCCTGGTACTCCTGGTATTCATGCTGTATGCATCAGAACAGTAATCCGTTTCATGTTATTTTAACTTGGAAGTAGGATATTGTTTATCTGGTCAAGTGATCCTTCCAAATCGTTCATTTTGATTGAACAATATATAAATCACCATTTCCGAAATCTGCTCCAATCGACATAGAAATTTACATTGGTAATCTCTATGCTATGCTGAACAATAACGAAGATCATCATCTTGCCGATAGTCATAGGAAATTATCTGAATCTGGGCCATCATTCGGGGCATTTTAAGAAAAAAAATCATAATAACAAAAATGCCTCAACTGGTCGAGAATAGGGTAGTTCTCCGTATAACTCCGTGGATTGCAATGACGAGTGTAGTTAGGTTTTTCTCAGAAGAGAGGCTCCAAAATTGGGAAATGATGTTGAACAACATATTTCGCCTCATAAAAATGACTATTTTCTTAAAATGTCCCGACTGATGGCCCAGATTTGGGTAGTTTTCCGTGGCTTTAGGTAAAAATGATGTTTTTTGTAATTGCTCAGCATGGCATGGATAATGCCCATCTATTTTTATGATGATTGGAGCATTTTTAGAAAATGAATACTTTTCGATTTTGGGGAATCACTTTCCGAGCAAATTCGGTACTCAGCTCCAAGTTAAAATATCATGGAACGGCTTACAGTTTTAGAGAGAGAGAAGGGACCATAGCATAACTATGTTAAATAACATGGTTATGCGAATACATGAAATTTCGTGTGATAGATAGATTAAATCTATGGAGAATAAGGGTTTACAATTGTTTGCGTCATCTAGTGTGTTATTGTTTCAAATTCAGCTTTACAAGCTGAACTCGAATCCATCATAATAAAAAAATGAAAAAAACAGAATTTTGGTCCTATCGAAATGGTATATTGTCCAGTGATGTATGTTCACCAGAAGTTACAGTATTCAGAACAGATTTTTAGTATGTTGCAAATATGTTGAAAAGCATATCACTTAAGAGAAAAAGATTATGAACTTAAAGATTCTAAATGGATTTTGCAACAATATCTGTCCACAAAATTTTTCAAACATTTAAGCGGAAATGACGATTATTGACAAAATCTCTTTTACACAAAAACGCCTCTCTACAACCCAGACGGATTACTAATTGGAATATGCAGGTCCTATCGAAAGATTTTTCGTTTATTAAAATTTTCCTCCACGAAGTATTCATGAATGGATATGGGCATACTCTGGGCAAAGTTTTGTAGAACGAACGGTTGTGGTACCCAATCCCCTCGTAGTAGTGAAGCGGAATAACTAATTAGTCAATCAAAACTGTGCAATGCTACTAACAAAACGAAATAATATCCCAGGTGGGATATTCCATAAGGACTGGCCCTATGGATTAAGGGGAGAGCCATCTATTGCATTATCAGGGAGCATCAAATCAGTTCCAGAGAAGATCAAATTTACTAAGATCACCGATAAAGAAAAATAGAAGCTACACGAAATAAGTGATGCTGCCGGAAAATTTTAGTTTGCAAATAGCCGAATCTGGTAGAACAACTATTGACCTAGAAAAGGAGAATATGGATCTCTTGGCGAGGCTAGAGCATATGGAGCAATTCTTTGTCAAGCTAAGTGAAGAAATTGAGTATCTAAAGCGAGAAAATGAAAACCTAAAAATGAATCGGGATTCAAAAGAAGATTGCGAAATAGGACGCATTGAACCAGACAAACTCATCTATTCCACTGATGAAGGTGAATTTCAAAGAGAGACGGACTGGATCCTAAAGAACAAAATAACAGTCCAGGAAGAGTGAGAAAAGAAAGCTGAGTCGTCTCCTGAGGCTGAGCAATTAAATGGTAGGGGACAATCTAGTGCAGATTCAAAATATAGGCTACCCAAAACTGGTTGATTGGCTTAAGATAGTAAATATACCAAGGACATTATAACAAATTTGGTGCAACCGAAAGAAAAAACACCCCTACCAATAGATATTGTGGGTGTAACCAGTTACCCAGAAATTCAGTCACTGATGAAATCGGTTACTGACGAAGACTATAAGAGAACAGCGCTAAACAATGACGTTTGGAAAATTATTACTCTGGACTCAGATATTTATAGAACCTTATCTATGAAATTGAACAGGCCCGACCTAAATAAAGGTCTTAAAATACTAGATGCTGTGAATATTGTTAAAAAAGAGAGAACAGAAATCCAGGAAGGAAACCATATTAACAGTAAAAGGGGACTCCCTATTTTTATGTTGGTATTTGACAACATAGAGACTGTTCAACACATTTATGGAATAAAAGAAATCCTTCACATGAAGGAACCAATAAGGAGAACCACAACAACCATACCTCAAAGCAAAAAATGTCAGCCATTTAATCACACCCAAAGATATTGCAGCTGGGATCCAAGATGTGTAAAATGTTCAGATAATTACATTACTCAGGCATGTACAATAAGGAGAGATGTGCCGGTCAAGTGTACAAATTGTAAAAGCCAACATCCGGCTAATTATCGAGGCTGTGAGGTTGCTAAACAACTACAAAAATTAAGAGCTAAAACAAGAAATCAACCGCAAAATCACGAAAATCAAAGGATTCAAGTATCAAATCAGATGGATCAAAACCCACAACCAAGTAACACAGGGCAAAGGAGTTCACTTGCCCAGGTAGTGAAATGTTTGGGTTCAACCAAACATATGGACTCTGAAAGTAACCAAACTATGGAAAACTTTATAAACAGCATTGCAGCTATTACAAAGCGGCTAGATGACCAAAGTAATCTGAACAACAAGATACTTGATCAACTGAAGAAAATGCAACTCCCTCAACGCAATCCAACAAAAAATGTTGAGTAAGGACACAACTTACAAAATAGCAATCTGGAATGCGAATGGTATTATGCAACATATTCCATAAATAGAAATATTTTTAAATTTAGAAAAATTCGACATTTTCTTAATATCTGAAAGCCATCTAGCTAAATCTTCGTTTGTTAAAAAACGGGGATATAACTTAAATTACTAAATTCATCCAGCGGAAAGAGCAAGAGGTCGTTCGGCATTACTAATAAAAGAAAATATAAAACACCATGTAGAATCACATTTGGAAGAAAAATATAATGCGAGTTGCTACTGTAACGATCCAAATTAAACACTGACAGCGTACTGTCCTCCGCGGAATAACTTAAAAAGGGAGGACTACCTTAAACTATTTAAATCGTTCGTACCTGATTTTATTATTGAAGGTGACTTTAATGCGAAAAATACCTATTGGGGATCTAGACTTACGATGTCAAAAGGTAAAGAATTGCTTCAAGCAGGGCAGACAGTAAAATGTGAATTTTACTCTGGCCCAGTGACGGAACGAAGATATCTGACCTAATAGACTTTTATGTAGCAACAGGTATATCCCAGAACTACATTCACATTGAAAACAGTAATTCTCTAGTATCGGGTCATTCCCCGGTTATCCTGACAGTCAGTGAAATGGTAATCCAAAGGGAGAGAGCCCCAAGATTAACAAATTTAAAAACAAACTGGGATCTCTTTCGTGAAGTATTGGAGGAAAAAATCAATCTTCAGGTACCGATAAAAAATTCTCACTAGTTGTAAGATGAATAAGAACAACTCAATGAAGCAATCCACTATGCTGCTTTGGCAAGTACCCCCATTATACAAAATAAGAAGAAGCTTAACATATCCTACCCAATGGAAGTTAGAGAGTTGGTAAGACAAAAACGACGGGCACGTAAAACCTGGCAAATAACTAGAACACCGGAGAAAAAAACAATTCTTAACAATTTAGGTAACAGTCTCAAATCTCTTCTTAAAGAAGTTAAAAATGCACCAATCAACAGATATCTAGTTAGCCTAACCGATGAAAAAATTCTGATTATTCTCTGTCGAAGGTGACGAAGGGGCTTAAAAGAGCCAAAATGCAAGTATCTAATTTAAAATGAGGATGGCACCTGGGCAAGAGGCCCTAAAGAGTAAGCTGATATATTTGCGGAGTATCTCGAGGATGCCTTCCAACCACTACCAAGATAAACGACCAATGAAGTTATAATGTCAATCCACAAGCTAGATGATTTTGATATACGCCCAGTAGCTCTCAAAGAATTTTAAAAAGAAGTAAAAAGCAACATGAATGTTAAAAAAGCCCCAGGGTATGACACTACCAGGTAAAAGATTTTCTAAGCTATTACACATAATCAATGCAAGCTTTCGGTTAAAATATGTTCCGGGGTAATGGGAAGTAGCAGAAGAGTAATCATGATAGCAAGACCTGATAAACCACCTAACGATAAAAAATCATACAGGCCAATTTTTCAAAACTCTTTGAAAAATTATTACTAAAAAGGACTTAAACCAATATTTGAGGACCGACATCTATTTCTTCCTCAACAATTTGGATTCAGAGGAAAGCACTCCACAATTGAACAGGTGCATAGAATCACCAACATTATTGAAAGAACGTTAAAACATAAAAAAGTATGCTTCAGCATATTTCTCTACGTCGCCCAAGCATTCGATAAAGTCTGACACAGTGGAATTCAAGCTGCATAGAGTTCTGCCGAGGCAATTCTATGCCATACTAAGATGTTATTTACCCAATAGACATTTTCGTGTGAAATATGAGGATGAATACTCCGAACTAAAGAAAATCTCTGCCGGTGTCCCACAGGGAAGTGTCTTAGGACCAATCCTGTATTTATTATATACAAGGGATATTCCAACAACAGATGAAAGAACCATAACCACCTTTGCAGATGACACAGTTATCAATGCGGTTTATAACTGGACTAAGCACGAGAGAATCAATCTTAATGAGACGAAATCCCCGCATATAACCTTTACATATCAAAAGGCTTCCCATCTACCGATAGTTATTAACTCAGGATCGGTACCATATGCAAACAAAGCTAAATATCTTGGCATGACACCCGATGTCAAGCTCAAGTGGAGAGATCATGTCAAAAAGCAAAAGAAGAACTTAATATTAAGTTTAGAAAAATGTATTGGCTCATAGGTACGGGCTCCGAGCTTACAACACACAATAAGCTGCTGCTATATAGGTAAATACTGAAGCCGATATGGGCCTACGGTATTCAACTCTGGGGATGTACTAAGCCAACAAACGCCAAAATGATACAGACGTTTCAACACATGATTCTCCGTAGCATTGTAAATGCTCCGTGGTACACAAGAAATGAAGACCTTCACAGGGGCTTACAGTTGGAATACGTCAAAAATGAAATAAAAATGCATGTCGCAAAACACGAAATAAGGCTCCAGGAATATGAAAACCCCTATTTTCGCCATATAATATAACCCTGTGGTTCAAATAAGACTTCAAAGAAGTAATTAAATTTAGTATTTTACATTGGGTTTCACCCCAATACATCAGAATTGTTTAAAAAATGTAAAATTTGTAAAAATTTGAAAGATACGAGTAAATTGCTAGATGACAGTCTCAGTTGTTTTTAAAAAAGGAAAAAAGGTGAATTGACCGATCGGTTAAATTTTATTTGTCAGTTTTTCTCACAATTTGGGAGGTCCTAGTGAAATTAGGCAAAAATCAGTGTATCAGAAGTGACAGCGTTCGTTGGAGGTTTTTAATTTATAAGATTCTAATAAATTTAAATATCAAATTCTTCAAAAGGGTTGTCATTGTTGATTTTATGATATTTAGGCAGAAATAAAAATTTTTGGTTAAACTAAAGCTTTTACCAAAACCCTGATAAATGTTCGTGATTTACGAGTAAGTGCGTTAGCGGTAAAAGAAAGTCGGGTGTTGGCCACAAGAATACACTTCTATACATAAATATTAATGCTAATCCCCAAGCATTGATCAATCATCAAAAAAAATAAAAAATTGTATTTTGGTATCAGCATCAAACACCAAGTGGATTAGATATTATCAAAACCACAAAGTGCTATCTATAAAACGAAATAAATTTTCCAATATTTCTCATATAAATTTTAACATGAAAATCACGTTACAGTAACATATATTTCCTACCTAAAATCCAAACAACAAATAACTTTTGTTGTCGGATTTTATGTTTGCCAAAATTTTAGAGAGCTCACCATCAAATAAACACAATGCGATACAAAAGAAACACGAATAAAAACTTAAAACTCCCATGAGTAATGTGCTTTGTGCTTTCTTATATCCATACACAACACAGCACACAAAAGAACTCTACAACAACAAAAAGATACAAATGAAAATTGAATAAGTTTTATATTTTCGTGTGCATCGGGGACCTTAAACTTTTAAAGCTTTTTTGGTTATTTTAATTTTATTACGAATTATTTTTATACTTTTTATTGTTTTTGATCGTGTAATAAAATGTACATACCTAATTGAAATTGAATTTTTGTCGTGTTCCCTGTACCCCGGAGTCACCAATTCAAAAAATGTTTTGTACCCATATATATGCGAGTAGAGTCGCATAATATTTATGTCTAGACATTTAATATTAGTTAGCATTATTGTCACAATGTTTGTGTCTTTTGAATCGCAAAATAAATGTACGTGTCTTTGCAAACTTCACAATTTATGAGCTTTTGCGGCAATAAATTATTGATATGTAGTCCCGCTAGATTCTTATTGTTATTTACAAAGTATTTCTTTGTGTAAAAATAAATATTACAATGACAGTTTGGTTTCATTGAAGTATGTCCAAAATGGTTTTATGTATACGTGCAGAGTCGGCAAGCGTAACAGTAGTTTAAAACTATAAAGAACAACTTTTTCTTGGATTAAAAATTGTACGTTACTCGTTTACCTGAATTTTTCATTCCGCAAAGGCAGCAAGAACTTTATTCATTTTATCATTTACATTTATGGAGCCTCATTTGTAATCATTCATCGCAATTGTATTTATCATAATATGGCAAGCACAAAACCATCTTCAATACAACGTCGCGTGGAATTGGCACGTTTTTAAAATAAAATTATTCAAAATTTTCTTTGCAACGCATAAATGTTATATTGAGGTAATAGGAGTGGTATAACCTGTCACGGTCATTCGATGAGGTTTATAAAAAATAATAAATCGTGCCAAAGCGTTCTGAATACAAATTAGATTTGTGTACGAATTCACCATTATATAGCGCATTCAAAGCTTGGATTAATGGGGTGTTCGAGAGATATGAAGCAATTTTACCAGCTTATATTTTTACAAAGCTTACCTCAGGTAATCGGAAAAAAATTATTATGTATTTTTCTCTTTAGCAATCCATAACAAGCACTATAAAGATTTGCAAAAGTAACAGAACATTCTCAACATGAAAAGATGTAGTATCTCTATACTGAACTTTCGAATTTTGAATAATTAAGATTTATTTAGATAGCCCAGCGGTACAACTATATTGGAGCACCCTAAATAATTTCCATGAAGCTGGCATATCATCAAGCGAATTTTGAAAGTTGGGTCTATTTCCAGGAATTAATCAGTAGTCTGATCCTGAATAACTGATCAAATAGTGAAAATATTTAACTAATGGCCAAATCAAGTATCCCTCGACTCAAAGCCTTTATATAATGCAACATAAAATGAAACCACTCACCTTTAACATGTACAGCTTGTTGAACTGGATGGGCCCCCATGGAAACTATATTATATTTGAAGTTTGCTGCACCACCTGGGCGGTATTGCGCTGCGCCACCTGCTGCCGCCATATTCGGATATGAAGCAGCGGCTACAGCTGCTACGGCGGATGTTCCTTGAACACCTTGTCCACCATCTCCAGCGGCTGGACGAATTTGTGGTTGCGACGCCCATCTTAGGGTCGTACGAATTTGTGTAACTTGCGGGCCATAAATCGTTGCGGCTGTGAAATGGGTGGTACGAAATATCCTCCAGCACCGCCGGGTTGGAATATTTGTCACATTTGTTGGGAAAGTTGCCAAAGCAACGTACAACGGTTTCGAACAAATAATTCTACCATTCATGTCGGTCACAGCGCGAGTTGCCTCATCTTGCGACTAAAAACATACGAAACCGAATCCCTTTGAACGGCCATCTTCCATCATAACCTTGGCCGATGTTATAGTACCAACGATGAGAAGTTTTCACGTACACATTCATCATCGATCGTATCATCTAAATTTTTGACATATAAGTTGACTCCTTGATATCTTACCAAACGTTCATTTTTCAATTGTTCGAATTTACGTTTTAGTTCAAGCTGGCGTTCGCCCTTCTTTTGTGCACGACCAACATATAAAACTTTTCGGTCAGTTATTTCCAAGAATTAATCAGTAACAGGAAGTTTTTTTAAATGTTTTAGAAAATTTTAACATCAACAGGAAAATCAAAATAAGAATGAATGGCATCCATCGATTTAGCTAGACATTTTGATAATCTGCAATAATTGGCAAGGCCTGAAGGAGGCCTTCACAGGTTTGAAGGTTTTTCTTTTATGTAAAGATGCGCATGCAACACAAATAAAATTTAGATATTTATTAAATTATATAGAAATCTAAATGTGGTCTAGTAATTTATATCAATAATTATAGTCAGTTTCGCATGATTAAGAACAATAAGAGTTCACCATACAATACAATAAATTCTAGTTGCTTAATCAAATTGTAAATATTAATATGCTTAATAGCGTAATCGCCAATTTTTGCATGTGGATTTTGACCAAGTATCGGTATGTAAATTTTAGCGAGAATAAATTTTTCTTCGATAGTCGATATTACAGTAACAATTTTTGAGATTTAGCTAATGAATTCAATATTTCAGATATAGGTGACCAGCTAGTGCAAATGAATTTAACGGGCCCACGATCACACCAATACACGGCGCCAATTGAAACTCAGTGTAATAATAAGCTGAGATGTGAAGGATAGAAGTATTACCGCCAGAAGTGCGAGAAACATGAACAAATGTAGCGGACATGCACAATTGTGATGAGCCCTTCTTATTCAACGTTGTAGTAACATGACAAAATTGGTACAAAATCTACACTCTGATGAACATACACGTTACGAGTATAGCCCGACCAATTTTATGCGTTTCTTACGAGGATTCAGGTATAGAGATCAACCAAACCAGCAACGTATTCTGATATTTTGCTGGGAATATCACTAACGTATCATATCACTAACGAATATCACACTTTGTGGCGACCAAAAATCAGCAATATCGCAATTAGTCCATTTTTATCTCCATTTTTGATTGTTTTCAATTTGTTTTCCCGTCGCCGAATTGTCCGTCACCGAGTTGGTCGAGTTATCTGTCGCCGAGTTGGTCGTCGCCAAGTTGACCGTCGCCGAGTTGACCGTCGCCGAGGTGGTCGTCGCCGAGTTTATCGTCACCGAGTTGACCGTTGCCGAGTTTACTTTCGCCGAGTTGACCATCGCCGAGTTCTCCATCGCCGATTTGTCCGTCGGCGAGTTGGTTTCGCCAAGTTGTCGCTTACCGTGTTTTTCAGCCTACTAACATACCAATATTTCAAATTGGTCGATGTAACATCGTCGTTTATTTCAAATTTCTTCACGATCAACTTGATCATTTGAATAAACCATGTTTTGATGCAGGTCTTTCGTCGCAGGCTTTTCTGATGCGCTTCTAACAAAAATCGGTTAAGAAAAATATTTTAAAAACTGTGGAACTAAACTAGAGTTATTGAATAAACCAAAGTGCGGAGTTAATTTGGCAAAAGATGCTGGTATGGTTAGGCATAATAAATGGATGCTTTTGGTTAGAAAATGACATACTTAACTTCCAGGGAACTGGTTTTGATGTGTTTTAAACAAAAATCGGTATTCTTTAAAAAGTTGGTACCAAACTTGAGTACTTGAATAAATCAAAGTGCCGAACCAGTATTTGTACTGGTTTGGTTTGCAATAGAATACATTACAAAGTACCTGCGGTTGAATCTCGAGCAATGCAGTTGGACACAAAGAGTTTCTCAGGCACAATTAGTTGACTATGAACTTTCACTTGGGCACACTTTATTCGACTCTGAGCAAAACTACGCACTTCTTCAGATACAACAGAAAACAACCGTTTAGACGACACAGCCCCGGTTAGAAATTTAGAAGTTTTAAAAGATTATTGTGTCGGTAAACCATATGCATATAAATAAGAAACCGTATATTCAAAGTGCTTGTTGCAGCAAGTGTCAATAAAAATATCTATTCAACAAAAGTAAAATAATTGAAATATTACGAGACCATGAGTATTCCAAAACGCCCTGCCCACAAGTTAACATTTAAAAATTGGTAAAGCAAATTTCTCCATTGAAAACGGTTGCGAAAAACGGGTATACGTGTCTAAAATCTGACACTTACTATGAGCATGAAATTAGCACTTAAGTAACCAAAGAGATCGACCGGTAATGATGAATTTATTTTACGTGCATTGAAATTTTCAGTAAAAATGTACCGAACTTTTAAACTAAGTTAACTGACAATTATTGAAACAACCATTAATGTTGGGTATTTTGTGGGATCACATTGGTGTCGTGTATTACGAGTTGCTCAATCCGAACGAAACCATTTCTGGGGTGCTCGTTGCCATCAAAACCTACTTGGAAGTTTTACCCCACTCGCCGTATTCAACAGACATTGCTTCGTCTGATTGCCACTTGTCTCAGCAGCACTTCACATCATATGAAGATACCAAAAATTGGGTTTATTCATGGATAGCCTCAAAAGATGGATGATGTTCTTCCGACGTGATATCCGTATGCTGCCAGGAAACGTATTACCTAGCGATGGACAATACCTTGAATAAAACATAACCTATACCGTTCTTTCACAATAAACGCCCAATTACAAAAACGGCGGATATATTTGCAAGCCTGGTAAATTATTGGGTGTAATAATTAATTTTAAATTTTTAAAACGATTTGAAAAAATTCCTGTTTGTTATTTTTTTTATCTTTGCAATACTTTGTGGGGTCGAAGCACTGCTAACTCTTTCACAGTTCAATTTCTACGTACTTTACTCAGCTTTCCAATTCCCTATTTCAAGAGAAACCCAGAGTGGTGCCATTTAAGTTCTAAAATTTTAGTTAACCTATCATTTTTTTAAACGATTTTAAAAAATACCTGCTGCTGAAAAATCTCTAGAGATAACTGACCAATTAATTGTTACCAAATAAAGACCGATTAGACCTGACTTTTTTTAACCAAATATACTTGACGAGGTGCCAGCTTCATGGGGTTCCAAAAATACTAGAACCAGCAACATCGTGAAAACAATAAATGTAAAATAAAAGGAAATTTGAAAAATTCACAAGAATTTGGAGAACTTCGTTAATTGTCAGTAAGAAAATTGCTAGCAAAACGAGGTTTCGTTCAATAAACAGCTGATTTAGAAAATATACCCAAGCATTGACAAAATCTTCAGAAATGCTTTCTCATAACTTAAAACTGAATAAAAATTTATCAGTAATGCTTTTTCAGTACCTGGACCCGCCAAAACTGTGCAACAGTTCTGTGTCCAAAGACTTTTCCGAAACAAATCTAAAGCCACCGCATTAACAAGAACAGCAAAAGAAAAATGACTGCTCAGCATTAAACGAGTTTAGTTTCCAGTTTGACTATCATTTGCCTTAACTATTAACATAGTTCATGGACAATTTCTTAAGTTTGGAACTTCAAAAAATATGTATGTCCGGGAGGAAAATACTTTTTTTAATTTCCTACCCGAATTCTGTGATCATTTTTTTAAATAAAATTTCCCTGCCTCTCAGTTTTAATTTTAATTTAAAAAAGGTTAAAAATACGTTATTCATAATTTAACAGAAACTTAAAACTTTGCTACTTAAATACACGATTAGATACGAACACGGATTTTATTATGAAACTTTTCAATTTCGGAATTTTCCAATGTTTCTGGGAAAGATTCGAGAGATCATAACAGCATTCCAGGTATTTTATTTTATTTTAGTCTTTAGTTTAAGCTTAATCATAAAAACAAGATCGCAAAAGTACAACTTCTGTAGCAAAAAAGAATGATAGAAACTAAAGTTGAGATAGATAGGATACTTTTTTAAGAAACAGCAAAATAACACAAAAAAATGCCGTTGGAATGAAACTCGTCGAGAGATTTATTTCGCTGTTGCTAATTATCAAACCAAGTCGGTTTGCGTATCGATCAAACGATTAACAAACAATCCTTGATATCATTGCTCGGATGTAATCCACACCGTTGAAATCAACATCGCCGGAAGCCACATGTGATATTTATATAGTAATTCGAAAACGACAAGCTTAAGTAGCATACACAATTAGAGCACCGACAATTTACTTCGCCGAAATTCACTTTCCTAGATACCCACTTTGCCGATACCCACTTTGAACCCCATACCTCTGACAGTCACATCACCGAAAACCAATTTGCCGACATCCACATCCCGACAACCACATCGCCAATAATCAAATCAGAGAAAATTATATTTCCAACTTCGGCATCTCCGACACCCAGCCACATAACCACACACACACACACACACACACACACACACACACACACACACACACACACACACACACACACACACACACACACACACACACACACACACACACACACACACACACCACCAATATCTAAATCGTCGAAACTCATATCATCCAACCAAATACACAACCAGCTCGCTGACATAACCGCATTGCCGACACCCACATCGCCGAAGGTCACCTATAATATGGATATAGGAGTTCGAGATTTGGCAAAGTATATATAAGTGTGCCACATCTGTGTTGGTAGTGTGGATGTGAGCCATATAAGTCTGTCTTAGAAGTTACGTAAATTCCCTCCAATAGGAATTTTGTACTTCTTTGATGGTAGACTTTACAGTTACATTTTTATTGTTTTAATTTTCAATGTTTCACGTATAAGCTGATGTGAGTATTTTGCGCTGCAGTATTTGATATCTTTACTGTGATGCTTGGTCTGTTAAGGCATCGGTGTTCCACCGTACAGCAGGATTCTGTTGAAAATATATACTTTCATTTATATTCTGGTGGTTCAGTAATGTGGCTGTTGGTGGTATAACTGTCAATGATGTAGTTGTCAGATATGTGGTTGTCGACGATGTAATTGCCGGCGAAGTGGTTATCGGCGATTTTGATATCGGTAATGTGAGTGTCACCTTAAATACAAATGGGTGGGATTTGTGTTAGGTGCGCTTGTTAGTCAAAATTCTTATACGAGATGTGTGACGGTGGTATGGTTGTTGGTGTTGGTTGAGTTACCAATGTGGCGGCCATCTGGATGTGCCGGTGATATAACTATTTGTGTTAGCTTAATGGCCAAAATTTATTTTTGTCGATACTTGGATTTCCTCCAATCGAAGTTGCCAATGCCGGTGTTGGCAACGGAGTTGTGTCGGTGAAGTGGCTTGTCGACAAAGTGTCAGATCATCATCGAGATGTGTGTGCTAAATGGCTATCAGGCCTGTTGGCGTATATGTTGCCGGTCATGTGGTATCCAGATTGCTTGCGATCATCAATACTATTCTGCTCTCTGATCATCAACAATATTCTGCTTCGACTAAAATTTTTTTTTATTGGTATTTTTTGGAATTATTCACTGTTTGACTTGCGCCCTGATGGGTTTCCTTTATAATTATTAAAAATATCTTTTAGGTTTAAGTCGGCGAAGTGGTTACGTCTGCGAATTTGCTTGGCGATCTAGTTGTTCCCAATTCAAATTGGGTTTGTCTAGCAAAATATATTTTGCTGTTGAATGATAGCGATGTGAGTGTCAACGATGTGGGTGTTCCTAGCGGTACAACGATTTCTGTTAATTATTGCTCGCATATAAATTTATGGCACATCAATGATAAACTTATATGGCTTACATCTAATTTACCATACTATCGCTATAGTAAACTTACGCTTTGCCAATTTGCAAAATTCCTGTATCCGTATCAAATGTGAATTTTGCCGGTGTGTGTGTGCATGGTGTTGTGACGGCGATCTGGTTGTTGGTCGATGTGAGTGTGGAAGATGTGGTTGATTCGTTGCTGTGGATATTAGCCATGTAGGTGTTGGCGATGTGGTTCTCGGCGATGTGGTTCTCGGCGATGTGATTTTTGACAATTTGGCTATCGGTGATGTGGTTGGCGGCGATATGGTTGGCGGCGATGTAGTTGTGTCGGCGATGTGCGTGCTTCTAGCGGTACAACTATTTGTGACAATTAAATTGGTCTTATCAAAATCTAAGGCACTCCTAAGATGAATTTGTGGTTCTCGCATCTTCCTTGTAGATGTGATATTTTTTATCTTTTGAACCTATACGCCAACATTTTTTATTATCGTTTTGGAAAAGTTAATATTGATACGGAACATACTCCGTATGATAAATCAGACATACGGAAGTATCGATTTACGGTGAAAACAAAGTTTTGGCATTAAATGGGATACACTAAAAATTCAACAGAATCTTTACAATTTTATTGAATAATTTGTATTGAACATGTTTTCTAAATGAACTGAAATGTATACTGTCAAAATTCGGAAGGAGCCGATGAAAGTTACTCCAAAAATCACGGAAATCATACGGGAAGGCTTTGTTATTTCGATTTCCATTAATTTTAGTGATTTATAAACATTACTACAAGAAAAGTTTTAACAGTGTGATTTGAAATTCAAGTTTATTTTCGTTGGTTGTTCAAAAAGGCTCATGTCCGTTAAGATTTTTTTAAATTTATACAAAAATTACGAATGTTGATGGAAAAAATGTTTTTTTTTTCATTACAGAAATCAGGCGAGGTTATATTCGAAATATAAGCACATTCGAGGTTTAAGCATGCCCATATTGCTCACAAAATTAAGGCCTCCCAATTTTCTAAGAGTTATAAGTTAGTTTTAAATTATCAAAACTTGTTTGCGCACAAATTTGCTTTTTATTCTAATTGGCTAAACTACATTTTTCGGCTGCTGAGCAAAAATAATAATATTTTCGAATTGTACAGAAATTTAGCATAAAATACCTTTTTCTACCCCAAATTCTAAAAAATTCACTGAAATTACCTTAAATCTTGGTGATTAACACCAGACATAAGCCGATAATCCGGCAAACGAATATTTGCCGAGTTTTAAGAACTATATCTCAACACTACCCCATAGAAAAGTTCTAAAAAATTCACTGCAATTACATTAAATCTTCCTCCATCGTCAGCGGCACTATCGGGCCAACGAATATTTGCCGAGTTTGAAGGACTATATCTCAACTCTACCCTATAGAAAATTTATAAAAAATTCACCGCAATTACTTCAAACCTTCTTCCATCGCCAGACATATTTCGATAGGTTGTCCATAAAGTATATCACGTAGAATTTCTAAAATTCCTGAGTTGGCAAATAATTGATATTATTTATTTGTCCCAGCCCCAAAAATGTTTCTATCTTCATATTAACATGAAAATGTATAATTTTTACTCTCAGCCCCGAAAATTGTTTGTGTTGTGATATATTTAGTTGCCATGACAGTAAATATTTTCGGGGCTGAGAGTAAAAATGTTGCATTTTTCGAGGCTGATAGTCAAAAATATCATGATATTAATAATTAGTTTTGCCACCTCATTTTCCTGGGATGAAAATTGGGCTATTTCCACATACATAAAATTAGGCTTACTACTTATTATACTCTACTTACTTATTATACTCTCAGCCCCGAAAATTTCAACTGTCATGACAGTTTTTAACTATCGTGATAGAGATTATTTTCGGGCTGAGAGTAAAAATGTGGGATTTTTTTAGCTGAGAGTAAAAAATGTCATGATAGCAATAATTAGTGTTGCCATCGCATTTTTCGAAAATCTAATTTTGACTATCTTCACATAAATTGATAAGCTCACGTTTTTTATTTTAAATTAAAGTTTGTTAAAACTGTAAACTAAAGTTTTTGGCTGTTGAAATTTAGCATAAAATTTAAATATTTAATTAGCCATCGGATGATTCTCACCTGGTTTGCAAAAAGTGTTCGTGCAATTTAGAATTAGTTGTTTATATTTAAAAGTTCTTTTGTGTGATTTCCCCTAATTTTAAATCGACATGTTTAATGAACTTTATTCACGAATCGATGATAATATTAATACAACAGCTCATGTCATTTTAAATTTGTAGCGATTACCTACAAAATTATGTTTGATTTGAAATGACATTTATAAAAAACTTGAACTGGTCTGTTACCATTATATATCGACTAATCTAGCCGCCCTATTACATTCAACCATTAAAAGGAAAAAAAAATCCAATTTTGAACAACATCAAAATTCTAATCGAATTTTAAAACATCGATTTTCCATTTTGTCTGTGTTCGTTTGCTGCTAACTTTTCAAACCCCATATACGAAGATTATATTAGAAAATTATTGTTATTACCTTTAAAATTGTACATACAAAATAAATGATTTTGATGTTTTTTAATGAATAAATTTTAAACTATCCTACTATTACACACCATAAACGGAGTACCTCTTGTAATATGAGCATTTTGCTATTTTATGTTATGACCTTTTAATGTTCTAACCATTAAGCTTTTCTGCTATATCGAAATTTTTAATTTATTTAACACTTCATGGTAACATGGTATTGAAAATTATTTCTAAGCTTTATGTCTGCTGTGCGGTATTAGGGGAGGTTTGGTAACATTTAAATTTTTATCTCTTCAATTTATTTTTAAGAATAACAAATACTGTTGGCAGATATCGTGTAGGTTTTGTGATAACAGTATATGTAAATAGTACAGTAAACAGTATATGTAAACATTCATAAAAATTTGAAAACACAAAAATGTATTTCATTTATTATTAAACCTGTACCTGAATATACAGTAGATAAATATATTTTAATTAAATGGAGTACGAGACGAAGACACGCCACCTTGTATTGAAAACATAATGTATCATTCCTGAAATTTGTTATTCCTTTAAACTCATAATCTTAGGTTTCAAACGAAACGAAAAGTACCATTTTCGGTGTTATTGTTGTGGTTATGCACCATCTTTATCAGGGTAGCTTTAAGTATGAATTCTATGAATCGTTTGGCTTGGATGTTATTAAATATTCAGTCTGCGAAAATTTATAATCTGCTAACCTCATTTTAATATTGTAGCCAAGTATTTCTGATCGATCTCAACAATTCTAAAAATAAATATAATAAATAAAATTCTAAATTGTCTAAATACACCACAATAATCCTAAAACAGCTTCCATATCTATAATTTTTGAAACACAACTCTGACCTGAAACTAATTTGACAAAGAAATAGTTCATGTGGTGGCTGGGAATAATAATGATACGCTTAAAGTATTGGTTTATTCCCAGTAGTATATTTGCCATGTTTCATGACAAAAATTGATCCAGATCAGTTTAATTTTATATGGAGAACCTGATCCAAATTTTGCTTTAGATCACAAATTTTGATTTGAAATTTAGTATCCGCCTTTGCGTTGTTTCATGAAACATGACCTGAACCGGATCAGATCAAGCATCAAGAAACACAGCTAATAAAAGAAATAACATTACAGTTTAGGTTACCTCTAAACAACTATTATTGGTAGGGCAATTCGTTGTAAACAATTACTGGCATGTTTTCTATTACTTCACCAATTTTTAGTCCGACTTGTAGCTCATTTTCAACCGAAAATAGATAAAACAAATTTTATCGAATAGTTGATGGCACAAAAAATTATTCCACTTTTAAGGTTAATTTACGAGATCGGAAATTTTTACCCTAGCTATTTTTTATTATGCTGTGAAGTTGCACCTATTGATTTTTGCTTAAAAATTGGACTACTTGTCTTGTCATTTTACTTGTCAATTTTCTGAAATTTTTAGTTGTGCGATTTTTTAAGTTTTTTATTGAAATTGGTTCCGTGTTTTCTTATAATAACTAATTTGTGGTTTATTTTTCGAGTTTTTAATTATTCATAATTTAAAAATTAAGTTTTGTGGGGTACATTATTTTTTAATTAAATCAATTTTTGAAGGGTCTTTCTAACTTGTTAACATTTTTCATTCGGGGTTAAGCATTTTGTTCAAATTATTTCAATTTTTTTTTGTTTCATTCGATTTTTAAAATTTTTAAATTTTGGTACGAGATTAAAAATATCTTTATCAAGACAAGAAACGACGAATATGTTGAACGGCGATCTGTTGTTGCTAAACACGGTAGCCACTTTGTACTTCGCGTATGAAAGTAGCAGTATTGAACAGCATAGTCGTATAAGCTTTACGATTAACCCTTTAAATCGTGAAAGGCGACGACAAGGGTATTATGCCAACCTTGTCGTCGAAATGAGGTTGTCAGATACTGAGACTTTTCTTAATTTTCATCGAATGTCGCCAGCAACTTTCGAAGAACTATTGACAATTATCGGACCGCAAAACCCAAAAATAAATATTGGGGAAAGATCAATCACTGCAGGTGAACGTTTATCAATCACCATACGGTAAGTTTTAAATTTACTTCTTAAATTTCGGAAATGTTTATTTATTAGAATATTTCTTTCAATAACCTCGCCAGTGGTGACAGTATGGAATCAATTGGGTGCTTTGGGTTTCGTTTGGGAAGAAGCACAACTTCGGTAATAATAAGGGAAACTTGCCAGCAGTTATGGCAAGTACTGAAGGAAATTATGTTCCCCGTACCTAATGAGGCATTTTGGAGGGAAATCAGTGATGATTTTGAACGGCAGTGGAATTTTCCCCACTGTTTAGGAGCAATGGATGTACTTATTAATTATCACTTTTTATTAAATAGGTCTAGATTATTAATTGACAGATATGTTTATTAATTTTATGCATTTGTCAACGTAGGTTCGATAAATTGCAACTACAAACATAGCCATAGTGTAGTTTTGTTCGTGATATGCGACGCGAACTATAAATTTATTATTGTTGATATTGGGGCACCAGGTCAAGTTGGAGACAGCAACATATTTAGGTGAAGTAATTTTGGAAGATCCATAATATGTCGTTGACACGAAATTCATTCAATTTAGGCCACAAAATACCAATTAACATGTTGCGACAATTCCCCATTCACTGTAAGGACATTTTCCAGTTCGTTTTCAAAGATTAACGACCCAAAGAACTAGTCCATAAACCACACCAAAAAGTGACTCTTGGAGGACGAACTTCTGCTTCGTGAATAACATGAGGATTCTCCGCTCCCCAAAATCGAAAAAAATTATGATAAATTGCATTTTTTGACTTTTCATATGTCAAAGAATTTTTTAGAACAGATAGCATTAAGTACTAAAATTCAGCGATGGAAAAAGGACCAACAGATTTCCCACTCTGTATCTTAAATGAAATTGCATAACACAAAAAATCCATTGAAAAAGTTCGATATTTTTCTTGTAATATCGTTATTCTCAACAGTTCTGTATAATAATGAACTGTATAGAACAAGAATATTACAAGAAAACCATCTAACTTTGTTGATGAATACTTTTTGTGACACATAGAGGACTGTATTATCTACCTTATTCTTTAAAAATTGTTACTTACCTCTTCGCGAACGCGAAAAATTGAATTAAAAAGCCACGGCTTATGACAAAAAATCGACTAAATTACTGACTTAAACCGTGAGCATGACGCCGATTTTTTTCTAAATTTTCGACTAACTAAACTGATGGTCAGTTCCTAAAAATGATTGATTCGTGGCTCTAAGTTTCAGAAACCAAAACATGCTTGAGATTTGAACCTGCAAACTTAGTTCACGTTTATCAATAGCCGATTCGAAACAGTTTATAAATTGATAAATTTTACTTTATTAAGTAAATTTGAATTAAACATCAGACGTGATTTGCTTTGTCTCAACGATCTCTCAACGACTTGTACGAATTAACCATCAATTTAGTTAGTCGGAAATTTGGACAAAATAGTCTGCGTCAGGCGCGTCTCTTATCAATAGATGGAGTAAAACACAATTCACTGAAATTGTACGCTAATTCACTAATATAATTTGATTTTGATCAATTGTTGAAGTATTTATCATCGATAGTGAACAAAACAATTTAGTACGCAATTTAGGATTAAATATTAAACCCAGTACGCTTTATGAATACAGTATCAACTAGAAATAACTAGTAACAAGTAACGACTATTTAGTCCAGTAATTCATTTAGACTGTGAGGCTCACGCCAATTTTTTGTCTAGTTTTCCGGCTAACAAAATTAAAGGTAGGTTCAAGGATTATTCCTTCCTTCATGGATGGCGCAAATAAATCGTGTCAGGGGTTCAATTAAAATTTGTTAACTTAATTAACATTTATCATTGTCGACATCGGCTATTGGCAAATCTGAACTAAGTTTAAAATTTAGATGTAAATATCTAGAATATTTTGGTTTAAAACAATTAGAGACATTTATCTGTTATGAACTCACCTCCATATTAGTTTATTGAAAATTTAGACAAAAAATCGATGACGAGCACACTTTATTAAAGAAAAAACGGTGTGAGGTACAGAGTATAAGTAACACAACTTTTTGGGGAAAAATACATTTTATTCAATAACATAATTTCCTATACTAGAGCGCTACAATCAGTTCAACGCCTCTCTAACATTTCGATGCCTTTTTTGTAGAACGATTTAACTTTGTCTTCAAAGTTCAAATCACCTTCCCTGGAGCTTTTTTTTGAGGTCTGCACACAAGTAATAATCGCTGGAGGCCAAATCTGGCGAATATGGTGGATGCGGAATCAATTCAATGTGCAATTCGTGCAGTCTTGCCATTGTTGCGATCGACTTGTGACATGGTGTGTCAACAATGTCAGCTATCTCATGCAACTTCACTTTACGGTCTTTCAAAACAATTTCGTGAATTTTTATATTTTTTCCGGAGTCACAGCCTCATTTCAAAGCCACTGCCTTGCTTGAACGGTATTTTTTCCCGTCAAAAAACAGTGTTTAAGAAACACACAAAATTCTTTTTTTCCATTGTTTTTAAATAAATAAAAGTAGCGTCACTAAAACAACTGTAACTTGGAAACTAATGGTCGGAATGTAACGCAATTTTGATACTTAACGTTTAAAGGTTGGTAGAATTTAAAAATTATATTGGTTTTAAATTTGTGGCACAATCTATGTGTCAGTCCGGGAACTTTTCAGGCGATGTAATATGTAACTTGGAAATATGTCAACGCAAGTTAAAAATATGTTGAACATTTAATCACTAATGGCGGAATTACAATTGGTTGTCGACGTTGTCTACGACTAGTCGACGTTTTCTACATTGTCGACAAGTTTTCTTCGTTGTCGACAAGTTGTCTACACAATAACGTAAAATTTAGTAGATGACGCGTAATCGCCCATCGCTGAATTTATGCATCACCAAATCAAATTTCGTAGTGTAATTTCGTAATTCAACATTACAATGTTGCATAGCATACGTGGAAAGTAGAATATTTGACATAAATATGAGTTTCGTGGGAGAAGTTAATTACACATAATGTGTATGCTTTCTCTGAGCAAAGCTCCCATAGAAAGTATCTCATGTATATAAGTTCAATGGCTTGCAGTTGATAAAGTGTAAACACAATGTGAGAAAATTGACATGCCGGTCATTTATTCTAGATATATTTGGGAATGTTATTCCACAAGGCATACTACGTAAATAAAGGAAATCTGATGAGATGAGTTTTGGAACGGAATGTGATTTCATTTCGTACATCTTCTCGGAAAAATTTACACAATATCCTGTTAAATAATTATTCAACGGACATCTCCAAGAAAGTTCCAAGCAAAGCAATCAATATTTTAACCATCCACTGTAAACGATGTTACATGACATGTATTATTATTTTGAATTTAAATAAATCTCGGCATCGTTAAATAAAAGCAAGAACATCTCAAAAAATCCAAGTTAACTTCTGAATGTCAAAACAAAAATTTAACCGCACATTCCCACGCCATAAGCATACTTATATTCAAATATAAAAAAAAAAAGTTTTTCATTAAACGAAGAAGAAGAAAAATCTCATTAAAGTTTTTCATCTAGGCGCTGTATAAATATATACGAGTACATATACGAGAGTACATAGATACGCCTGTCTATCGGCATTGTTTATAACAAATAAACATAAATAAATTATTTTAACTTTCCATTTCACATTATATGTACAACTTAAATAAATTGTTTATAAAAAATGTAAAACTTTTTTTTTAAATCACGTAACACTTTTAACATGATTTATATTTAGTTGAATATGAATTTATTATAAATAAATTTTAAAGGAGCTTTTCATTTTGAGCTTTCCTCCTTGTATTTTATTTGTTTGTTTGTTGTTCTCGAGTCTTAAAAAAATATTTCAATTTTTTTTTTGCTTGCTTGCTTGCTTGCTCTCAATGCTGTTACGTCTTGTTAGCCCAAAAAAGTGGATGGGTATGGCGATATACAATTTTTTTAGTTCAACATTTGTATTATATTCTTAAAACATTTGTTTGTAGCACACACAGCACACAAAAAGATAATTTATTGTATGTTTTGGTTTATGTATAAGGAGGTTGGATATAAAATGTCGACCAGCCATAATACATAATTCTTCAGTTTGGATTGCCATTTTTTATGTATGTCTTTTGCGGTGGTATATTTATGAGTGTACCGAACCAAATGTTAATTCTAATAAAAAGACGATTAAAAGTTTTTTGTTTGTTTTGTATTTATAGTAACTGAATTGAATGCAATTTCTGTATGCAACCAAGTACATCATGTAACGAGATGGGAAACAAATTTTTGTATCTAAATCCATTTTTAAGTATGATAAATTGATGTTGATCTAATTTAAATTGTTAATAACGATATCAACAATATCATTATTTCTGCATACATTTCTAATGCATGTTGCTGCAACAAACATAATAAATCGTATGCTGATTAAAAATTTATGATAATTTACCATTTATGTTAATTAATTTTCATTACTTTCTCAACTAACATATTACATAATTATACACTATGGACTTGGGATATACTCAACATTAATCTACCATTCTCTTCATCAAAAGCAATTTATATTATTTCATTCGTACAGCAAAAAAAAAAAAAAATTACATCCCAGAAAATATACAGATGCACATTTTCATTTTATGGTTTTTGGTGCTTTTCTTATACATATTTTTCGATTATGCAGTTTCTTTAAATTTTAGGAAAAACCACGAGTTTCTTTTTGCTTATTTTTAATTTTGTGTTGCCACAAAATTTAACATACTTTAATAAATCTCCGGAAAATTTTGATAAAAAGAAACTATTGCACACAAAAGGAAAATATTTTTCCAGACTTTCAACTGTAACATAAAAGATTCATGTATAATTGAAATTAAATCTTTTCTGTACAAAGTTTATGCATCATCTTAGTTCAATTGAACTTACCAAATTTGTTTTTTGTGTCTTTTTAAAGTTTGTATGAAATTTGGTTTTACGGTAGTTGTGCAATTTTCATTTGACTATTTATTTTTTGAAGTTTTAGAAACTTCATTTTATAGACCTTTTGCGTTTCTAAAACTGTGCATGCCAAAATTGGTTGAGATTTGCAGCAATTTCTATTTTTCCAGTGCCTAGAGTATTACATTTCGAGACCAGTGTTTAACTTTGAATACTTTTTGGGATAACCTCATTAGTTTCTGCTCTCTTTACTGCTGTGTTTAAAGTTATCTCAAATGAAGGTCAAGTCTCAATTGTTATTCTACTAAATTTGTACTACTTTACTTTTATTATGAAAAGGTAGCAAAATTAGTAGTAAAATGTTGCTACTTTTTACGTAAAAATTCACTGATGCAAATCGGACTGTAATAAGAACCAAAAGTCCCAATGGATCAACAAAATGTGATACTTCAGACTGACTCCTTTTGTAATCTTGCATGGTAGTGCTGGTAATGATACCTTAATGATACCAAGAATGCAATTTTGCGATTTTCTCATGGAATATTTCGCAGGAGTAACGGATGATCTGTCGACCATTTTCGCATGTTGAATTCTCCATGGTTTAGTAATAAAATAATAATTTGCTATATTTTTTCTATCACATCTATACATTAAATCGTTCATATAAAAATAGGATTTAATATCCTTGCTGGCTTCGGGAAACAGGTTATTACATTTTTTTATTTAAATATTGCAAAGAGGTAGTAGCGTGGTCCTTATCTTAGTTTGAAATACAAATTTGCATGAACATCATTACCATGTCTGCGGTAAAAACAATTTGGTGTTTACGGAAACGTATTAACAAATTTTTCTATATTTTCTTGTATGGTAAGGCCAACCATTATGTTAACATTTCCCGTTGCACGATATTGCGGTTGCATCGAATAAATACGAGATGGACGTTAGTCTGGAGCTTGACTCTTTAACAAAAGGATATTGAGGTAAATAGAAAATTTGATTAGCTGGGTTTAATACTGCCGATTCCCGGATTACTTCTATATCGTCTAACTTCAAGTACTCCTATCAATTCTAAATCATGGTTCAATATTTTGTCTAAAAAATGATATCTTCGCTCGGATAGCGAATAGCTTTCACCAATCAGGAATTGGCTTAAGCGGTAATGTGAACAATAATTTTATTTCCTTGTAATCTAGGCAGGTTCGCTCTTCTTCCGTTAACGAATTTATGGAACTAGTTTCATCGGTCTTCCAAAATCGGTCGATTGCTACTTCTATACCTTGGATAATGTCCGGTTAATAAGATGTCCGCTGAACATAAGGTGAGATTAAGGATAATTATCCTGTTTATTGTCTACCAAAACTTAAAAAAATACTTCACATCCTAATATGAGTTCGGCCTTGCTTGTAATATTAAAGTCCGAATCTGGTGCATATTGCCGGCAAATTGGTGCCGGTAAAATGAGGGTTTCCATATCCATTTGGTAGTTCTGGTCAATTAAAGATCCAAGGTTGATAAAGAATTACCTTCTGAAATTATAGCTTGTGATTGATCAATTCTGTTCTGGTAATATCGTATTTGGCACGTTCAATTTTTAATTGACTCATAAGTCGTTTAGATATAAAGTTATGCGTGGACTCAGAATCTAGCAGAGCACGACATTTTATCCAGTTTCCAAATTTATCTTGAAAATTTAAATTAGAAGTAGGTAAAAGAGGCGTTTTAAACTTTATATTACTCGAATCAGTACCAACGGACTTTAAGCTGAATCCGTGATGCTGAGTACGATGTTCAGCTTAACAAGATCATTTAATTTGTATTGGTTGTTCAAATTATTCGTTTATGAACCAGATAAAAGAAGCAGCGTAGTTTGTTATTTTGAACAAATTTGGCAAAGTTTTTTGCTTCTTCAACCAGTAATTATGTGCTTATCGCTGCAACAATTAAAGCAACGATTTGATTTTGTGTTGAAGTCACTACGTGGGTTAATAAGCATTGGCAGGTAATCTGTGGAATGAAAATGAATTTGAACAAACATTTCGTTTTGAAATTGATTGAGTCCAGAGATCATTATTCAATATCGGCTGTCTCGTACAACGACAGCTACTTCGTATCATCGTCTAGTTTATCAGCCGCTAAACGGATAGTCCACGCATCACGCCGTGCTGAAAAGTTCCCTCAGAGCCTTTAATCTCTTACTTACGGCGAGATTGGAATAGTGGCTAATGCATTCGGTACTGCGATTGGAGCAGTTCTTCAACTTCATGCATCAAGGACACCGACGAAATGCAACCCTTTTTTCTCCTAGTTACCACCACCCCAGAAAAAATATAGAGACTATGATCGTGACCTCGTATATGCAATATTCGCAGCAATTATTTAATTATTTTGTCGAAGGTCGTGTACATTCACAACCTTCATCGACCACAAACCGTTTATTTTTTTCTTTCTATATGAAAGCAGCAAGAGTATCCTTTTGCTAATTCAGATACGCGCACTTCATATGCCTCCAGAAATGTTAGTTTATTGATTTCACTGGATTTTCGAAAAGCAGTTTTCGACTCAACACATCTATTATACCCTTGTACTATGCATCTGATCAGACCTCAAAATTTTTTTTGTCGTATATTGATGTTTACCACGCCAAAATTCACCAATCAAAAGTTATAAGGCAAACGAAAAACGTATTAGATGAGTTTGCACCAATTAGTGCCAGATTCGTATGAACATTATTTTACTCGTGATCTCAGCGAGTCAGCGGTAGCAAAGGTGAACTGAAGCAGTATCTGTGCCGGACATATGATCCAAATCCGTTACACGGTTTCGAGTGCATAATTCGAGTCTCAACTTTTCACAAATTTCTAGATTTAATTAGGATTCGAACTGTGGTTTCGTAGAAAGATTTACGGTTACTCATCAAAACGAGAGTCAATTTCTTAAGCTTTATCTCATATTAGGTAACAATAAGAGACGTTAGAAGAGCGTTAGTCAGCACCTTTGGGTTGACCGTCTAGAAACATGGCCCAATTCCATTTGAGTAGGTAAACGTCGGCGACCGGTAGTCCACAAAAAGATTTATCTATAAACAAGAAGTCCTATCATCGAAATAAACCGATAATCACTGCTAGCACCAATTATACTAACTACTAGTCGGATGACAGACAACATCCAGCACGGTTCGAAGTTAAATAGTTCATTTGAAATTCACTGTCAAAGGAGATTAATTTAAAATAGAAAAAAATTACGCTGCCGATTATTATCATATAAATTAAATTTGCAATAATAACACTCTAAATCAGTTTTCCACAATTTAAGAGGAAATGATGTTTTTGATAAAAAAAATTCTTTTTAAATAAAACTCGGCCCTGTGCGAATTCATTGATCGAGATGAAACTTTATACCACTGGAAGTAACAGCTGCCATACGAGCTTTTTTCGTTTCCTTAGAATTTTTTGAAAAGTGTATCATTTATGAGAAATGCGATTAGGAACTAAAAAACTCTAAATGAAATTTTCAACAATATCAGTTCAATTTAAGTTTCAAAAATTTAACCGGAAATGGCGGATATAAAAAAAACTGGTTTTCATAGTAGTAATGAAAAATGTTAACCTCGTGCATGCATGGTGACGTGTTAAGTAAGTGTTTTTGGTACCCTACAGCCAAGGCATCATACATCTCAAAATACATTCCTCATTTTACTGGTGAGTACAGCAAATGGATTACATTTCGCGACATATTCATAAAAATTCTGGTTTACCTGATGTGAGTAAATTTCATTATCTTATTGGATATCTCAAAGAAGATTCTGAGCCTTATAATATTGTAATTAAGTCGCCAATGTCGGATGCGGAATACAAACGAGCTTGGCAGGACTTGAACGATCGGTGTAATAATTCACGAATGATTACTAAAAAGTATTTAAATGAATTGTTCGCGTTGCCCAACGTTAAAGTGTCAAATTCAGCGGATTTGAGAAAACTTGTTCAAGGTGTAGAAAAATTTTAGCAAATTTTAGCAAATTTGAAATTATTGGACCATGCGACGGAAATTGTTGAAAAGTTGGGTTCCCAAAAGGCACAAGATCAAACTAGAGTGTTCAATGAAAATTCAAATGTAGGCACCAGGGCGTTTAATGTCTCATCAATTAAAAATTCTAATAAGACACGCATTAAAGTATTTTGTACCGTTTGTCGATCGGAAAGTCATTTTGCAAGTCAATGCGGACCATTTCATCAATTGTCACCTACCAGAGATTTCGTAAGGTGAGCGAGCTGAAGTTGTGTATAAATTGTTTGGGCTCAGGTCATAATATTGAAAATGGTTTCTCGCATTCATTCTTTGCTTCATAACTCGGCTCTGGTTCAAGATCGCATTGCATCGGAGAAGTTATCAAGCTCCGGTTCAGTTCAGGTACAATCATCTAATACCCTTCATGTAACGCAAAATAAGGGTAGCTGCACTGACATGGGTCCGGATATAGGTCCTCTCAGTGAAGGCTCATCGGTGGTGGCTCATTCGACAAGGCCCAATGAAGTTATGCTGACCACAGTAATCGTTTGTGTTGTGTTAGACTCTGCATCGCAGTCTAATTTTATTACAGGTGGGTTGGCAGGTCTTCCTGGATTGCCCAAGGTTCTCAGCATTCTTTCAATATCGGATATAAATGAATCTTGCTCTAAATCTAAATACCGCGTTCGTACAACTATTCATGCGAAGAATGGTAGAATCCCTTCGAAGGATACGTTTGAGTTTCATGTTGTTCCAAATATTACAGAAAATCTAACTTCCCCAAAGGTTCCATTCCCACCTTATCTTCTTACTAAATACATATCGGATCCCGAATTCCATAATCCTCCGTTAAAGACTTATGTGTTCAATCAAATGTGTGAAATTCAAGACATGCCAGTCCCGGTCAAATGGTTACATATACCATCTGACATTAATCCAGCGGACGTGATTTTACGGGGTATTATGCCTAATGAGATAAAATCAATCAAGTTGTGATGGAACGGACCTGAGGTCCTAACAAATACCGAAGCAGAATGGTCTTCGAAATTCAATGTTCAATCGGAGATGTCTGAATTGCCGGAAATCAAAAAAGATTACACCAGCAGAAAATAATATGTCATTCTTTATGAACTAATCCAAAAATTTAGCTCATTTCGAAAGCTATTAAATGACGTTGGATACTGTAGTCGATTTTGCACAATTTCTGCAGTATTTTTGAACAGGATAAAAAATTTATACATCGAATCGGTGAGAAATTAACGTATGACGAACTCCACATCACATTGTGGAAACTCGTTATTTAGTTAGTTCAAAGCTAAACATTTTCTTCTGAAATCAACTTTTTAAAATCCAACAAGTCAATTTCTAAAACAAGCTGTATAAACCGCTTGCATCTATTCCTGGATGCGGGCGGAATTATTCAGGTTGGATGACGATTAACCAACAGTATCCTCTCAAACGATATCAAAAAGCAAATCTCGTTGCCAGCTAAGCATCGTTTCACAGAGCTTTTGATGCAACATGAACGTGTTAAGCAATTGCATTCTGGCCCATAGTTGCTCCTCGCACAATGTCTTCAGTAGTTTTGGCCCGTCAATGGGTGATCATGTGCTAATAAGATTAAAATAGTACATAATACAGTAGAAAATACAGTCCAGCTTTGATTAAATAAACTTTATTTCACCAAAATTCGGCATTACTACAGACCAGCTGAATTAATTATTCAAACTTAATACTAAAATGTATCCATACTGGGAGATCCATGTGAAATTGTGGTGGGCATCTATGTACTGGAAGTGGCAGCCTTCATATAAGGTTTTTCAATTTTTCCAGTTCTCAGTGTTTTCTAACATTTACGCAGGAATAACGTGAAGAAATTAGGTGAAATGTACTTGAGATCTACATACATCTTTCGTAAAAAAGTCGGATGCTAGTCACAAAAAATCACCTCTCCATTTTTGTACCACGTAAATGAAAATAAGCAAACTTTCGGCAAAAGTTCTAATTTCTGCTTAATTTTGGGACGATCTGAACCGCGATTGTTACTTTTAGAGTCTTCCGACAAACTAAAAAGCTCGCATGGATGCTGTCACTTCCTGTCAACCGACTTTGATCAACATTCTCTGGGATCTAAAAATATGTAAGAAAAGCTTAAAAATAAACTTCAATTCCAATCAATCATTACATCTGGGCTGTATAAAGCCGAATTTTTGCTAAACAAACAGATTGTTGGCAAAAAAACGGTATTTCCGCATAAATTTTGGAGAAATTATCAGGAACGATATTGTTGAAAATTTTTCTCGTAAAAGACACACTTTTCAAAATATTTGTAAAAACGAGAAATATACTAAGAAAGCTGACACTTTCGAAAGAGAAAATAATAAATTTTAGTGATAATTACAGTGACCTAATATGTTTTGGTTGAAACATGTCCATCGAAAGTAGGGAGAAAACGTTTTCTTGCAATATCATATAAACACAAAGAGGGAATGAGACAGCAATATTTTTATTTTTCGACACAATATCCTTTAAGGTTTATACATTTGTTACATCGATCAATTAACTTGCCTAAGCCCCATAAAAAATGTTTTCTTTTGCTCCATAAAATATTAATTTACAGCAGATTGTTTTTTAGAATCACTGAAAAATTACCTGGGAAACTAAAAATATGTGGGTGCCAAATCTGGACTGTACGGTGGATGCGGAATTTCTACGAAAACGCAGTACTTTAATTCAGCTTGAGCAACCGGCCAATTAGCCTTGTGTACCGGTGCATAATCGTTTTCTAAAAGAAGAATAAGTTTGAAAATGAATGAAGTTTGACCACGAATTTTCGTTTGTTCTAGTCAATGTATGGGGAACCCATCGCGCACTTACTTTTGACCTGTGAAGGTTGTCATGAAATATGGTTTAAGTGGCACTATATGATAGGGGAAGTCTCTATACGCTAACCACGATTCATAACTACGGTGGTCCTCCAATACAATTATTTGTGTCAAAATTACGTTTTCATGGCTAATAGCATCTGTGGGACGACCATTGCGGCTGTTGTCTTCTAACGACTTCCAACAACTTTTGAACAATGTTACTCACATTGCTACTGTGGAATATGAGGGGTGCAGATTCGCTGTAAACTTTTGATATATAATTGAATATTCAGAGTTCACGAGCTGGGTGATAGGGGTTTGATTGTGATTTTTCCTTTCTAACAAAAACAGCCGAGTAAAATTTTTTCGCCTTGTTGATGGTGCAAAAGTTATTCCAGTTTTAGTGTGTTTTAGAGAAATCGCATGCGCACCCCAAAAAAATTAATTTAAAAAAAAAGAGATCTTTTGTTTATCTTTCTTTTTTAATAAGATCTAGAAGAATTTTCCATTCCAATAAATCATTTTTATAATCAGTATTATCTTCTGTCAAATAAAAACAATGGGTATATAGTCTTTTTATTACTCAAACATTTTTGTTGATGTTTAAGTGACGCCAGTGGGAAAACAATGTACTGCAGCCTCACTATCAGAAAAATATGCGACACTAATGCAGATTTTAAAATGGTATCACACACCGGGTTAGCCACTTTACTTGGCTGTTTTTGTTGGAAATGTACTCTATCACCCTGTTTTGTTTGATTGTCCAATTCTAGGACACCTTGTATAAATTGCATGTCGTCCATATTTACAGAAAAATGTAATGACTGCGCAATATTCAATTTCATTCATTTATAAAGTTTTCAAAACACGTGTTAGGCGAAAAACACGAAAATTAAAATTGAAATCGCAACAAAATTTATTAAAAATTGCAAGACATTTCGATTCACCCTCGCAGATTAGTTTTCTAAAATTTAAGCGAAAATGACGATTTTTGACAAAAATCTGTTTTTCAATGAAATTCGACCGCTTTACAGCCCAGCTGAACTGATTGATCGGAATGAAACTTTACACATAATCTTTGTCCACAAATTGGGAGACCCAAGTGAATTTTGGCCGAAATCGGTCCATCGGAAGGACAGCTTCGTTTTATGCATATCATTTACGATAAAAACGGTTATGAACTAATAGATTATAAATTAATTTTGCGACAATATCGGTCAAGATCAGTTTTCCAAGTTTAAGCGGAAATTGCGATTTTTGTCAATAAAACTGTTTTTCAGTAAAAATTTGGTCCCTTTGCAGCCCATACAGATTAATTGACCGGGATCAAATTTTACACTTAAGCTTTTTCTACAAATTGGGAGATTCCAGTTATTTTTGACCGAGATCGGTCCACTTAAAGTGTCAGCTTCCATAGAAGATTTTTTGTCTTTCGCAAACATTTTGAAAAGTATGTATAACGCAAAAACGATTAAAATAAAAGATTTTAAATTAAATTAAAAAAAAAAATTAATGTTTTGATAAAAAAAAACCTTTTCACCAAAATTCGGCATCTCTACAGACCAGGCCTACTGACTATTCAGAATAAAACTTTATACTAAAGCTTTATGCATGATTTTGGAGATATATTTTGGCATCTTCCCTAGGAACTTTTCCAATTGGAAAGACAATGGTGAGACAATTAAACAAAAAAAAACACAAATTTTGTTTAAATTTAAAAAGCACGTCCAATCTGTATGATAATCGACTTTTGAATAAGTTCGAACAATTTTTCAATATTTGATGAGCTATAAAGATTGCTATAAATTTCTGCATCATGAGTATCGCAGAAATAAAGATTTAGCCTACGAGTGAAATGAAGTAGCTTGAATAGGCTTAATTCAAATACCGTTTGTTGGAAAAAAATGTTACATAAACAAATAACATGAAATAGTGGAACAACATAAAATCGTTCAATATGCAAAAATTTAATTAAAACGAATGGAAATCAAACCTAAATTGATGTAGCGATGGACGTTAGTTTTCTATAGTGATGATTACGATCGCATACATTCTAAAATTATCTGTACATACTTTTAATGAAAACATGAAAATCACCATCAAACTCTATTATTTCGAGTATTGATAACAACAACGAAAAAAGCAAAAACATCATTAAATCGGTTGCATGTAGTTACGTATCGATTGGTACATAACCAAATATAGGAACGAACCCTATAATCTTTTTAAAAATGTTAATTTATTTTGTCTGCATGTTCATTGTTAGGTATATGATTTTGTAGATATAATCTACTCTGAGTTAGTATGCAAACTATCAACTATTCTTGTTTACCTATTAACACATAAAGTATTTATTGTAATTATTTTTTGGAATTTTGGTGATTAAACTTAATAAGTATTGTGCCGTTGTGGTATGGTATACGTGGTCCTGAATTTTTAGTGTTGATTATATTATAGCGATTTTAAAATCAATTTAACCTAATTTCGCTTTAATATTTTTGCGGCACCTCATTATTTATAAGACCAATGTTTAATTATCACGAGAGCTGTTTTATAACATAATGCCATGATTTTGATGTTATGGGAGTGGCAGAGAACAGGAAATTAAATTCGGTTTAACAACCAATTAAAAACTAATTAATTTTTTTTTAACGTGCCTGTTTAACACTTTTAACAACTAATATTATAATATTTGCATTAATTTACATCAATAATTTTCTAACAACAAAACGATTTTATTTTTAAATATTGATTTTGTATTATCTGTAATGCTTATTATTTGAACAATGATTTTCTACTTGTTTGAGCATAAGGAGATGAACAAAAAAAATTTTATAAAAACGCGAACGAAATAATCCTATACGTTCATTTCGAACGAATTATGGTGCGCTGTGGAGTATTTATCTAGTACTTTCTTAAAAAAATGTACATAATTTTTTCCTAAGAACGCGGCATCGTTATTTATTTTTTTATACTTCATAACCGTAGCTGTAATACGGCACATCATAGACTTTAGAAAAGAAGCTCACTATTTATAATTTTTTTCGTTGGCATTAAATAATATGTTGTCTGTTCGTTTTCATCGTACCTTACAGGAAAACTACGTAAAACTTTAGTGCATCATAATGCTTGACTAATAAAGAAATAAGAATATTTAGGTTCCGGAACCTGAACAAGGTGGCACCACCTCCGTGGCTTACTTTGGTGATTAGGAGGAAGCGGCGGATAAAAGAACCCGTTAAACCTCAAAGTGGCAGTTTGTAACTAACCTTACACTTTTCAACTAGGAGATTTTGCCAAGAGACCAATTATATAACATAAGTTATGAATGGAAAGCCTAACGTTCAACAGGAAATATAAATTAATAACATTATGGTTATTCTGGGCAACAGCCAAATATCAGGTTCAAATTGAGGTGAGGTTACCAACCGTTGATAGTTTTGCTTCGACCTACTGAAACATTAAAATCTGTAATTCAAAAAATTCGACCGTCTCATTAGGCCGCAGTGCCCAAACTACAAAAAATTTAAAACACTTTAAATTTTTGTTTTGCTGGCTCGTTTTTTAATTCCTTCGAAACTGCGAATTTTATTGTATTTGACGATATGAATTTTTTTTTTCCATTAGATCGAAACCAAACTACCAACGCCTTGGTAGTTGTGATTAGTTGTGATTACACTTTGTATGTAAGTGTTCAAAGTGTTTTCAATATTTTTGTAACTTGGTCACTGCAGTCTGATGAGGCGACCGAACCCTTTGATTTTAAAACGTCTAGGTAATCTCACCTCGAGGCTACTCTCAAGCCAATGAAAAGTTTCGTCGTGTACATTCAAACTGAAGTTACCGTTCAGGACAAGCAGGCAGTTCTTTAAATGAAGAGACTTTATCCTAAAGAGAGAAAACATTTTGTTATATTTACCCTTTTGAAAATTCTGATAACTGCCAGAAGGCGGAAAAAATCAATAGAAAAGTAACGGAAATGCAATCTGCTTCTTCCTCGCAAGGTTTAAGTACCAATACATATTCGACACATGTCAAAGAAGAGATGACAAAGAGTCCGGTGACACCTTGTAAATGATAGAACAAAGCACTGAAGTAATGCGTATTACACAAGAAGTTAATCAGAGACAGTTAGGAAATTTTAAAATCAGATGAAGAATCATCGAGGTCTTTTGCACTGAAAATAAACACCACGAGACTTCGAGAATTCGAATGAATAAAAATCTGAGAGTATTAGAAAATATGACATATTGCTGAAAATACAGAGGTTGGCATACGCTAGTACAAACTATGATGAGATGCGCGATAGGATCGAAGCTTAGCTCGAAGGTAACCAAAACAGTACGGATTTTGCCGATTGCAAATTGAACGAACGATTGAACGAAATTACGATTATTGAATTGCAATAAATACTGAAAGATTTGTAATGTATCGAAATCGAGCAAACCTAATATGGCATTCAAATAAAATATTTCTTTAGCGAATGGCTATCGAAAGCTGACATAAATAACATAAACGTAAGATGTAAGTACCTAGCACAACAGAATTTAATAGGAAATAACCTCACAAATTCAAATTGAGATTTATGTGCATCCGTGGTAAAATAAAGTTTGGTGTTGGTGACAAAAAATACCCCCCTCATATTTTTCTTTATTCACCTTCACCAACAAAATCATTGTTTGTTTGATATTTTACAGCTTTTTGCCGTTAAACTTATACCGTTAAATATAAATAATTTTAAAACGTTAGGACCCTATATAAATCTTTGAGGTAGTCGTTTAGTACTTGGAAATAGGATTAATGGCATTGTCTTTACATAAGGAATCTGTTAAATTTATACATGCAGCAAGAGTGTTCGACTTCCGGTAGAACCCAATTAATTTGTTGCTAAGATTATCTGATTTTCCCGTACGTTAAAATATTTTGTTAATAACTGACGCCGAATTAAGCTTAAACTTGTGAAAAAAATAAATAAAAAAAATTAACGAAAAAAAGAAATCAAATTTTGATTTAACAATAAAAATTTTAAAAATAATGCTAAGGATTTTTTTAAAATTATTCTTTAATAAATTAAAGACAAATAGGTCATTGATGTAGAATGATTTGGGCAACCTACCAATTGGGTTGTTCTTGTAGACTGGTACTCTAGTGGTAAAAGCTCATGGTGATATAATCATCGCCTGACTTTCAGATCCGCCATGTTTTTGCAACATGTTAAGTTTTTATATGCTGGGATCCGACTCGTTTCACCACATCACAAAATACATAATATGGCAACACTAATAATTTAAATGTTATTTTCACCATGATAAATGTCGTTAACACAATTAGCCGTTAGTGTTTTTCTATTGGATCTTTACACTCGACCAAATTATCCTACACTACTTGGCTTACTGTCGAAATTCCTAATTTTAAAATTCCTTTTAAAATCCTGAAGATTAAAATCTCGGAAATAAAAATTACGACAACTAAAATTCCGGGAATCAAAATCCAGGAAGTCAAAATCAAGGAAATCAAAATGCTGACTCTCAGAAACTAAAATCCTGGAAATAAGAAATGAAAATTCCGGAAATTACTGTAAACAAAATAATTTGCAATAGGTCATTTTTGACCGATCAAGCTGCAAATAGGTTTGCCGGGTGGAATTGAGATTTTAAAAACAATTTCTTATTACTTTGAACGGAAGTCTTCCAACACGGCACGATAGTGAACTTCATTGACCGTAACATGGCAATCATGTTCATCGACGAAAAACTTTGGACCAATCACACATTTATTGAAGCATTTACGGGTTTTTTGCTGTCCAGTAACACATATTTTGCCTACTGACAAATCTATTATGTCAAAAATGAGCTTAATAGCTAAAGATTTTATTTCGCTAAAATTCAGGATTTTCTTTCAAACTTTAGCAGACTCAGTCGGAGAAGTTTCGGTGGTGCCAATGATCAAGATGCTTCAGTTCTTGTATTAATTTGTTATTATTAAAGTGTAAACCAAAATCTTTACGCAAAATTCGCCACAATATGGTTTCCGAGATTCCAAATTCCTGTGAATGGCGTGAAATTGACTGATTTTGCTCATTTTTAACTGAAGCACTTACGGCTGTAATAATTTCAGTACTTAGACCGGTGCGTCTTCTCACTGGCACTAAAATTTGTGGTACGATTATTACGACTAAAAATTGAAGACAGGGCTCTTAAAATTGCGACCAGCGACTCAGAATTGCGGTAGTAATTTTTAATAACTTCCAAGCGTTGCGCGTTCATGAACTTACCATGATGACAATATTAACCTTGACTGACGTTTTGACCTTGAAAGATCATGAAAAACGATCAAGGATGCGTTCGTATTAAAACACAAAATTGTTATGTCCCTGTTATTGGACAACCCGATATAATGATTTTTAGGAGAAGTTCTAAAATATGGCTTCAAAAAGTGGAACTCGGGCAATTATTAACCGATCACAATGGGGTTGGGTATATTGGATAGAAATGGGGTTCTAGAATGATTTTGAATGTAGTGCTAAAATATGGTTCTTAACATATTGTAATGTGGTTCGGTATGTTGGATGGAAATGGGATACTAAAATTTTCCTTGGAAGCAGTTTTCGAATACAGTCATCTCGGTGAGACTCGATGATTTTTTAACCGAATGTGATGAGATTTGGCATTTTGGATGGAAATATGATTCTAAAATTGGATATTTTGGATTATAATGGGATATTTTGGATAAAAATAGAATGATAAAATCATTTTTTGAAACGGAAAAAAGAATTTGGCCACCTGGAACAGAACTTATATGTGCGCTGCATAAAAAACATAGCAGGGTGAACACTGCCTACAAGGTGCTTGTTAATGTTATATTTAAAAAAACATTTCCTTTGCCAAAAATATCGTCGGTGACTACCAATGTGATTTTCGCCCCAAATGATCAACCACTGAGTTTTTCTTTGAGAATAATCTTGGAAAAATGCTGAAAATACAACATAACTGTTTAGCAATTCTATATAGACTTCCAACAGGCATATGAAAGCATCCACCTTGGAAACCTCTGAACCTTGCTCATATATCTCGGATTTCCTAACCCGGTTGTCCCTCTCTGTGCATCTATTCTGTTTAATCTGGCGCTCGAACGCACGGTAAGAAAAGCTGTAATGAATTTTCGTGGGCCTCTTTTAACAAGTCAGGCGTAGTTCTTGGATACGCAGATAATTACCACTTATCCCCCAGACGAAACAGCTGAGTTTAAAAGTGGACAACAATGTCTATCAACACCAAGGGGCATCCACACGATACATCTCGGAATAAACGGTCATAATTTTTTAAAAACGTGAAAGAATTTAAATATTTCAGGTCCGTTAAAACATTTTCAAATAATGTCCAGGCAGAAATAGAAGCTCACATAGCATACAGACGTACGTACAGTCAAGGATTTTGGTTTTAGGGAAAGTCAAAATAACTTTCGCAGTCGTGTAAGAACCTCCTATACTATATTAGTGCTTATAAGACCTGTACTAAATTTTGGAAATTAAAGTTGGATATTGACCACTAATGAATAAAAATTAATATCTACGATTGAAAAAAAGATCATTCTTCTGGATGGGCCACAATAAAAGATCCTGAAAATGAATGATAATAAAAGTGTCCCATGAACAACCAGTCGGCGGCGTGCGATGAACCGAAATAGTTGGACGCGACCACAGTGCATTCAAAATTAAGAAAATTTCACCGCTATTTTGCGGAAACTGGTTTGTCGGAAGTGGAAAGTTTCATAGGACCTTTTGATTTTGTCAAATATATTACAAAAACAGTTAAGAACAAATTCTTTCTAAATTAAATTTACAACACAACTAATTCTCAAAATTTTTGTAAAACTTTGGTGGATATTACGATTTTAGGAAAAATCCATCAGCATCCTCTAGATTTTAACAAATTGTGAAACAATTACATACACCGCTACAATAAATCGCACACTTATTTTGGCGGACATCGACTAACGACAAGAAAGTTAATATGAAATCGCTTTAGTATTGAATTTTGACAAGTGACCTTCTTGTTGACCTTAAAATTTTGTAGTTTTGTTTTACTTAACTTAGTAACCACGTGTGATATTCTTCAGTTAGGTACATTTGTGAAAAATGAAATTATGGAAGCATTTTAAAAAGTACAGGATTATCTTCTTTGCACTGAAGATTCTTTATTAATAATTAATATTTTTTTATTTACAAATATTTTGAAAAAACTATTAAAAATAGAAAGAGTGAAAATCATTTATTTTTCAAGCACAGTTGGTTCAGATCACTTTTCAAATTTTACTGGTAATAGCGAATTTTGATTAAAAAAAAGTTCAAAAATCAAAATTTATCAAAATTCAGTATCTCTACAGTTAAAGTTTAGCCAGATTGAATATTCGGAATGAAACTTCATACTGAACGTTTTCCATTAATTGGGAGATTTTTGCGAAATTTGTTGGAAATCTCTGTACCGGAAGTGATGCTTCCGGTATAAAAGGCGGTGTTGTCAAAAGTCCGATAAGTTTAATTTTTCGGTTTAGGGATCAAGTGTGGTATATTCGAGATCTATCTAGAGAGATCAATCTACATTCGTGGTAACAAAATATCGGGCGTTGACTCCATTTTTTTTAACTTTTATTTATTAGCTTCTTCGAGAAAGAAACCTTTTTTTTAAATTTAGAAATAGTAAATCATACAAATTAAAATTAAATTTTTTTTTGTATCTCCAATTTAGAACCATAGGGCGTCGTCTACTAAGCTAGTCCATCTTACTCTGCTGGGGGCTATTGCTTTTATATCTTCCCATGGTTTACCAAGTTGTTTCGTTTTAGCTAGCATTGTTCTCTTCCATGTCATCGCTGGTCTTCCTACTTTCTTTTTCTCTTTCGGGTTCCAGCCCAATGACATATACATATCTTCGTTATCCTCAACATAAGTCCAATCTATCTCCACTTTCGGCTCTCTATTTCGGTCTCGACTGATTTGTTGTTCTATGCAGTTCAGTATTCGTCGAAGGCAATTGTTTACGAACACCTGTAACGAATTTCTGACTTCTACTGTGTGTTTCCATGTCTCACACCCATACAGTAAGTACCGATTTCACACAGGAGTTGAACATTCGTTCTTGGTCTTGCGTGACAGGACAGAAGAATTCCAAACTTTATGTCACATGTTGTGAATGGGTTCGTTATTGTGCACCCATAACATGGGTTCGTTATTGTGCAACCAAGGTATACAAATATTAATTTTGTACATTGTTGATGTGTATCGGTGTGGTTATATTTGTGTTGAGTCTCGTCGGCTTGGTTGTTTACTTGAGTCCAACTACGTTAGTCATCTGATAACTTTTGTACTTTCTGCTGCTTATTTTCTCTATCTGCATAGTCCAGATCTTTGAGTTTACATGTTACCCATTTGTATGACCATAAGGAGACGTGACATTCAATTTGCGCATTACATTATCCAATACGATCAGGAACAGCATTGGTGAAAGAGTTACGCATCCTTGCCTTACTCCTCCAGTGTTGTAGTATTTTTCGCTTTGTTTGCCTTTATTTTGAATTTGGTTTCCAGCATCCCGATATATCCAATACAATTGGGTAACCATTTCACAAAGTGTCTCTCTGCCCTATTTGCGTTCCTATTTATCTATCAAATGCGCGTTCGAAATCGACGAAGAGCAGGTAAAGTGGTAAATTATATTCATTGGATTGATTGAGGTTGTTCGTTGATGATACGGTTAAGTTGATGTGACAGTGCAACTTCTTCCTGGTCTAAAGCCGGCTTATTGATTTCTTAATTTTGCATTTAATCAATGCATTGATTAAGCCGAGATTCTGTCAAGGATCATAATTGTGATCATCATTGCAATGAGTATCTTTCTTTATAGGTTGCGCTGAGAAGAGAGAATATCTCGCCAATTTTTGCATTCTCTTAGGTCACCTTTCTTGGGGATTGTAAATGTTCAAGCATTCTTTCCATTTGTGTGCCACTTCTTGGATTATTGGTGCTAGTATGCTTGCAGCTTGTAGATGAATCTCCTTTGAATATTTCCGCGGTTATAGTGTCTGTTCTAGCAGCCTTATTAGTCTTGAGCTTTTCAATGTGGTACTTTTAACTTCCCGCTCCGTTGGTGCATTGGGCATTTGTTGCTAGTTTCGTTATTGGTGTCAGTCATTTAATGACCAGAGGAGATTTTAACTGTGTACTGTGTAGCTTCCATCCGTTGTTAAATTACTTGACCCCAGGATCAATATATCAATATCACCAGTAGGTACTTTCTCTACATATACCAGCACAAGAACCCAACCAACCAAAACAAACAGGTAATTTTGCCGATAGCCTTCTTTAACCAGTTTGGTGTGTATGTAGTGTGTGTTGTGTGCACTCGCGCATATTTTTGAATTGGCTGCTCCACCTGCCCCTCATTCTCTCTCTTTAAAAGATGATCTCTTCTTCTTCTCTCTCTTTAAAAGATGATCTCACAACCAACCCTTCTATCGAATATATTATCTATTTATTTAATTACAAGGTTTCTTCCGATTGGATTTGGTAGTCGAGTACTTCCGTAGCAGTTGGTGATCATTTTTGGTCTCTATATGGAGTTTGCGACCTTGTGGGTGGTTTGTGGGGCTTGCCTTCATTTCTGTATGAGAGTTCCAGCGTATATTTCTTGTTTCAGTTCTGAATCTATTTGTGTTAAATTTCCTCCTATTTTGTCGTCTTTGAGTACACACTCGTGTGTTTCACAGTGCCCGGCTTGAGTAGATCGGCTGGGATGCTTGATTTGAAAATTTTGCTATTTACAAGTTTGGTATTTACAAGTTTGAGTGATACAGTGATGATCAAAATCGTTCGTTGTGTCTCGGTCTCTACGTCTTTCCGCCTACGCACTGCACCCCTTTTCATTCTTCTGATCATTCTATTTTTATAGAGTTTTTTAGTTTATAACGGGTGTTTTTTTAGGAGGTTTGTTTTTCCGATAGATGTCGTTTTATTTTATGACAGTTGTTTTGACAGCTCAAAGTGGCATTTCTACTCAGTATTGTTTGGCAAATCATTATGAATAGGTTAACTCCAGAACAACGTTTTCAAATCGTGGAAATTTATTTTCAAAATCAGTGTTCAATTAAAAATGTTTATAGAGCACTTCGTGAATTTTATGGTGCACATAATCGTCCGTCAGAGACCACCATAAAGAACGTAATTACCAAATTTCGGTCTACATTCACTCTTTTGGATGCCAAGCCACCGACAAGAATGAGAAGAGTTCGTACAGAAGAAAATATTGCTGTCGTTGAGGCCAGTGTCGAAGAAAACGACAATTTATCGATTCGTCGTCGTGCTCAGCAAATTGGACTTTGTCCATCGACTTTATGGAAAATTTTACGTAAAGATTTGGGTTTGGTGCCATACAAAATTCAATTGGTGCAAGAATTAAAGCCACACGACCATCGTTTGCGCCGTGAATTCAGTGATTGGTCGTTAAATCAATTGAACGAAGATCCATTTTTTTACCGTAAAATTCTCTTCAGTGATGAGGCGCATTTTTGGTTAAATGGATACGTCAACAAACAAAATTGTCGCATTTGGAGCAAAGATAATCCACACGCCGTTCTAGAATTACCAATGCATCCTGATAAATGTACTGTTTGGTGCGGTCTATGGGCTGGTGGGATCATCGGTCCATATTTCTTTAAAAATGAGGAAGGACGACGCGTTACCGTGAATGGAAATCGATACAGAACCATGTTAAATGAGTTTTTGTTGTCAAATCTTGAAGATATGGATATGAATGAAATGTGGTTTCAACAAGATGGTGCCACTTGCCATACAGCACGTGAAACAATCGACTTATTGAAAGAAACTTTCAACGACAACATTATTTCGAGAAATGGTCCGGTGAATTGGCCTCCGCGTTCGTGCGATTTGACGCCACTCGATTACTTTTTGTGGGGATACGTGAAGTCATTGGTTTATGTGGATAAACCTCAATCGATTGACGCTTTGGAAACCAATATTCAACGTGTCATTGCTGACATACGCCCTCAAATGCTTGAAAAAGTGCTGGAAAATTGGACCTCCAGAATGACATTTGTGAAAAATAGTCGTGGTAGCCATATGCCAGAAATTGTGTTTAAATGTTAAATGCCAAAAAATTATCTACCAAATAAAAAAAAATTTTGGTCATTTCATAATTTTATATGTGTTTTATTCAAAAAAAAAAATCGGCAACCTCTTAAAAAAACACCCTATATTTGCGATGAAATGCTTCTGATCATCGTGGGAGGGGGCTTTCTGAATTTTGTGAGGTCTATTTGATTTTTAAGTTGTACCATCCAGGGATTTTACCCATTGAGAACAACAGTTTTTGTCAGGTCAGGGTGTGGTGGTTGTTGTCCGTGTAAAATAAATCTCCTTTGTCACGTCATTCCTCATTCCTGTGCTTTCATTATCATTTGCGTTTTTCCGCGGTTGGGGCATCTGAATGTGGGGTGGGAGGCGATGATAGGTTATGTGCTTTTTCTTATTTTTTTTTGAATGGTGAAAATCTTGCTGTTAATTTTCTTGTCAGTTTTCTTCGCTATATTCGTGTCTTTTTGTATTTTTTGCCCACGCATGAGGTGGAGCTCTACGATGAATATCACACACACATAAATCGCACAGCGTTGCTTGCTGGTATTTTTATTTTGCCTGTTTTACCACCTGACCTCACTCACAGTACTGTGAGAGAGAGGAGAGAAGATGCCTTGCTTTTAGAATCCTCGCAATGTGAACGTTTCATTTTTTTCTCTGTTTCTGTGGTAGTAAGTAGTATATATAATATATAGTAGAGAAGGGAGGAAGAGGGGGCGGAGGTCTTGATGTTTTTTGTGAGAGAGGAACTGATGTTCCGTCCGATTGCTGTCCGTATTCGATAAGCTTTGAAGGGGCGAGCGATATTTGATTTTTCCGGTTTGTGTTGTTATTTCTTCTAGGTTTAGTTTGTGTGAGGTATCGAATGAATGTCCAATGAATCCTCTTAGCCAGAGTCTTCCAGGGCTGGGTAAAGCATACTGGAAAGGCCCGGGGGATTGGTTTCGTTCCATCACATTTTTCACTTTTTCTACTAGATGTTCCCAAGCGGTGACTCAAATTTGCATTAAGCCGAGCAATGGTTGCTTGACGTCAGTGATGAAATTGTTCTCGTCTTATCTATCTCTGCCACTCGGCCCCCAATCGAATTTATTTTGCTATAAAATCCGTATTGAAAAACACGTTATGCAAAGCATACCTGTAATCATGTCTGAATACAAAGAGCAGAAGAATAAAACATTGGGGAGAAAAAGATTTATCACCATTTTTGTAAATCATTTTCTCATTAAAGTTTTCCATTTAATATTTTATTTTCATTTCCAGGATTCACTTCCTTATTCTGTGTGCTTAAAGAACAAAACGATAAAAGTTTTTGCGGGTGATTTTCTTTTATACAAACATAGTTGTTATTGGTATGCGCTTTCGGAAACAATGAAAACGTATATATGGATAGAGGAAACTATTTTAACTATTCCAACCACTGTACATTATTCATGATTCGCTAAGTTTGCATATTTTTTCATCGTCGAACTGACAAATTATTTCTTTATTAAATAATGTAAATATTAACTGAGCAAAAGCACCAATTTAAAGTAAATAACGTTAGGGTAATTGGGTGTATTAATATCTACGAGCACATGTTAAATGTATCCACAATTTGCACATCAAAATTGGTTGTTGTCGTGTGATAGGAATGAAGGTTTCCATAGGAATATAAAGCACGCTAAACTTGCTATCTGTGTTTGTTTGTTTATGAAAAGTGGATACTTGTCAAATTAAATTTGCACACACATATCCAAATACAGGGTGAATAACCCAAACAAACATTTAAATTGAATGCTAATCGTAAATAATCATAGAAGTGTCTTTTATAAACAAACAAACAAATAAGCGATATATTTTGTGCCACCTCCCTATCGTGAAAATCACTCATATATTCAAGAAATGTTCACCAAAGATATATTCAAATCACATTCAACCACTTATTTACCTTTTATTCGTGTTAATGTTGTTGTATTTCTTATATAATGTCATTTAACAACGTTTCAATTATTAATGCTTTTTTCACTTCCGTGACAGGTTAAAAGTTGTTTTTACTTTTTTTCCTCGTTCCCTTTCGCTTATCAAATATATCGTATATAGCTGTTACGAATAAACTGAGAAATCAAAGCTGAAAAGAAAAGGAATTTGTCAATATTCAATTTCCGTTATTTCCCTTAAAATTTCGTTATTTTCTTGTGTTTGTGTATTTTAAGCTCCTTGATACACACACAACGAAAAAAATGTTATGATAACAAATAAAAAAATATTTATCTCTTTATTTGCGATATAGAAGCTTTACGTTTCGATACTTAGCTCGGATATCGATTTTCGTTTAATTTATCGAGGGGAAGACTTTTTACCAGAACCAAAAATAAAATTGACTTAAGCCAGCATTTATAATCAGCAAGTGCTTTTGGTACTGTGGTCGGGCTCCTGTTAATTAGTTAAAGCACAATTATGGGATAAACCTAACCAGAAGTTTAATTTTTTTAGGTTATTTAAAATATGTTAAGCTGACATAACCAGAAAAAACATACGTATACGTAAAAAGTGTGTACATTAAGAAGAGTTCGTAACCAAAAGTCACTGAAAAGTTATACATATCCATACAATGAACGTATATACTGTTACAATTTTTAATCCCAACAATATTGCCTCAAGTAAATTAGAAGAATACACAGCACAGCGTAAAAGTTTGTACCAAACGAATAAAATGACTAAAATACTGAAACACTTTTTGAAAAAATATTGTGTTGCAGATTATGCTTTTGAGTTAAATGCCGTGATAAACTTTATTATTTTACGGTTTGCAAAAGGCCCTGGAGAAATATTTCGTTCATAATATACACAATGTAACCGTTTAACTTGTCAGACATAGTTGAGATCTACAATTGGGTGTCTTAAACGCCACTAAAATCAACTATATGGTGTTTCTATGGCATGCAACTTAAACTGAAAGTATTTATAGTGGCGCAGATTAGCTGTCAAGATTAAAAATTCTAAACTCTCTGTCTCAAACTGATATAAAATTATCTCACATATACATTTTGGCAAAAACATCAATTATAAAAACTTAAGTGACATATCTCTGCGTCCAAGTTTTGATACACGTACACGGATTAATATTTTTAAAAGAAACTTTGTCAATTATTTAGTTAAAATTCATATTACGGTGGTTTTTGAATTATATTTCACGATAGCCCAACACACGATTTCTTAATTTAAATCAAAAGTCCCGTTGGTAGAAGAAACTTCAAAACTTCAATCAACATTCATGCTTCCTGTTGGATCTAGGTCATTCTCACAAAATTATGGGAAGTCATTAAGGCAGAACCAATTTTCAATGATGCTTTATTTCACCACCTTGAAGTTATACTTTCATCCCACGATTTTATAAAAAAATATCACTACCAGCACAAGTGTTAAAAAAGTATCCCAGACTTTTTACATTTTACCATATGTTGCGGTAAAAACCCGAAATAGGTAAATATGCAAGAGTCCTATATTCTCGAAATGGTTCACCCTTCAGTCCACAGATTGTTTATCGTATTAGTGCAAATTGGAATTTGGAATAGTTGGGACTAACGACTTTACCAACTCTTACGAGCACGCGGGAGCTAATTGTGTCCCTTATGATGCTTAGCCCTATGAAGGGGTATAAATGAAACTTTTGGGATGTCGGGGGGACGATCAACAAACATTTTGTAACCATCGCACCTCTGGACAATCGGTTTCTAACCGTGTCAACGGATTTAAAAAATTTAAATTTCGGAAATTTACCGATTTCGAACTTTAACCGGAAGACATACATAATACGTATTTCTCATCTCACTATTTTTTACATCCCATACTTGTTTCATTTTCTAATCTCATATTATTTGTGTTTATTCAAAGTAATATTTTAATTGAAATTTGAATTTTTATATATAAAATCCTTAAACGAAGCAATTTGTACTAGTATTACCTGCAGAGGGTCGATCGATTTCACAATAAGATTGTGATTTTTGGTTGTCTCGAGCCAACGTGATAAATTCCGGAAATCGGAGGAATCACCCACCACAATACGAAAATATGTGAAACGGGAAAAGTATCGGTTCCGTTAAAAAGTAGAAAAATAAGCCAGCGTTAGGGATTAAAAGGTCCGCAAATTTGTTGATTTAGATAAGTTCTGAACTCCGCAATGGCTATCTACTGTGCGAGTATGACGAGCCGCTAACGACGGATATCTTCGATATTGGCGGAATTGGTACTTCTATTAAAAGGTCCACCGATTTATCATTTCCTATAGTGTATGTACTCTGCTGGCCCCGCTGAATTCCCCCCAAATTCCCGCTATTCATAAAAATTAGCGTATACAATTTAGTAGCCTTTTTGTTTTCCAGGATTTAAATTTTTTACCTTTGTCAACTCGTGGGATATGTAAGGGTATAAATGATGATGCCTACTAGCGTCCTTATCATGAAAGGTTGAAAGTATTTCGACTGTGATATTTTCGTAGTCAATGAATTATTTTGACACAATAAAGAATTTGTGAAGTCGTATCTGGATGTTTGCGTTTGTTGAGCGGAAAATGTGTCTTTAATTTGGGATGATGATGTGAATAGTCCTCCCGGATTCGGTGATTACAATAGAGTTTTCGTTCTCCTTGACTTTTTCTGGAACCTAGCGAACAGTGAGTTTTGACCCTAATCTTTTATTTTGTTCATCGTATATTGTATCTCCTGTTAAGTAATGATTTCCGATTTCCGTTTCTGGTTATGCTACTTTATATCCTTTTCTTGTTCTTAGTTTTTCTATATTACTCAGACGAACTTGCTCGAGTTGTTCGAGATCTAAGTTTACTCCTAACGACCAAATTACAGTTCGACTGGTGTTTCCTTTGTTGTGGAGTGAATTGTGTGGTTATATCCGTTTATGGCGCTCTCTAATCACAGGGAGGCCCGTCTGTTTTCAGACTTCTCACGATTTCTTAGTGAACACCTTAATATCGAGTTCGTCGCTCATCATAGAAAAGTATATCTTGGAGTGGTTTTTTTATATGTTCTATTGCTCTGGATTCAATGATTTTCGTTTCCGAAAGCAGTCAGAAATAATTGGTTCGCAGTGAAGAAGATGTCGATGGTATAGGAATATTAGGAATTAGTTGGTGGTTCGGAAGTCTTTCGTATTTATTTTCTTGACATACCGTGCAGGTTTTAATATAGTCTGATATTTTATATGGCATTTTTGAAAAGTAAAATTTCTGAATAATTTGTTGGCGATTTTCACAAGTATTCCTGTGGGTTGGTTTATGTACCTTAAGAATTGTCTCTTCTTGTTAAACTTCATCTTGAATGTGCTCAACCATCTCTTGCGTGAAGAAGATTTTATAGCATCTGAAGAGAAATGGGTAAATTTCATATATTTTCGACATGAGAAATTTCTATGTAAGAGCCCATTGACTACGTTAGAAATTTAAGATATTTATTAGTTCGCTTCAGTAAAGTTTGGTTGCTGGAGAATGTTTCTGGTGTGACGTCGATATTTAAGATCAATTTATCTAAAAGACATTAATAGGAGTTTCACCACATGGTATTAAGTGCTGAGAAGAGCTTTCATCACTGTGTTGTGTTACCGTTAAGATATTCGCCATGTAATCTCGACAAAGCATCGGCTAGTACATTCGTTTGGTTAAACTTGTATTTAAGTTCATGGTTGGACTCTTCTAGAGCCCTCCATCTTTTTATTTTGGAATTATTGTTTTTGTTGTTAAGTGTATAAGTAATCGGCTATGATGATCCGTAAAACTATTTGCTCATTGTGATCCAAAAAGGTAATTTCTCCAAGAGCTAAGTGTCCAAATTATAGCCAACTTTTCTGTTTCATTTTTGGAATAATTGTAGTGTCCATGAGATATTGTTATGGATCTGTTAGTTAGGAAGAAGCCAACATAACCAGAAGTTTAGTTGTTTTCGCATAATCTTGTAGGAAACGTCGACCTAGCCTGGCATGTAGCCTGAGATACCTAGGAATGATCTTCGGTCTTTGAAATTCGTGGGTGTTGATAATTTGGTTAGCGATTCATTTTTTTATAATTTGGCCTTAAACCCCTATAAAATTGTACTTCCTGCTGTAAACATTCACTTTTATCCAATTGGACTATCGATTTTAAAGTTTTGTTCACGATTTCTATATTTTCAAAATGCTCGTTTTGGTCTTTACCGAAAATTATGTCATGAATATAGACATAACAACATTTGGCATTATGCTTCCTTAAGATGTGATCCAATGTTCTTTGAAAGATTGACGGGACATTTTTTTAGTCCAAAAGAGAGTCTGATGAATTCATTCTTTCCATTATTGATAGAGAAACCTTTTAGTCCTTGAGTGGTATTTCACTTTTCAGGTCAATGGTGGTGAAATATTTATTTTTGCCTAAATTGGCGAGGACTTTATTGATTTCCGGAATGGGATATCTGTCGGGAATAGTAACAACTATATCTTCTAATACTATAGTATATAATTCGTTTTGCCGGGCACGTCCAGCTTTTTGGGACAATCCTTTACCTTCGACCAACAATTTTTTAACTTATCTCACGACTTCATCCTTTAATGGCATAAAATATGGCCAAAAAAAATCTATCCAAGCATAATGTGTAATTTTAATACTTCCTCCGACAGAGTTAGCGTGAAATGATTTATTAACTTCTATGGAGTTTCTAACGTGTTAAGGCTGAATATAATTTCTGTAGCGACTAAGAAATTTAAAGATTCTCTGTTCCTAAAACGAAATTAGTAATACGGAAGCGAAGAACGGCTTAATGTAAAGATAGATATCACCTAATTCTTCAATCTCGTCATACTTAGGATCTTCATAAGAACTACATATTCCGTTATCAGGGATTCAACGTTTGCATCGTCGTTGTTATGTTCGTTGTAAGTCACTATAGGGACGTTTTTGAGGAAATTGATTGTATTTTGGTCAATTTGCGTTATTAAGTTGCTTAGATTGCATACTACGATATACTTCCATTGCTTGAAGTTACTGTGCTGGTTTAGGTGGATAACTAAAGTGATGTCTATTAGATGGGTGAATTGGGTTTTGTATATGTGTATTTTGGGGAAAGTATATCAAGTTTGGGACTGATTTTGGTTGTGAAATGGGAACTGTGGCCCTCTTCGATTATAGACTAGTTGCGGGTAAAATTGGTTTTGAAGATTTAAGTGTAGACGAGGAAGATGTGTATATGTGGTCTATGTTGGATATTTTGGCTATTGTTTTTCTGTAATTTGAGAAATAAGTGATGGATTTATGAGAGCTCGACTGATTCTCGGATGCTTAATAATCGTTTACTGAGATAAATGAATTAATTTTTTTAATGTACAATTTTTCGTTTGAATATAATATTGTTATGAATGTTTCTTAATTATAATAATGATAAAAAATAGTTTTTGAATATCACTTACAGTATAATGTAATCGAATGTAGGAAAATTATTTTAGTGAATCTTCTTTGAGAGTAAAATACACGTTTACTCGTTGAAATTCTAGTACTATAACTTTTGAGGACCGAGTTGTGGTCTTCCTGAAGCGACTCTGTAAGCGGCTGTATTAAAATTCCTCATGTTGTACAGATAATACTCCGTTTTGTTCGAATTTAAAGATGACTCTTGGCCCCTCTTCTCACCTCTTTCTCGTTTTGTGGGTCTTTACTCCATTTACTTGAAATTTTTTGGCGTGAAGGGAAATGATAATTTAAAAAGCAGGCTTAACGCGAATGTAGAATTTATATTTGTCCTAAAGTTGGCTCAACGGTCTCTATCTTCTTTGGCTCAACGGTCCTCTATATATCGATCTGTCATTTAGTTTGTTTACAGTGAGATGTGGTGGAAGATTCGCCTCGCTCTGGTCGGCCTCAGCTGAAGTTAACGTTAATAAAGTGAGAAAATGGTGACGGAAAATCGTCATTTATGTTTGATATAGATAATCGCTGAACTTTCTGTGTCTCACGAATAAATTCGTATTATTGTACACGATTGTTTTGGCACGAAACGCGTTGCCGCTCAACTGGTTCCGAAAGACCTGAATTTTCTTCAATAACACAATCGCATAAAGGTCGCTGAAGACATGCCAGAACGAGTCAATTCCAATCCCACGTTCATAAAACGCATTATAACTGGTGATGAGACATGGGTTTACGAGTTTGACATGCAAACCAGTCAAAAAGCTTCTAAATGCCGCCTTTCAACTGAACCGAAACAACTACGTCAAAGTCGATTAAAAGTCAAGATAATATTGACTGTTTTCTTTGATTATCGAGGTGATATGCACTCGAAATTCTTGTAAAAGAAGGCCAGACGGTAAAAAAGAATATTATATGGACGTTATGCGGCGTTTGAAGGAGCAAATTCATCGAAAAATGCCAGGTTTGTGGAAAGTCACTCATGCATTTTACACCACCACAACGCACCATCTCACAAGGGTATAATTGTGAAGAATTCCTGGCCCAACAAATATCTTCGAATAACCAGCGTATCTACCTGACATGGCTTCGGCTGACTTTTTTCTCTTTCCGAAACTCAAATTACGATTTAGAGGCACCCTTTTTCAGTCGATAGAAGACATAAAAGAAAATTCACGGCACGAACTAAAGTCGATTCTGGAAAATGCAATTGAAATTGTTATGGATGATTGGATTATTCGTTGGCATCAGTGTATTATTTCGGAAGGGACCTACTTTGAAGGTGATACAATAAATTTGAATAGCAGTATTGACTTTTGGTTAAATATTTTTTAGTTTTATTTTTAAATTATTGTCTCTTTTAAATTATTTGTATTTTCACTTTTTGTAGCACAAAAATTTCAGATTTTAAATCTATCATACTCACTGATTATCACATCATATTCACGTTTAACATATAACGATCCCTAATCGGACGCCAGTTAATATTTTTCAGTGTAAAGTTACACTGGAATGTTGAATGTGGGAACGTCTATGAAAAGTGTTGCCATGCAATAAGAGAGGTTAGGTACGTTGCATCTGGTATGTTGTCTTAACTTGCATAAGCAATTAAAAAAGTCACAAACGATTCGTAAACATATCCAATACGGTTGCATTGCAATATTATGCCATACGGGGCGTCGAAGTTTGTAAATAGTGTTGTGCCGTTTTTTCTATACCGCGTTGATAATTAATATTCTACGCGTGTAGATATTGTATGTAGACAAACAATGACGTCGAAAATGTAGATAATGCCGAAAATTACTATTACATAAGCAATATTATATGATTTTTTGTTAATGGAAACATTTTTGCTCCATAGAGTGGCGTTTCTACCTCATTTTTGAATTTTTGCGGTACACAATATGTTTTGCTATGCTCGGAAAATGGTAGCTGCTTAGCACAATTTTAGAAACTTTGAAAAGTTAAAAACCTTTGGTAAAAAGTAGGACTGTGAACACAGTTAAATTTTTTAACCAACTACAGCGGTGTCAAAATAAAGTACTTTGATCCGTCTTGAGAATTTATTTCGTTATGATTACCGATTATCGATGAAGCCGATACGTTACCACATTTTAATTGGTCTCATTAAAATACATCTCGATGAACTCAATTCCGACTAGAATTGAAATTTCTAATTTCTTTAATGAAGCGCTGGATGTAAAAAAGGTCTTTAAAGATGTTCCAGTATTCCGTGTTCCTTGACTCGATGTGGATTACATCGACAACTGTATATTATTTATAACCCTCAGGCGTTAAATACCTGTGATTAAAGTTAAGAGAGCTATCTATGTATACACCTGTTGTCCCAATATTAAAAGCATCGGTTAACCAAAGCGTCGGGACAATGGACAGAATCAGACAATTGAATTTCGTTAATTCAATTTATATACTTGCACCTATTTTAAAATCGCTTGAAACTGATCTTCACCAGCGACAAGTATACTAATTTCAAAGACCAGAAACAAATTTTAGTACACACCTGTCTGAGAAAAATTGGTGCCACGTTTAATAGCATAGTAAGAAATCAGAAAGATTAGATCGCTAAGAAAATAACTAAAATTCTTGACAAATCTATACCGACCACTCTGCTAAATTTTACCGCAAAAATTGTAAAATAATATTTGGATTTGAATTAACGGAAGCAGGTGAAGCTGCGGTGGTTTTTGATGTGCCAGTATTGCTGTTTCTAGCATATAACACTTGAAACTTTGGCAATTTCAAAATACATTTTTAACCGGCTAAGATTGCGTATTTTTTCAAAATTATATGTGTCATTTGAAAAGTGTTACCCGTTGCGCTAAAAAATTTAAATTATGATATCTTGAATTATTTTAACCATATACTAATCTCACAAATTTCTTTTTTAAGTTTAATTAAACTTTCACCATATTGGAAATTTGCAATTTGAACTGATAAACTGTGACGTGGTATCCTCGTACTGAAAAACAATTGGAAAAACAACAAAAAGTAATACTCTACATTGTTTATGATTATTCTATATACGAGTACTCTACGCATTGTTGACATTGGCTATAACAAAATGAATTATCTACACTGTTTTCGGTACTAACATGTTAGTACAATGCATTGTACTAACATGTTAGTACCGAAAACAGTGTAGATAATTCATTTTGTTATAGCCAATGTCAATGGACAATACCGAATTACGCCTAGACGCACACCACAGTTTGTGATAACAACAGATGACTTTGCGAATAAGATTTAAAAATGATTTGGGATGTCTTTGATTTTTTTAAACCTGCAAATCTCATCTATCAAGCTTTGTTGAAATTTAACAATTCACAATTGCAGAAATCATGTGGAAAATACAAACGTCAAAACTGATGAAAACTGTAGCTAGTTTTTCCAATAAAACTAATTTCCATACTTCAACATATTTTAGGAAATTAAAAATACCGAACTGGCAATAAAACGTTACAAACTCCCGATTTTCAGGGAAGTTATTCTGGCCACCAGCGGTACTATTCTGGTAATTCTCCGGGAATAGGAAACTGACGAACGATTTTATATGAAATTTGTATTTAAACATTTTTTTTCTGGCAAGCTGAGCTAAACAGTTAGTGTTAATTTTTTGTTTTACAAAAATTTAATGGAGAATAATGTTCCCTGCCAATTTAGATATGGAAAAATTATTCCAAAACTTCCCCACAACAGTGGTTACCACCATGGGCATTTGACCTCGGCAATATCTGCACTCAAGCAATAATCTCCTATTTTAAGTTACGTAATTTATTACATAGATTACATTGCGATTTTTGAGTCCCTGACGTCGTAGACAACGTCGACAACCCTGGAAAATATATTAAAATCTCATATTTCACATTGTTTTCTCGTTCATTTACGGGTGACGGTCTAATAAAGTCACTGTTTAGTTATTAGGTGATTGTTTAATTATCCTAGGGGCCAAATAAGTTTACATTTTTATATTAAATCGGCCGGTATATGGACCGACTTTTACTCTGAGCTAAACAAGATGCTACAAATAAAAATTTGAAATTAATTTAAAATCTCTAATTAACTTAAAACTTCTATCTAAAAATATGGAATAGTTACTAATAACAAATATGTTTGGATAGAATATTTATTATTTGATTTGCGCGCCATCTCTTATCTAATAGATCTTTTATCGTTTATGTACCACGATGGAAATTTCTATCGACCATAGCATTCTACAATTTTGATATTTTATTTTTGTTTTTTTTTCATACATCTGTCAACTGTCATATTTAATTTTTAATTACTGTGTTTTAGAAAGATTGTCAATGCAAGCTTAAAATGTGTTAACTGATTTAAAAAATATCAGATTAGAAATGAACATATGCCGATCCTTTTAAGATATCATGAATTCTCTAGAGTCCGTCTCAGTCGATAAGATTATTTCCCTCTTGTATCATTGCCACCAGTTTTCCTTGTTTTCTTGTTCCGGCAAATATTTGACCATGGTGTACCTAACGTAAACATATTTGATTATTTCAGTTATTTTAGTTTTATCTCGTTTAATTAGCTAAGAAGACATACATCAGGTACCATTGAAATACCAACGGGCAGGGGACTGAATAGGTCACTGCTGCTCTCATTATTATTCCAAAAAATGTTTTGGATTGTTTGTACGTATGATAAGCCCATTATTCTCGAATATTGATCATAGGTTTAGAACGCCCATGGAACACACATGCTGCGCACACAAATGATAATATCTTTACTGCTATAAATTGAAACAATGGTCCGGATTGTTTTCAAACTCTGGCAGTATTCGATAATTCACACCAGTGGCCTAATTCTCTAAAAACTAAGATAAGTTGCAATGCGTAAAAGTGATAACTTTTACACGCGAAAAAAATTATCGTAAAAGTCTAGATGTATATTGGATATCGTGATGTTCAAGCAAATTCGCATTCTCTAAATTTTTTCAAGATAAAATATAAAGTGGCAAGATAAATGAATGTCAAAAAGTGTCACAAATAATATATCGTTGCAATTAGGAACGCAAATATTATAAAAAGGCAAGATAAATTATCGTTTACATGTTTACAAATTCTCTTACTGCTTAGAGAATTAGGGCACAAGTCACGGGAAGATAATCAAGCGGTTGCAGTTTGGTTTAAGATTTTTATTTTAGATCGTGAATAATTCATCAAGCCAGGGCCGACTGTTCAGAAGCATAAAAAAATCCTCAAATTTGATATGAAATGTCCACAACTGATATCGTTAGCATAATAGATGACAAAGTCAAGAATCATCTTTGTTTAGCTAACTATTCGTAAGCTCGAGTGTTGTAACATCGTATCAGTGAATCAAGCTACACACGCCGTTGTAAAATGAGCACCACTTTGCTGCTCAATGTGATGTATGTTGTTTTGTGACGTTAAAATAAACAAATAAATAAAATAATAAAATAATGGACGCGTGGATAAGTCTGATAAGCATGCATAAAGTGTCACCGTAAATAAAACTAACCACAGCAAAGGTTCATCCGTAATTACCTCTATGAACCGGAGATCTAGTTACCTCACCATATTTTAAGATTTATACGTGAAAGAAACACTTGTTCAGTGAGCAAAATATTTACAGTTCCATTTAATTTCTTATCTTTGTTAGTTTGATCACATATCAGCAGATGCCACTAAACCATATTTTTACCATTTTTATATAGATGTCACTTTTAATTCATAATCCTGGTCTTCATGTATGTGTAGAAAAAATTTGTATTATTCTGGAATTGGCATTTACTATGTTTACGTATGTTACCAAATCGATACCAATTTTTTCGACTTAAATTCTGACTAAACTCTTTTAATGTTAGTTTGTAACAGTTGTTAAAAGATGGCATGAAATACAATACACCAAAAGTTTTGAAATGCATTAACTGTCACTGATTTTTTATTGATGGTGGATAAATAACAATTTAAAAAATATTATCTAAATATTAGGCATGGTATGAGGCACACAGTGTAAGTTAGTTGGAAATATATCTTGAGGTAATAATAGTTTACATTAACTTAAATCTCAGTCAACGTAATCGAGGAGTTGTCTACGCGACACATTGTAACACGCTGCATTCGTGATATACGGAAAACATGAACCTAACGTACTACAGACTCTCGTTCGATTATTGCCGCAGTATTTTTCAGCCGGCTAGCTTTAGTGGCTGAGGGGATTCTTTTGTGGACCGAACAATGAGCTAGATTAGTGCTAGATGGAGTGAATGCAAGAAGGAAGCCAGTAGAACACATTATTGGTGGAAACAGGTAAATTTGCAACCAATATATAATTAGAGTTTGGATGAGAATGGTAAACAGCCATTAAAACGTCTCCCAAGAGATTTGCACTCAGGTTCCGTGAACACTTTTAATAGGCTGCTAAATTACACATCCGGCCAGCTTGATTGCCACTTTCCAACCAGATCAGCAAATTTGCAACTAATTTTTGAATTTATAATTAGAGTTTGGACGAAAAGGGTAAACGGCCATTAACACGCCTTCCCAAAGATTTGAACTAAGGTTCCGTGGGCACTTCTAATAGGCTGCGCAATTGCTCATCCGGCCAGCCTGGCTTCAAATGTTAATAATTCTTGAATGAATCTTATTATACTTTATTTAAAAAGAGATATAACATCAACCGTATTTTACATATTATTCTAACATATAAATACAATACTTTTCCTTTCTCAAAATAAAACTTTACTTTAGTTTGTTAAATCGTACAAGAAATGTTTTACTTTACATGTACAAAACTACAATTAGATTAACTTTTAGAAGACTAAAACTCCAATTGGTATGGCTATGCTTTCTAATTAGCTTTGAAATTAACAGTGTGAAACTAACACATACAAAAAGTGTGGATTTGTATAAAAACGGTATACGCATCACATCTGCCTATTTTACTCCATTGATACACCATCTACTATTACACTAATATTAATTTTTTTTTTCGGAAAAGTTTCCGAAAAATAGATTTAATTAAATGTTTCCAACTATTTTAAACCACAATTATATAAAAATGTCATATAACCTCGTAGAATTTTCACACGGCAAATCACGTTCTAAATAATAAAAATTATTTAATTAACTTGTGGTACTCGGTAATCCTTTCCACGAAGCTTAAATTTGTAGTACCGCAAATTCTACACTATATCTTGTCATGTACTACTCGTTTATAACAAAGCAAACAATAAATTCCTTAAACTTGGCTTATAGCACTTGACCTACAAATCGTAAAATAGGAGTATACCAAAAAAGGCTAAACGAGATACAAATCCCTGTAAAAGGGATAAAAGCAATATTAATTTCAATTAACTTCTCTATACATAAAATTAAAAAATGAAAATTCCTATTATTTTTTTTTTGTTTGTGCTATGCTAAAACCTAATCCCGTATCAAAAAAAAATATGTTGATCCTTTGTATATATGTAATAATCCTAACAACGTTATTCCAATTTCCATTTTATTTACCAAAATCGAATATTTTCCTCTATCTACCATTTCCACATACACATACATAAAGATTTGTTTTTTACACATACAATATACCGATTATATATTCTAAAGCATACACTTTATAGTTTCGGTCCATTCAAAATACCTGTTATTATTATGTAAAAGTATTATTCGGTCGGTACGTATCGAAATACCAATTTTCAATAAAAATCGAATTTTTGTGAAAAGCTTCATTTATATGCTTATTCAGATTCACCTCAGACTCATTTAAAATTTCTATATGTGGTAATATTACGACTTACTGTGATTTTATATAGTTTTAAGTGTCGATCGAAGTGTCGATTGATGAGTGCCCAAACCCGAATAAAATTGTGCATCAATGGTGATAAGATAAAAACAAAAATTTACAAAAATTTTATTCATGAAATAACAAAATATTTTTGGGGTGTGACTTTCAAAAATGTGTTACATACTAAAATTCTATTACACGATTTTATTGTGATGCATCCGACTATAAAATTTAAAATCCTAATCACCAAAGTTTTATCACAAAGCTTTTATTTTATTTTACTGTTACCAGTTATCACACCCAATTTAGAAACGAGTAGACGAATTTTTTTTTTATATATTTATAAATAAAAATTGATTTTTATTACAAATTAAGCTTATTTAATGTTGATTAAAAATTTTATTTTTTTAAATATTCGCGCTATCGTTAAACTGTGGTTATATGTTACATAAAAATTATAAAAATAAATATTATTGCTTCATTGATTTAAACATCAAGATCAACCGTATCAATCATCGTGTGCCAAATGTTTCTGAATTGAAATGAATTTTATGCGTTTCAAATAAACGTAAATAAATCATTTTATTCAAAAGTTTTTTCCATTTTGAGTATTCGACCCGCCTTCCTTCCCACCCACTAATCATTTTTATTTTATAAACAAACAAACACACATTTCGCCATAAATACAGTTTTTCATGAACTTCCAATTTTTATATAATTTTATTTTATAATTTTAACGTGACATAAATGAAAATTATAAAATTATAAAAATTTTCGGTTTTCCTTTTCTATATTACGTTTTTATTTTCGTAGAAATTTTCCTCAGTAAAATAAAAATAATTTTTTATGATATTTACGTATTTACTCTTCATGTGCGCAAAGAGCGTAAGGACGGTGTTCAAGTTTTCGTATTTCAACATATACAGAGCATAAAAAAGCTTTTCTTCATTTGTTTTCCATATTTTCGTGTTTTGTTTTTGATGAAGGGAAAATAAAAGCTTTGAAAACGATGTAAAGGAAAATTGTGTATACGTAATAGAAGAAAAACAAAATTAAGGAATCCATTTACGATAAAATAAAATAAAATAAAAGATCAACGATCCGATAAATTGATTTTGTTCGTAATTTTGTTGCTATTTTATGTTTATCGAGAAATTTTCATTTTATTTGTTTTGTTATTTTCAGTTTTATATTTTCCACCCGCCGTCGTCGTCAAAATAATAGGGAGCTAAATACGAAATGAGAAATACCAAAATGTAAAAATATTATTCGTAAACGATTTATTATCGTTCGTATATTTACAAACACTTAAGATTGGAAATCTTAATTTATTTTTATTAAAGGAATACGAGCTTTTTAAGTTGGGATTAAAATAATTGGCGGAAAATTTTTGCGACGAATTCTATAGAATATTTCTATAGAAAGTATAAGGTATTTCACGAATGTTAGATATCAGAGGTGAGAAATATTAATTCCAATTTTAAAGTAAAAACAAAGTTTTAAGTCGAGTACAAGGAATCGTTTTTCATCGGTCCTGATTTTGGAAAAATTAAAAGTAACCCGGTGCGACCCGGATCAGGTTTGTTTAATTTTTCCGCGATGAACAATTTGCTCGATTTATATAAAATGTATCATAGTCACTCATAGTATCACTCAGAGTGTCAGAAGTCGCTTGCGATGGGTGTTAATTTCTGGGAAATCAGCTGTGGATTTTCGCGGTACTCTTTTGAGTAACGCTTAATGAATTGGGCAGTGTAATGGAGACGAGCAGATGAGATTATATTTATGGTCATGGACACTACACGTTACGGCGAGCCATTGACGCCCTAAAACCACTACAAAATAGCGTCTGTTCTCCATAGTGGGGGTGGCTAAAGCGATCGTCTGTCTTGTATCTATCAGCTCACTATAGAAAGCATAGAACAAAATACCTTAAGATTCAAAACCAGTACGTGACTCATACACGATACAAGCGGGTTGGGCGGTAGGCCTTTCCTCATAAAAACAAACAACAAACAAACAACCACGTTATGAACCATACAAAAATACCTCGAATTACCGCTTTAAAATGGGAACATGAAACTTGCTTAGCCTCTTAAGACCTGGAGATCTCCAAACCTGCCAAAAAGTTACACATTAGACGGTTACACACTTTACACTACAAAAGCACTGGTCCTAGGAGTAAGGTTCATAACATCATAAATGGTTACATACTTGAGTACAGTGGCCATCAGAATGAAGGGGAATTTGGGATTGGCTTTGTTATACATCCGCGCGTGGAGCAACATGTTATTGACTTCCGCCCTAGTAATATGCGGATATGAACTGTCAGACTCCGCACTACTGTCATGAATCCACCGAAGATAAATCAGACGAAAACAAAGATCTGTTCTTTATCGAATTGAAGGAAGTCATCAATAATATGCCGCGACATTAAAACCAATGTGTGTGACTTTACCAATCAGCCCTCACTAACTATCTGGACCTTAACAATGAAGAAACTCCTTTCAAGTTTTAGAGGCAGTGGCCAGCTGGTTGTCGAAAAATCACGAAAGTTTTGTGGAAAATGGTTGGCTAAAACCAGAAGTACTCTAGCAGAATATGTCCGTGCTAGGAAAGTTGCAACTAAATAGCTCCGCCAAAAGAAGTGCGAGTGGAAATTAAATCGAATGTCTTACTATGGCCAGGAATCTCGCTAAAGACTTTAGAACTGAGAACAAACGTGGTTGATGTTCTCTCATTAGAGCTAACTTACTTCCAAAATGTGCTAAATTGAAATGACGAATTGTCTCCTATTAGAGCAAATGATCCACCAGGCTAAGAATACTTGGAAAGTTGTTGGGAGTACAATATAACCATACGTCAACTATTTAAAATTCACATTTCTCTAGAAATCCCAGAGAACCTTGTTTTTCTGCATAAATTAACAACGTCTTGGCCTGTATGTAGAATCCTAATCCTAATCCTCACTGTATCAGACTCCTTTGAAATAACATCCGGTGTTTGACAAGGAGCTGCACTCGTGCCTTGCTGTTCAATTTAGAGCTCGAGTACGTGTAGATTTAATAATTCAGGCCAAATTATTGGACATGCAGATAAAATCATGCTTCTTGGCCTAGACAAGACCTAGTGATGTCAAGGACAGTTTCATACCGCTTAATCGCTACGCAAGGAGACTTGGTTTGGAGGTTAACAGCAGTAAAACCAAATTCTAGGAAACGAAGCAAATCTCAAAATCGGCTACCATCATTGTTTAGCGTAGGAAAGTTTAAATGCCTAATAACATCGTTAAATGATCTGCACGCACCACTAAAAACCCGAATCGTTACCAGACACCGAATTTTTTACGCCCAATCAAGGTTATTGCGATCTAAACATTTATCGCAGTCGTGGAAGCTCGCGCTATATAAAGAACTCATTAGACCCTGTGCTGGATTTCGGAAGCGGGAGCTGAACCTTGACCTCGTAGCGACTGTAGGTTGATATTTACATTTGAAAGTGAGATGATTCGTTCCATATTTGGTTCAAATAAATTTCCGCAATCCAAATTTCAAATACCTATGAACCACGAGATAAAATTTCGGAGGAAGCAACATTATCAGATTCATCAAATCCTATTGAGTTAGATTGCTGGGCGAAGTTGTATGGTCCTCTCGACAAAGTATGATTAATTAAGCGTTGTAACAACAACCTGCCGGTGTTCGTCGTAAAAGAAGACCTTGACTGCACCGGCGCGACAACGTCGAACAAGTTCTACGTACAATAGGAAGTCGAAACTAAAGAGCGAGAGCAATGGATCGCGATGGACGGAGGGACACAGTGCAAGCGGCATCTATTTCATATGTTCTAATTTCGCAAAATTAGTCTAAAGGGTTCTTCGGTGGGGCTTGGATTAATTTTTAATTTTTTTGTCTCGGTTTAGTTGAATATGATCAAAATTGCAGTGATAAAGGGTTTCTAATGCCAGGATTGTATTGCAATTAGTCCTAATTTTGGGAATATTCGTTAAGGGGTTCTTCTTTTAAAAAAATTGGCAAACGATGTTGATACAATCATTTTTCATTAGGTGGGGTGTGCGAGTGCCAGGAATCGATATCGATGGGTCCTTAATCGTTAATCAGGGTGGTTCTTAATGAGGCTTGAAACCATTTTATCATTTTTTTTTACCTTGAACCAACTTGATAAAATTAGATGGTGCAGGCATTTTTTGCAACGAAACGATTGTGTGTTATGATTTACGGAAAATAAATTTAGGAGTACCAAGCTACTTGATGTTGGACCTTGTTGCGTCATGTTGCACCGTGTTGCATGATGTTGCACTGTGTTGCGTCACATTGTGCGAATTTGCACAATGTTGCGTTATGTTGCACAATCTTGCATTATGTTGCCATGTAGCGGAATATTATATCATTTTTCGTTATATTGTACGATGTTGCGTGATGTTGTACCATGTTGCACAATATTGAAAAATGTTGCAGGATATTGCGCTTTGTTTAATCACGATGCATAATAGTGCAAAATGTTTCATATTATTAATTTCGTATTATATAAATTTAAATTTTTTCCTACAAACTTAGACCGGAACAGTGACTATTATAAAAGCCTCCATTTTCAGTTACTTTTAAGAACAAGCACTATTTATGGTAAAAACAACTTTCGTGAAGTTAGCTCACTATCCGAACCATAATTTAATTAGAAAACACATATTTGGTGAATGTAAAATTTACTCTAGACCAGAATTTTTGGACACATCTCATTTTAGGATTATTTGTAAAAAATAAAAATATATTCCAATTTTGTTATCAAAATTTAGTGAAAACTACGAATTTAAATTTTCAGATTATATAATTTGAAATCTATGTAGGAATCAAAGGAATTTTTTCTGTCAAATTATAAAGGACTGAAGCCTAATATTATGTGTCATTCCATTAGCAGTTATGTTAGCTAGCGTTGTTAAAACTATCAATAAGATGTGTACGTTGTGATCGGCGCTATAAAGGTTTGAGTAAGTTCAAATTTCAATTTCAATCACTTTGGATAATATTTGTTCTTTCTTCTGGTGGCGGTCTGGTATATAAATCATTGAAGTTGGTAAAATTGCTTTGAATATTGTTCATCTGAAGCCTTTATCGTATGAAGCCAATTCCATATAATTTGGCAAACAATTATTTATTACGAATAGGTCAACCTGTCAATTATAATAGTCTACTCAGATAGACTCGTAAAGTAAAATATGACTAAATATTTTATAAAGGTCTGGTGTAACAAATTATTAATGGTGGTAAAATCGACGCTGAAGCCAGTATCGTATGAAGCCTATTCGTAGAGCTTTGATGAAAAAAACAATTCAATAGGCAGAAAAAATAATTAACCACAAATATTATTGCGTTATAATTCCATTCTCCTCTGTCCTATCATCTACGCAAAATCTTTTGATCCAACCGACTTGGCGATCCCAATTTGACTGTCGTGAGCTGTCTTGACTGAGATGGGCAGAAGGTCCATTTACACATATCCAAGAATTCAATTTTAAATTTCTATATTTATCGCTTTAGTGGAAGCTATTAGCCGTGCTTTAATATTGGAGAACTATCCGGCGCCGAAATGAAATTTCTACTGAAACTGTAGCTATTTATTCACTGGTGTCGCTATACCATAAAAATGAAAAAGTAAATTCATCCATAAAACAAACATTTAACCACCTGAAATATACCAATTATCATTTATGACATTTATGACCAATTAACATTTATTAACATTTAGCATGAAGTTATAAAAATAAATCATCTTGCTGCGTTTTAAATTTTTATTGTAAGATTAAGTTTCTAATGGCTTAAGGATTGTACAAAACAAAGGAAATTTGAAATTTCCCTTTGAAATGGATAGCGCTCCCTATAGCAGCTCCCGATATTTTTTATCGATTTTTAACTAAAAAGTTCAATGAAAAATCTTAGTTTAGAGTTAAATTAATTAATTATATGCAAAAATAGCGCGCTAAATATAAGTTTTCACATAGAATTGGGTGCTCCGGATACATCCATTTCGTGGCCATACAATTTTATAGTTCATAGGAATAGAAAAGAAAGAAAAATTATAATTTTACTGCTAACAACCACTCCGTAATTGATAACAGCAATAACAACCAACTATTTCGATCGTCCATCCCTGATCAACGGACGAGCCTTTAAAGTGGGAATGGAATTTCGGAAATTTAAGCTAGACAGGAAGATGAGGAAGGGATAGCAGAGGCAAATGATTTCGGCGTTTGTAGTATATCACTTGCGTCAACTCGATTGACGATCAAATGATCAAACAACGCGCTACCTCGCGATCAGAATCTACTTTTACCCCAATTCCATGCAAACGCCATACAAGAAATTAAAAAATTCGGATTTTACGAGTGCATTACTGTTCAAAAGTGGGAAACAAGAAAGGTGAGCATGTGACACGAGATGACGTGCTTATATAGGTGTATTTACAATTCCTAAAGCAATATCAACTTAAATCGAAAAAGGGTAATTCTTACAAACCAAAATTAATATTGATTGACGAATTCATTAAAGCACAAAAGAGGAAAAGGAAATGTTGCTTATCAGCAGTTTAACTAATTATTTTCAAAAATTAATCAGTTTCATTGCAGACGCTAAATGAATACGTGTGTGTTGGATGCTATTTACCACCAATTTACAACTTAACAACTCGTTGCTGAAAGTACTTTTATGAAAAACATTACTATGATTGTGTCAAACATTGGCTTAAAACGTAAATTTATGTTTTTACAGGAGACTTCGAACACCGAATAAGTCAATCCTGCGAAAACATTTATTGGGTGATAAATTAGACATTTACTGGTCTTAAAGCAAATGGGGAACTGTTTCTTCATCATCACAACTAGTAGCACCCACCACCATACTAAAATTCCGCTACCGAAGCAATGCCAACTGTCTGGATCTTGACAGGTCTAGTTTTGGCCGGTTCTACCTAGTTATTACGCATGAGGCACTATTGGACATCTGTCGTTCGTTGTTATACTAGCTTCCACTTGAAGCAAAGCAATTTGCACAAAAAGAGCGGTATAACAACATCCACTTTGCTTGGTAAAATGCGGCAGAATATTGTTTGTCGAGTGAGTTCATCCACCTACTCATTCTACGTAATATTGTTGATGTTTAACAGATTTCCCACCTCGTTAAGAGATGAGACACAATTCTGAGCTCTTTCGAAGTAAGTACATTTGATTTGAGTGCCTTAATTGAAGCCTGGTTGTCCGTGAAACGCGAATATATCTTGCAGATATTACATTATACCTCAACCAGTCAACGGTTTGCTTCCCTTATCTGAATTAGTTCAGCTTGAACAATGATGCAGTAATCCGGGAGACAATAAGAGAGGTTTATATTTAATTCTTCACCGAATCAATATTTAAGAGCCCTACTAATACAAAAGTCAGCTGTTTGTTGTACTTTCACCAACAGTTTTTGGTTGGTCACAATATTTAAGCTGGCAACCAAACAGAAACCCCACTTAATAAAATGGACCTATTAGTAGACATATTGAGCCAATTTACAATGTGTGGCTCCAAATCCCATTTTCTTCTATGGGCGTTTTTACGTTCGTTAGCTTCTTTACTCTTTCTTATATGTTAGGTTAGCTTAGTTTACGATCTAGAATGAGACCCACATATTTCACTTTATCAATGACGGGCAATCAGCCGATGACTCTTTATTTAGTATGATAACAGCAGGATTGCTTATTTGTAGCATTTCTAGAATTTCTTTCGGGTCGCAGTGTTTCGCTGAGATCGAAGCTTTCGCTCTAAGTCTGCAAAGGACATCCCCACTGTAGCGATTACAAGATTAACCAAGCCTACAAAATAGGTAACGGCTTTTGAAGTTCTGTATAATAAAGATATTAAAACGCCGAAGGTATTTTGAACTATGACCGAAATGAAATATCCGGTACTTTTCAAGTAGAAAAATTTACAATGAATTAGCGATGAGATTGAAACTGCTTTCTTTTGGCACCTAGATAAGTGTAGATTAATTGATCCATCGATTGTAGTACTTCTTACATATTATTATTGCTCAGTTGTCTCCATATTTAAAACTAACGTTTGACACTAAGGAAGAAATAATCAGTTTAGAAAAAAATCAAGAAGAAATATAGAAGTTCATATAAATTGCTAAAGAAATGTCTTTTATTTAATTTCAATTACTATAATTGTTAAAAAATATCGTCGCTGTTTCTGGAAATATTACTGCATACCACGGCAGCAAAATACACATACAAGATGTAAAAATGGGCAGATGTAGGTATGATGTTTTCCGTAAAACATTTAATTGCAGCCATTTATTTGCATACTAAATAAATTTTAACGCTAAATAAAATATTCAGTAGCGATATAAAATTTAGTTGGCGTTTTTTGTGCGCTGTAAAACCCAGCATATCCATATTATAAATATTTTCCAAATTTCCCTAAATTTCCCAAAATTATATCGTGCACATGGCATAAAAACTGGGAAATGTTTAAATAGAATATTTTTTTTATGATTTTCATCAAGTGAATACAACAAAAGAACAAGATTTAAAAAAAAAATAAAAAAATAAAAGGATACCGTTAAGAAAATAGAAAACTGAATTTTATATTAAATTTTTTTTTGTAAGTCAATTTTCCGTTGATGGGTTCATTAAAAAATACAACAATCTCCAGTGACTTTAATTGAACAATAAGGAATATTGCCTTCTGTAATGGTCCCTTCGCCTTTGTACGATATATTATGTTCTACTTCGATTCCACTGGGTTTGGCCGTACACAAAAAAATATTTATAAATGGAAAATAAAATCTCGCTGGTATGTGGGACGAACGGTAATTTACAAAAAAAAAAAAAATCTGTAAAAAAACAAAAATGTCAAATCATTTAATGTTTTGCTATTGTACGTTCGAGATTGTATTTAGATAGAGAACAAAAATCTTCCCTCTGAAATGTTTACAGAAAGTATCTTACTCTAGTCTAATTCACAATATTGATTTCAAGCACTTAAGTATACAAAAAGACAACTTAACACATTTTTAATAGCTTTCATTATCACTCTCTGGAAAATGTATGAATGTGTGTGATTCAACGAAAATTTTAAACTTTGTGTACGAGTACACAAAACTAATAGAGATAAAAAAAAGAAACTTTCGAGTTTTATAGATTCGTGTATCGTTTAAACAAGAAGAAAGATAACACACCAAAAATACTGTTTACCAAATACTTAATGAGGGGGATAAACTCTTAGAGAATGAATATCATACTCTGTACTAACTTATACTGTATACAACTGTAATGAATACAATTTTCCACTGAAGAAACCATGAAAATTTAGTTTGTTTGTTTCATGCCATGAATTCCCGGTATGTTTGTTGTGTTTGTTTGTTATTTTCAACAGCGCGCACACAAAACTTATAATGAAATAAAAAACTTAAAATAGTACACACAAAAAAACTGTTATTTAACATAAAAGTTGAAGATGAAAGCTCGAGCGAATGAAAATTATAACGGCTATTTTCCATTCAAATCGAACAAAGTTTTTTTTTTCTCTATGTAACAACTTTGTTTGGATGTTTGTTATTTTTTACTGTTTTTGGAAAGATAACAGGAAAATGTACGACTATAATGCTGATAAGAAAGTTATTTATAGTTTTCATTAAAATGTTTATTTTTAGAATTTACTGTTGCTGCTGTAAATATAGTTTATATACCATGGTGGATAAGCTTTTCTATTATACTGTGCGCCGTTTGAATGTTTATGGAATATAATGAGATGAAGCAAAAAAATCGTTTGTTTAATTTATAAATTTGGAGAACAGCGATGACGAGCTTTAAGTTGGCAATTAATGAGAACGCGAATAATCAATGAATATTCATCGCTCAGATTTAAACGTTTTCCTTTAATCTATAAAATTGTAAAAGCTAAACATGAGATTTATCGAAAAAAAGTATTTCTTTAGTGGAAATTTAGAATTTTTTTATGTATTAGGATATTTTGAAATCCTAGCTCTATTTTCAATATACCAGTTTATTTTAAAATAATTCCGAGCAAGGGCGAGTTAGACTCAAAGGCCGAGGGTCCTGAACAGTAGTTCACATTGCTGTCTTAAACTTTGTTTTACTGAGATTCTGTTTGAAAATTCAAGATGACAATCAGAGTTCCCAAGATAGCACCTTAAAGAATATTAAAGCGTTATTTATCCATATGGAGTAACTAAAATAATAATATTTGGCTGTTTTGTAATTAATCCTAACAAACTACAAGTGTCTATATAAAAAGTAGAAAGTTTTGATAACAGTATCGATTATTTTAATTTTCGACCATTGCTTAAATACCACCTGCAACAATAGATTGATTGTAATTTGTTAAATGATTATACTTAGCTTTGAAAAGTAAGTCTTTTCAAATGGTATCCCGTATCATTGACGAATACACGAAACGCTGTAATTTAGGCATTTACTAAAATCAAATTACGTTTCTAAACCAAATTAAATAAAAAAAAATCCGCTATGGTATCTTAACAAAAAAAACTTTTTTTAGGGAAATTTAAAGTTGTTGGTCAATTATAAATGAAATTAAATGTTTATTTTAATTAAATTTACTAAAATTTTCAGTTGTGAGCTAAATCATGTATGCGAAGTTGGCCCGAAAAACCAGCCCGAAAAACACCTTTTCTATTTTCTTTGCGTTTCTTTGCTAATTTCAATACCATCCCGAAAAATATCGTAATTGTATGGAAAGCGAATATCTCATCCCGAAATAATTTTTTCATCTATGTATCTACGAAATTTGTATTAATTAATATGAGAGGGCTAAAATTATCCCGAAAAGTTACTAAATTAATATTTCGATATTATACAGATAATAAATGTAATATTTAAAATAATTTTCATAAATATTCAATATTAGAGCCTTATCTTTATCCATGTGTTACTATGGTTGTATAGAACTTTTCCATTTTATATGAAAAGTCGGTTAAATAAAAAATTTAATTGCTGGAATCCAGGAGATATCCCCCTCGAGATTATTTTCTCAAAAGTTAGGCCCATCCATCTCAGATATAACGCCAATAGTTAGAGTCTAAACGATAAATATAAAGGTCTGATCTAAAGAAACATCTCAGCACAGGTTTCATGTCTAAAATGGGTTAAATTTACAATTTGGGAAAGGCGGTTAAATTAAAAATTTAATTGCTGGAATCCAGGATATATCTCCCTCGAGATTATTTACTCAAAAGTTAGGACCATCCATCTCAGATATAACGCTTATAGCTCAAGTCTGAACGGTGGATATAAAGGTCTGATCTAAAGCACAATCTCATCATAGGTTTCATATATCCGAGGTGGTACATCAGCAGGTATGCTGCAAAAATCACACACTTCAGAGGCTGGCCCAATTGATTCTGGGGTGGCCCAATGATTGTTTAACCTATTTGGATGAAGCTTCAAATTATCTCGATCATCAAGACTTTTATCGTACAAGAAGGAAAACATCGAACTCCGTGAACAATTAAGAGAAATAAAGAAATTTACAACTAAATCAAAAGAAGAATTGCCATTTTTAAAGAAAGAAAACCCTGAAAATAATAATGACACTGATTCATTACAAGTGGATAAGGAAGAATTACAATTATAGAATACTTACCAGAGCCAGCAGAAACTTTACTGTCAACCTCAAAAGAGTTTTCTAGAAATCAGTTAACCATCAAGAAACAACTAGCTCTAGAACAACAAACAACAAAACTAAAAGAAGAATCACAAGGGTAAACATAATCTCGAGGGGGATATCTCCTGGATTCCAGCGATTAAATTTTTAATTTAACCGAATTTTCATACAAAATGGAAAAGTTCTATACAACCATAGTAACACATGGATAAAGATAAGGCTCTAATATTGAATATTTATGAAAATTATTTTAAATATTACATTTATTATCTGTATAATATCGAAATATTAATTTAGTAACTTTTCAGGATAATTTTAGCCCTCTCATATTAATTAATACAAATTTCGTAGATATATAGATGAAAAAATTATTTCGGGATGAGATATTCGCTTTCCATACAATTACGATATTTTTCGGGATGGTATTGAAATTAGCAAAGAAACGCAAAAAAAATAGAAAAGGTGTTTTTCGGGCTGGTTTTTCGGGCCAACTTCACATACATAGCTAAATCCAGATAAATTTTAAGCGTTATTTGTGCTTTTTTTCTCCACTAGGTGTGGTTTCCAAATTTTTCCATTCGTCAATTCAATTCAGTCCAATTAATTTTGAAATGTAACCGATATGCTGTATACGATAGCGGAAATATGTTAGCGGAAAATTAGAAATTACACTATTCGCCGCAAGTGGCAGCACCATCACAAAAGATAATTTTTTGTTATATAATTACCAGCGGAAATTTTTTATTCATTTTCCTTCTCTTTTTTCACCAAATAAAACATCCCAGCGGAATAAAATATTAAAAGTTATCCTTAAATGATCCGGTAAATGAAATTTTAATATTTAACAATAATCCGTCTTTCCGCCATTTTTAAAGAATGACGATGAAATTTGGAAAGTAGTATCGATCAGGGATTTTAAAGTAAGTTTTGGACAAACTTCTAGGACCTTGGCAGAAAATCAAAAAAATCTAGTGACAATTCTAATTCACTTATTTTCCCCAAATTTTCATTGTAGTCTGAGTATGACCTAAGCTATTAGAAAAACAACCGAAAGTATTGGTTACTAGTGGAAGTTTTTGAGATATTGGCCAAAAACGAAAAAAAATAATAATAAACAATTAAATTTTCAATAGGATTGGTTATGAAATGGCCAAGTTTAGTCCATCATGAACAGATCCTAGAATTTTATTTAGAACTTACTTTAAAATCCCTGATCAATACTGCATTCCAAATTTCATCGTCATTCTTTAAGAATGGCGGATATTGTTAAATTTCAAGATTTCATTTACCGAGTTCCTTTACTTCGGAGATCAATCAATTTGTCATTTTAAGGATCACTTTTAATATTTTATTCCGCTGGGATGTTTTATTTAGTGAAAAAAAAGATACAAAATGAATAAAAAATTTCCACTGGTAGTTATATAACAAATTAAATTCTCTTTTGAGATGGTGCTGCCACTTGCGGCAAGTAGCGTAATTTGTAATGTCCCGTTGATAAAATTTCCGCTATCTTATACTGCATGTAACCGATAAGAACCTAAAGTTTAATAATTATTCCAAATTATACTTAAATAAAAAGATGGAGGGTGAGTATGCTTTGGTCAACACCCGACTTTCCTTTACAACAAACGTATACATAGATTTCGGATCAAGTGGTTGATTTCTAAAGCGAAAAATTAACTTACCGGGCTTTTGACAAAACTTTTATAATCAAAAAAACAGTACACCCCGTTAAATTTCAGAAAGAAACAAGGTCAACCATTGTTGGTTAACAATTTTATCTTTAGATTTATTTAAATCTTTTAACTCTTTGGCGTTTTATTTAAATGCAAAACTTTTCAACATCATTACAAATATTGAAAAAGCTCCTATTGAAGCTGCCACTTGCATTACACAAATTTGCACCAAATTCGGTAAGGATCTCTCAATTAACGGAAAATACTTAAATGAAGTTTTATTTCCAATATTTAATCAGCCTGGACTGTAGAGATGTCAAATTTTGGTGAAATAAAGTTTGCTTTTTATAGAAACTCTTCATTTCCGATAAAATTTTGAAAATCAACTGAACTAATTTTGTTTGAAATTTAATCTACAATCTTTTCAAAATATTATGCAAAAACTAAACACTTATTTAAAGCTGTCACTTACCGTGGAATAGTTTTGGCCAAACATCACTAAGACCTCCCAATTTATGAAATAAGCTTAGATATCAGATTTCATCCCAATCAATCAATACGTCTGGGCTGTACCGGAAAAATCTTAAGTTTCACTATAGTTTTTGGAGACTGATCTGGAACGGTATTGTTTTAAGTTTTATTTATAATCTTTTAGTGTATAATTGTTTTTCTCTTAAATGACATGCTTTCCGAAATATTTGCAAAACAATTAAATCTCCTATGAAAGCTCACCGGGATCTCCCAGTTGGTGAAAAAGTTTTATTATGAAGTTTTATGCAAATCAACCAATTCCTATGCTGTACAGGTCACAATTACTTGTTAAAAAACGTTACTTCCGTTTAAATTTTGGGAAACTGATCTGTCCAGTATTGTTGTTAATTTAATTTAACATCTTTTATTTCGAATTTGAAGTAATTTGTTCAGTAGTGTAAGGCAAATCGCCTTAGAAGGTTATAGCGTTGAAAAACGTGTGCAAATCATCAAATTTTATTTTCAAAATCAGTGCCCGTCCGAGAAACGATCCATGCATTACAAAACACAATCATCTTTAGCGACGAGGCCCATTTTTAGATGCATGGAGAGGTTAACAAGCAAAATTGTCGGATTTGGGGTGATACCAAGTCAAACGAGATATACCAGCAACAAATTCATCCCAAGAAAGTCACTGTTTGGTGCGGATTGAGGTCTGATGGAATCAGCGGGCAGTACTTCTTCCTAAACAAAACTAACATTGCTGTAACCGTCAACGTAGAGTTCCATAGATCGATTATAAGCCACTTTTTTGAAAGTTTAATTTTAAAATTTTGAAATTGTTTTCTGCCACCAGAAAAAAAGATGCCGGCCTATAAAATATAACAAGCTCCAGTTGCCTTAAATAATTGAAATAAAAACAATATTTACTAGAATATCACAAATTGAGTCTCTAAATTAGTTTGTCGGCTTAAATTTGTAGCAGAAATTTATTTTCGATATCGAAATAGTTCTTTGATTATGTTCGTTAAACAATCTAAAATGACCACCGATGCTGTGATTAAAATTATCAAGCGGTGTCCGTTTGCGACCATTTTCTCAGAACATGAGTACTTTTCTATTCTGGAAGCTTTTCGATTCATTTAATTACTTGCGTCCAGGTAGGAGCTACCCAACATGGATCGAAAATTCGACTAGATTCTGACAACATCAATCTATTGTTACGAGTATGATTCAATCGGCTCTTGAAATTTGTCGCAAAACGGAATTCGTTGGTTTTAAGACTAGATTCTAAAACCATTAGTTTGGCTGCTTCTGAATGCTCGATAATTTATACGAGGGCATATTAAATTTTGCGGATCGCATAATCGCCGAAATGCTGCTCCTAATTCACAACGCAAAATATTTTTATAGCTCGCAGTCGTAAGTTTAAAGTGCTTTATTGGCTGCTCTCGCTTAATAAGGAAGATAATACGTTGCAGGTTCGAACTTTCTTTATGGATCAATACCTGGTGATATATTTTTTCAATATCTTTGGTCAGAAAGAAACTTATGTTGAAGAAATCGTTAGAAATAGTATGTAGAGAATTGCCGCTATTTAACTTTTCGGACGCGTCAAGTATAACGATTAGTTTGGCCATCGTGGTGGTAGCCTTAAGAACGCCGTGGTGTGGGAGTTAATACTGTCGCAGAGCTCTTTAATCATTTGGCACTCCCTCCATTTGACCCAAATGTTCGTATTCTTTTATAATGGCAACAAATAAATTTCTAAATGCAATACCTCGTTCAATATCTCCGCTCCATTGGTACAAATTACTATTCCGAATGATGATCCAATTTTATCCGGAGATTATGTTGTTGGTAGCTGTACTATAAATCTCACTTCAGAGTCACTTCTGGTTATTTTGGAGAATAGTTCTTCACACTTTATCTGGGCTTCGGAAAAAGGCGATATTTCTGGTATTAACTCAACTTGGCAAAAGAGTCGTAATAAAGCAAAATGCACAGAAAATGCTCCTCGAGAAGCTTATATTTTCCAGACCCTCCATTATAATTCGACCATTCGTTCTCTGGAGCCCTATAGTTTTTGCACGCATTCTTTAGTGACGATGGACTTTTGAGAAGAGGAATCTAATAGTGGTTTGCAATCGCTGTGACAGCACGACTAGGAATTGACTTTGGCGGTCTTGTCGAGCAGATTTGTTTTTTTCGTCTGTTTTAATTTTTAATTACAAGATTAAGTTTTCTAATATTTTTAATGAAATTGTTAACGCAAACGTGGTTCAAGGTCGTCATGGACTATTGCTGCATCACACTGGATATAACGTTCAATGGATATACGGAATCAGACAACCAAGATGGCAAGTGTTATTGGAGTAAAGCGTTGCTTACAAAAATATGTACCAGCTACTTCCGAAGTATATTCAACATTAAAAGTAGAAATGAACATATAAGAGTACAAGTCTAGAAGTAAACGAAAATGAAAAAAATGCATGGCAAAAGTCAAATCTTTGAATTTTGACAGACACTTTTGATAGAACCTCATTCTAAGTTCAAAATTAAGTGTGTGGTTGTTTGTAGACGAAATAAATAAATAAACTTGACTATTCTTCCTCCCAGAAGTATGGTGATTCTTCTTCAATAATCCCAAATTCGGTTATTATATGATAAACTTTGGATGTGACAACCTGACTCGCTTCGGTATGGGCGGTGTCTGATGCCGAACGAGCTTCAATGTTTTTTTCTATTTGCTACAAAACAAACATTATCAATCTTCAAGACAATTGTTGCTGGCCGTTGTAGCGAAAGTGTTGACTGTATTGCTTATTTACGGCTGGATGTGATTTCTTTGTAAATGCTTTCAATGATTCTTATGCATTATTTGAAAGTATATAAATAATCCTAGGGTTGCACATTTACGCTTTCATTGCAGTGGGATTAATGACGGATGCTTGCTTTAAGAATGACTCGATTTGCGATGTAATGCTAAGCCGTTTTTTATTATTGCGATTTAAGAGCTTTTCAGATACAAAAATTTTTGTTCTGTGGTAAAATTCTCTTTTTCATGAATGGTAGACGAAACCCAATCGAAAAATTCTACCATTCCTTGTAGTCGCCCTTGAACTCAGGAATATTGATTTTCGCCAATTTTACACCAACCCCATTAGTTTTTCACAGAGGCTTTTCTTTCTTATCCATCGAAATGTGCCAAAATAGAACGGGAGAAGAATTTTTTTCGAAAGGACCAAGGCTGTATTGGACGTTTGGATCCACTCAGATAACTCATGTTCGATCCTCATAAATCAAAAATATCTTGTGCCCGCTCTCGTTCTCAATTGCTCAATATCACTTATATTTTCATTTTTCAACTCACTGACAAAATTTAAAGCTTCGTCATGCTACGCTTTGTACTATACTAGAATTTTTTGAAACTTTCTCATTCTTCGCTTTAGCGGTATAGTTATGCCACTTTACAAAAATTTTATTTTCGCTAGTGCACAAAATTCGCTCACTTGGTTGGGTGGTCAGTTCACTTGGATTATAACCTCGCGGATAACCTCACTTTACAGCGTGCTCAATTCGGTGCCATACATGCATAATTTTTGATAAACGTTCGGGACAACTATTCCTTTTGCGAAGTAGCAGTTATTCGAATTTGGTTTATACTCCGAATAAGAAAAAAAAACTATGTTTACTTATCTGATAAAATGCGGTAATCCCGCGTGATATTTACCGGTTTAAATACCTGTTCTGTGTTAGCTAGCTGTCATGTGTCACCAAAATGTTGCGGTGTCCTGGTACGTTTCAAACTCCTTGGATCCGATCTTTCTAGTTAATTTTTAATTATTCGCTGAATTAGCTATCTATCCGCGGCTTCAGTTCATCCGCTGACTTTGAATTATACCAACAAAAACCCAATCGTTTTTGAAGGATGGATTCTATGTTAGGTGCGTGCGTATTTTTGGAAAACAACTGCCTCTCCTAGAAGATTTAGTTGCCTGTGTCGTCCTCCTTTTGGTCTGAAATGTTATACCAAATAATAAATATCATAAAAGTACCGCCACAAACAATTTAGGGAAGCAAAAATACAAATCTACTAAACTGCCATATAGTTTTATTTTAAGAAGCCCGTCCCAGTTAAAATGAAAGTCCGGAACTAACATCCAAAATATATTATAATATTCATGCCTGGCGGATCTTAAATTATTTTACCGGAGTTGCGGCAAACGGGACATTATATCAATATCAACCGTAAAAAAGTAATGCCTTAATGTCCTTACGTTTTACGAATCCCCATCGATTTAAGTATAAGCTACCAAAACAGTTATTGCAAAAAGTACCAACAAATGTATAAAAGAACGAAATTTCTGGTCTAATGAATGTCTCGCAATTTATGAAGAAAAGATATTTCTAAATTGTCTACCTGAACAGAACAAAATTCAATTATAGTCTTACATATTCTAATTTAAAATTCAATTATGGTCTTATGAGCTTTAGCGTCTATAATAAATAATTTCATTTGACGTTGTATATCAAAAATAATTTAATTAGCTGTCGATAAGAAATTGGTTTGAAATCAATAAAGTTTTGGATGGTTGCCGAAGGAAAAATTTACTTATACCATATTGCATTATAAATCCCAAACAATTTCAAAAGTTTATATTTTCTGCAACACAGAATTTATCTGTTTTGAGTCGACTGCCAACAACTGAATTAAAAACATAAATTTTTTACTCGGTATACGGTTCAGTGTAAACAGTGAGCTTAATATTATTATGTATTTTGATATTGGAAAAGTTTTATGTGCCAAACAGTACTGTGAATTTTATGTGAGGATTTACACTGCTATTACAGTGGTTTGTTTTATGTGACATTGTTGGCTTTTGAATTTAAGTTTGTGGGGGCATCGCATTTTACCATGATCTTACGTTAAGTAAATTTTTAAAAAGATTATCCTGGAACCCAAAAAATTAGAAAAAAAAAAGATTTTATATTATCAACATGCTGCAAATTTATCTAACAGATTTTCACATAAATTCTATCTGCACATACCTCATGCAAAATAATTTTATAAATCAATTAGTAAAAAAATCATCAAATTTCCTTATCATCATCACAACGCGGTTTTATTTATCGCCTGTATTATGCTGGTAAATTGTTTTCCACGTTCAAACCAGAATTGTTTGTTATTTCCAAAAATATGTTACACGGTCTGGAAAAAACATTTTCCTACACAGTATTACATGCATATTATGTAATATGAACGTAAGGCAGTTTAAAATAAAAATTCAATTATTTTTTTTGTCTATTTTCGGGAGAGCGCGGTACTGGAACACAAACCCCAACATGAAAATACTTTGCAATAAAGATAATTTAATTCCTATTTTTTTATGATTGTTCTGGTTTGGTTTGGTTTTGTATGTTTTTCCACGGAATTTGATGTTATCACGCGATGTACATATCCACCACATGTTTGAGTATCCAAAAAGCTTTTTCTATATGGACGTTACTTCTCAATATAAAAGCATATATAGTATATATTTTACCCCACAAAAATAGATTTTCTCTAAATTGCTTTGAAATTAAAATTTATATACACATACTAGTATTTTCTACTGAAATGGATTAAATTGAAACTGTACATTAAGATTATACATATGAGATAAGTATGTAAGATAATTCGTCTGTCGGAAGTAAATGAGATATTGCGATAAATTCGCTTCGCTTCCTACATTCAAACACGACTTTATATAGGTTATATGTACATTGATTATAATGCAATGGCTCATAACCATAAAACTTGTCCGTATAGTTGCAATTATATAAAATTGCTGAGGTCTTATATAGAATTGCAAACATCTGCCTGGGCGGTATAATAACTCACCTTGCTATACTATCCGAAATAGAATCTTATTTATCCAACAATATAATAAAATTACACAAAGACCAAGTTATTACCACCCACATTATTATCTTTTAAAAGCGCAAACATTTTTCAACAAGGTATGTACTATACGAAGAGAACTTTGGTGAAAATTAACATTCAAAATTTATACGAGCGCACAAGTAACAAATGTAATAAACACGAAATAAAAAATTATTTTCAAAATTATGATTATGTTTATCACACCGGCATGAATATACCAAATCATAAATCTAATCTTTTATATTCACCTTTATATATATTAATCATATAAATATATACTTGGTGACTAGACACCATAAGAACAAATTATAAGCCTTACTATTGCAAAGTCTGTCACAACCATCGAACGAGAGCAATCAAAGGTCAAATAATATCAAAAATTATTTTAACTTCCCTTAAACAGAATTTTTTAATGTTTCTATATCTCGTCGAGAGACGTAAGGTCGCTTTGAATAGAATTTTGATAGGTACACCCTGTGTAGAGCTGCTAGACTATTTGCACAACAATTACTAATTCTTTGAACAGATTTTTAAAAGGTATAAACTAGTTCTTAAATATACTCGTAGTGGTTTGGTATGTTAGCTTTAATGACGCATTCTCTTACCAAGGAAGACATAACAAAGGAAAAACAATTTTAGCTTAGATTGGTTTTCCGAAAATTCGGTGACAATAATTTCATCGAAAAACTATAATATTAGAATAGCCAAATGCGTGAGAAGCAAACGGGGGCGAACCGATGCTTGAATTAGTAACAGTTTTGGTGATCTCATCTGAACAACATAAAAGTAGCGAAGGAAGCGGAATCACTCCACTCCCTTTCCAAAATTAATTGTGTGACCTTAGAAATAAGGCGTCGAAATTCCTCAATGGACGGCAGCAAAATAAATAAAAAAAATGGGCGAGGAAATAATATTGAACACAACACGTTATCAAAAAAACGAGCCGTTTATTTTGAAAGTGACATAAGTCCCTTTTTCAAAAAATCAAGTTAATGATAGCATTAATTACAATTTAACGGTATCTCTTAATTTTTAAAAAATTTCCAATCAATAATATTTATAAGTGATCCTGATATAACAAAATACAAGTAAATTTTCTCGAAAGTTGGCATCAATATTTTTAAACATGTTAAAACGCAAGCCCTTAAATACGATTTAAAAAAGTGGCTTATGCCACTTTCAAAATAAACGATTCAATTCATCCACTAAATTTAAAAATTTCTGTTGAACATCAGTATTTCAGTGAGGGATTTTATATAGAGATTACAATAAAATTATTGGTCAACAAAATGAAGGTGTGTAATTGTTGTAACTGTCGAAATATTAATCTAAGTAGTATTTATTTTATATGTTTTACAAGTATGAATTATTGTAGTATAACACAGCCTTTATTTAAGTTGATTTGTTTGTTTTAAAAGTCGACGGTGTCAATCAATAATATGACCAGTCCTAAATATCAATTTTACAGGAAAGGTTTGTTCTTGATTTTTTCATAAACTTTTAATGTTAAGATCTTCTAGTTCTGGCTATACTTTGGTTTATAAAAATAAAATACGGACGTTATGACAAAACTGTATGATTTTAATTGATTTCTTCAAAAATTGACAAAATCACAGTTTAACAGTATTTTTAAAACATTTAAACATTTGTTACATGTTGACTTGTCATAGTAAAATTTTTGTATAGCAATAAAACCAATGGTCGATATCTCAAGAAATCATAGTTTAACTTGCAAATGAAATGTAAACGAGTATTTATTTCACATAAAATATAAAATTGTCTAATTGCTAGTACAGACTTTTTTCGCTTAACAATTCTTAAAAAAAAACAATAATATCACAATTCAATAGGAACTTAAAAAAAGATCCTTAAGGATAACATAACAGCTTAAAAAAATTACACTTCAAATTTGATTTTAAACATATTTGAAAATTAATAATTAATCATAATCAATATTCATCATCATCATCATTATTAATAGGAATAGTATTTACAGAAGGCAAATTCCTATAAAATGAATGATATTTGGAATCAATAAGATTAAATTCACAAAGAAAGTTTAAATCTTTCCATGTTTCAAATGAAATTGGTAAGGGTTCATTAAAGCATAAATTTGGAGAAAAACCAAAAAATGATTCTGGATTATTTTTGGCTTTTTGGCACTCCAGTTTGTTTTATAATCAAAAATAATCGAATTTGCATCAGAAAACCGAAGCTCTTTTATTTTGGAAATTTGAAAATTATCTTTTTTTTAAATTTACCATATCACTGGATGGTTTAAATTTGTAAAATTCGCTCTGATTCATTTCTATGACTTGATAGAATAGTTCAGTCACATTTGCGAAATTAATGTTTTCGTACCATTCGCAGGGTACCATTACTTCTCTTTGTTTTTTCCGCTGAATCGCTCTTATTCTGCGTATGTCCTTTAATCAAATAGCGATGATAAATTTTTGATTTTATACTTGTGTGCTGCCCACGAATAAAATGAGACTAACGTTTTATATTTAATCTGGTGGAAATAATTATACGACCAGAATCGAATTTCTTCTAAATTTTGGTTATTTTGAATTTCAGTTTCTATACGTTTCTATCTAGGCCGATTTCCTTACTCCCAATAATTTCAAAATTATTCGAGAAACTACTCCTAAAGAGACTAAAACCAATAATAGCAGAAAGAAATCTTGTTCCTCCACATCAATTTGGCTTCAGAGAAAATCATTCAACAATAGAACAGGTAAACCGAATTACAAACATAATTGAATACGTACTTGAAAAAAAAAGTATGTTCAAGCGTCTTCTTGGATGTAGCACAGGCCTTTGACAGAGTATGGCATAAAGGTTTGGAATATAAATTACAAAGAGACTTACCAAAGCAGTTTTATGAAATTCTAAAATCTTACATATCTAACCGACACTTTCGAGTTAAATTAGATGGCGAATACTCAGAAATAAAGAAAATATCAGCAGGGGTACCACAAGGTACCGTTCTGGGACCAACTTTATATGTTCTATACACCTCGGACCTGCCAACGATAGAGGATACTAACATAGCGACGTTTGCGGATGATACGGCCATCTTAGCAGTTGCTAATTGCATAGAAGAATCTACAAGCAAATTGCAAAGAGCTACTAATATTGTCAGTACCTGGACCAAGAGATGGCGAATAAAACTTAATGAAACAAAATCTGTTCACGTAAACTTTACCACAAGAAGGTCAACTGGATACCAGTAGAACTGAACTCCCAGCAAATTCCCTATGCAAATACGGCAAAATATCTAGGCATGACTCTAGACGCGAAACTAAAATGGAAAGAGCATGTGAAAAAGAAAAAAGAAGAGTTAAACATCAAATACAGAAAGATGGATTGGCTCTTAGGAAGAAATTCTGAGCTAACTCTACATAATAAATTGCTACTATACCGGCAAATCCTAAAACCTGTGTGGACTTACGGTATTCAGCTCTGGGGCTGTACAAAGAAAACCAATGTCAATATCATCCAGTCATTCCAAAGCAAAGTCCTTCGTGGAATAGTTAATGCACCGTGGTACATAAGAAATGACAACCTCCATAGAGATCTGAAGATGGGTTTCGTTAGTGAAGAAATAAGGAAACACGCGAGAAAATACATGCAACGTATTAGTCTACACCAAAATGCTGAGATACGTCGTATGTTGGATGATTCAAACCTAGTAAGACGGCTGCGAAGGAAGAAACCGCATGATCTACTAGATCCAATCAGGATCGACTAAAAATATAATAAAATTGTAAAGGGGACTAGCCAAAGGGCTACAACCCTCCAAACAAGAATATAAATTATGAAAGATAAATTACTAGATGATTTATAAATCAGTTGTAATAAATAAATATATAAAAAAAAAAAAAAAAAAAGTTTCTATACATTTTTTAAACAACTGATAACCTCATTTGGGCCTCGATTTGCAATACGCTTTGCAGACGAAACACTAGGCCATTCATACAATAAACAGTAAAATTGTAGGAATTAAAATTGCGTTAATAATAAAATGTTGAAACGTCGGCGTTGGGACATGTTAAGACGTTTTGAAAGTCAAAAACGACAGTCAACATTTTTCGGCTACTTTCCAAAGCCGCAATTTTATCACTATCCTTTAATTATCGCGAGACCTTTGCATCATTCAAATGAAGGCTATAGTCCCCTTCATTTCTATTTAACCCTGTATTGTTATAGATAGTGCAATCATTGCATTTATATTTAGTTTAGGAACGAAGAATGAAATATTAAAATCGTTCGTAAAAATATCGTAATATTAACGTTTCGAGGCATAGTGACATAAGGTTTCTCTCGTTCCATCCATTCTATGTACAGTCAGTCCATACATTAAGCTTACACTTAAATCGCCAACTAAATATTCTCGACTTGAATCTTTTCATAAGTAGGGTGATTCAATACGCGGAAAGGAATTAATATGTTCCTTAACAGATGCAACGGATTTTGTTTTAGCCTCCGAAACAGATCGGTTATGCTTTCCACGCATATCAGAAAATGATCCACCACTGATAATTAATTTTTTGAAAATTTGGGGCAATCCATTGCCGATTAATTCCTATAAAAATGAAATTGCGTTTTTAGTAAAATATGTTTTAATATACGTGCTTATCGAAACAATCCATAAATGTTGTTTCAACTCTTTGTTTGTCGGCCCCAGCGTTGTTGGCTTTGGAATGAAATAGTTTTTGTTCCCCACTCGGTCAAATTTTTTTGAAATTTTGGTGTTCTGTTTGGTTGTTGATTGTATATAACGTAATATATAAGACCTTTGCATATCGAGGTTGCCTATTTTTCAAAATTGTTGGAATAATTGAAGCCTATATTGGTAAGGCAGGTTCGTTTTGCAGTTTAACCGACAATTTCCCTGGCAACCGAGACCCATTTTTCACCGGTATTATGTGCATTTTTAATTTGATTTCGCTTTCACTTATCCACCTGTGGTTTCCGTTTTTTTCCAGGTCCTCTTGTTATTTCCGTTTTATTCTCCTCTTCAAATTTCTCTTTCTACGGTAGAATTTAAATGGTTCACATCAGATTGTTGGGTGTGATGCTTTAGTTTACAAGGACTATAAACCGGTGATTCGACCTCGGATTCTGAATAAACCTCGTTTGGGATGTACTCGGACCCGCTATCCACAAAATCTGTGATACATTTATTTTTAATACGAAAATATAAACATTAACAACGAAATAAAAATAAACAACAAATTCCTCCAAATTATTAAATCTTCATTTGATTTAATTTGAATTGCACTCGGAATATGTTCTGAACCGCTAGCTTTAGAATCTACAAATTTATAAAAATACTTTGTAAATAAAAACCATCGTGTTAAAAGGTTAAAGTTCTTATACCATCAATTTTTAACTCGTTTTCAAAAAAAATTCAGTCCTAACGGTTTCACCTAAAATGTCATCTAAACAACAGTTATGAAATTATTGTTATAGATATAATTTAATAAAATGTTTATTATTCAACATAAAATTTAATTCAACTTAATCACAATTGAAATAAAAATAATTTCACCATTATAATTTCAAAAAAATGATTCACGAATTGTCATAGTTACCTTTCTTAACAATTTTTTTGACGCCATTTGCACCATGATCTGAGCTCTACCCAACATTTTACATAAAAGCGCACAACCCTTACCTCAGAACACCACAAACACACTGATTTCAAATGACAGTAGACTTAAAAAAAATAAAAATAAAATACAGCTATTTTTTAAAGTAATTAAATTTTCCGTCATTACTATTACAAGTTACACTTGTCATTGCAATACTTATGCAAATAACTAAAATAAACTATGACAACTACAAAACAAATTAAGATATTTCGAGATGTCATAGTATTGATTGACGGCGTCGAAGTACAGCTTAGTCTTTATTTGTAGCATCTGTCATGTTGTTTGTCTTTTCTCTTATTCTTCGTTCACTAGAAGATGTAATAAAATGTCTTCTGCAAATTAATAATAAGTGTTTCTATTTTACTGCGTAATCGCCCTCAAGTTCTAACAGATTAAGGGCCCAGAAGTAATAACGATAATAATATTCTACATATTTCATCGATTATAAGTTGATTTGTGTTCGGATATAAAAATTAGAAATGGCTGTCTCATTAGGCAATGCAATATTTTCTTTCACACCATTGACGGATAAAAATTATTTTAATTGGGCTTTTCGCGCTGAAACAATATTAAAGGTGCAAGGTTAATGGAAATATGTGAAAGACGCGAAACCAGTAGACTCAGATGAAAAGTGGGATGAAATGAATGGCGAAGCATTAAATACGATAAATTTAATGGTTGCTGAGTCGCAATATGTGTATTTACGTGGGAAAACGACAGCTAAAGCCGCATGGGAAATATGAGTATTAAAAGAAACTTATGAATGGAATACTCCAGACAGTCGAGTACGTTTACTTCATCAAATTATGGTGCAAAATCGTATGGACAAATTTCAAAGTAATCGTATGGTATACGAATGCATTGAAATTTGTCCGACAAATGCTTGGAAACGGCCAGCTCGAACCATTAGTACTACCGTCTGACCTATACGATTGGTTAGAAATTTGTCTTAGAAATTCGTTAAGGATTTTTCTACAATACAAAATTAAATTCATATCCGACAAATGCTTGGAAACGGCCAGCTCGAACCATTAGTACTACCGTCTGACCCATACGATTGCTTTGAAATATGTCTTAGAAATTCGATAAGGATTCTTCTAGAATACAAAATTAAATTCATGTCCAACAAATCCTTGGAAGAGGCCAGAACATTGATTTGTATATTATGAAACAATGAAATCAGATATTCCACTTAGTCCAACATATCATAAAGATCCATGTGATGCGATATTTATTGGCATCAACAAATATCGGGCGGCTTTTGGATGATTGCTCTATATTCGTATCAATACGATTACAAAAGAAACCTTTGAAATAGAACTTACGAAATTAAAATCAAACCAAAATTTACCAGAGGACAGCACAATACTAACATTGAATACCTTCATTGACGGAAATGGTCTACTACGAGTAGGTGGAAGACTAACCAATTCAAACCTATCGTCACAAGCTCTCAAGGTTGCTCATCAAAGAAGTCATTTAAAAACTCTACATGGAGGCAATCAAGCGACGTTATCATGTTTGAGAGCGCAGATACGAGTATATGTGAAGATAGTCCAAATTCCATACCCGAAAAATGCGATGGCAACACTAAATATTGCTATCATGACATTTTTTACTCTCAGCCCATAAAATATCCACATTTTTACTCTCAACCCCGAAAATACTTGCTATCACGATAGTTAAAAACTGTCATGACAGTTGAAATTTTCGGGGCTGTATCAGTAGTATAAATAATACTTATAAAATCACATTTGTGAAGTAACCCCAATTGTATGTATGTGGAACTCAGCCCCGAAAAATGCCACATTTTTACTCTCAGCCCCGAAAATATTTACTGTCATGGCAACTAAATCTATCACGACACAAAAAAATTTCGGTGCTAAGAGCAAAAGTTTTACATTTTCTTAATAATATTAAGATAGAAACATTTTTGGGTTTGGCGCAAATAAATAATATCAATTATTTGCCAACTCACGAGTGTTAGAAATTTTACGTGATATATTTTATGGCCGACCCATCGAAATATGTCAGGCGATGGAGGAAAGTAATTTCATTGAATTTTTCAGAACTTTTCTATGGGGTAGAGTTAAGATATAGTCTTTAAACCTCGGCGTATATTCGTTGGCCGGACTATGGGCTTATGTCTGGCGATTGAGGAAGATTTAAAGTAATTTCTGTAATTATTACACAGTTGTTCTAAGGGTGGAGTTGAGATGAAGTACTTTAAACTCAGAAACTATTCGGAAGTGGAAAATATAAGTAATTTCCGCATTTTTTTAGAATTTTTCTAAGGAGCGGCCTTTATCAAGTCGTGTAATTTTTTGAACTCAGGATCTGTTTTTTTGTTTGGCTTGTTGCGATATGAATGGAAGAAAGTTAATGGAAAAACCGACTTTAATGGAAGAAAAAATAAAAATTAAATCGATTGCATAATTATTATTCCGAGTATTATTTTACATTTGAGTTGGTTTTGGTTCTGAAGGTTATGTTTATGATCGTTTCGTGTAAGATTCACTTATTTTTTCGAATAATATTTATCTCAATGAGAAGGCCAGCTATGAAAATAATGCAATTTTATCTTGGAGACATTCCGCCTTATTTACACATTGTATAGCAAAGGAAATGTGGAGTAACACATTTTGAGGAATTTCTTATTTTAACCACATTTTCTTCAAGATCATCAACTTCTTCCCAGTAATCATTTTTTTACAATAGGCAGTGTAATGATTTGCTTTATAACTGATTATGGAATTAATTTTTAATACCTTGTTTTCAATTTTTATTGTTTGTGGAATATGCTGCAAGGCTATGGGTTTATGTGTTTGGCTGTTAAGGTACTCAGTGTTAATTATTGCGTATTGGTTTAATTGGATATTTGGCGATAATAAATTTAAACCGCAATCCTCCATCGTCACATATAAGCCGATAGCCCGGCCAACGAATATGTGCTGAGTTTGAATGACTATATCTCAACTCTACCCCATATAAATGTTCTAAAAAATTCACTGAAATTACATTAAATCTTCCGTAATCACCAAAGATAAGCCGATAGTCCGGCCAACGAGTTGTTTGTGTATCAGAGGAACTATGGTTCTACTTAACTCCATAATATATTTTTTTTTAAGTGACATGGTATTTTCGGGGCTGTTATTTATGCTATATATAGATGCTAGTAAACTGGGTATCTTGATTTGAAAATTTTCTCTGTCAGTATAGTTTTTGGAGAGTATAAAATCGTTTTGTTTATTTACACGTTATATCACAATTTATTAAACTCAAAATATTTTTATTAATTTTTAGCGATTATTCGGAAATACTTACTTCATAATTTAGATCTTTTGTTACAATTGTTAATTAAATGTCGCAATAGTATACATAAACGTGTACAGTATTGTCATAAGCAACTTTTTCGATTTTCGGGGATTTAAATTTGGGCTATCTTCACAAAGGTCAAGCCCCTTCCCAAGCCCTTTCCCTTTAACAGTGAACAGTAAAATTGAAATAGTGTATAGCGAAAAGTGTAACACAACAAACTGGGAATCAGTTAAGGAAACTAAATATAAATAAAGGTTAAAACTCTAGGCAGTGTGCTATATTTAGAAAATCCATTATGAATATCGAACGCCCGAAATTCGTAAGACTTGCAGAAAACCAAAAAATTTATTTTTTGGGTACTTCATTTCGATATCTACTGCATATCTGGGATTTAAAACTGGTATTCATAATCGAATAATTCATCTAATCATAATTTCGCGCCCAAATATTTCAGGTTTAACAAAATGGTTCCACTTCAATAAAATACACAAATAATAGTAAATAGCAAGTCACTAATTAATTCATATAATTACTGTGCATGATCTCAAATTAAAATGTACAAGACCAATTATTATCCATTAGACAAAATTTACATTAACCAGTACATGATAAAGCTGATATATCTGTTTCCTCTTCCTCTACAGTAACCAACCACCTCTGCTTTAAAAAAAAGACAAATTCTATTAATTTTCAATTCATTTTATCGGATGTCATGATGGTCATCGGTAAGCATACATGAATTATTTTCTAGTAGAGACCATCAGCATATTTTGTGAGACGACTATTTATGATGTTTGGGTACATAGAAAACACCCTTGAATAAATATTTTTTAATTATTTAATATTTTTGGGGTTCAAAGATGTTTTTGTACAAAAAGTATACCAGGGTATATACATATTGATTTTATCATAACCGAAAGGTAATTAAATTTCAATCCTTTCAATTATGAAGCAGTACTGTGTTGATATACATAAATAATAAGTTTGTTTATCGAGAGATAAGCCGTCTAGTATAACACGAACAATCTATCATCCCCTTCCATACACTTAACAATCGATTTTTCAAATATGTACAAATCAAAATGCTGAATACTTTTTTATGTTGCATAAATCATTCACAATATTCATATTTTCGGGAGATTGGAAAAGCTTTGAGGAACAAGAAGCATTTTCAAAATTCCTTTTACATAAATGGATAAATCATTGATTAAAAATGAAATAATGTGTGTGTATAACATTTATAAGAATATGGTAAACTGCAAGTTCAATCGATTTGAAAAATATTTTGTGTTTGCATAACAAAAAAAACATTTTTTTTTTTGTAAATGAATATATTTTCTAAAAATTTGCTTCTCATTGTAATATACTCGTATACATCCAATACACAGATTGTTGGCACAAAAAATCTTGTATACAATCATTTAGAATATAATAAGTGTATTGCTCTCGGTACACAAAAAAAAAATATTTTTGGATTATCAATTCCTTGGAAGCTTGAAATATAACAACAGATAGATTTTGCACATATAAGTAGAGAGAAAATGGGATTGGAAAATTAGAATAAATTTGCTGCTTTTCTATGCACATAGAAGAAATTTTTTTGCAACATGGATTTCGTTTGTATGTTGTGTATAAAGTGTTATTTTATGCTGAATTTACTACACTTAAAATGGAATAGAAAAATTTAATGAGATTTATAAAAACACATTATTGTAGCTCTGGAAACAAATTCTTTCGGGACAATTTAGCACTAATTGCATTCTTCCAAAAGAATTACGATGATATACCGGAATATTTTATTGTATATTACTTTTAAGAAATACTCACCTTCAGATACCATTTAATTAATCTTTATATTTTTTGGTATCGTGTTAATAAACATTCTGTAATTTCTCCAGACACCTCATAATTATTCTCAGAATCTCAACAAGGATTTGTCTAGAAAAATTATATTCATTTTTTGAACGTAACGTACTCACAATATTATTGTGTGCGTTTTTGAACTTTTATATATTTTCTTAAGTTTGAGCTCCTAGACAAAAGAAAATCCCCGAGCACTGAAGATTATACAACTTTCTTTTTTAACGTTGATCGCATGCTTTTGAAAACGACAAGATACCATAGTATGGAATGCGCACGTGAAAATTTATTCCATAATGCACGAACTACAAAATCTTTTATGTGTTCACAATCTTGGATATATTCTCGTATCGATGAAGAAACGAAAAAAAAAAGTTCCAAATGAATTTTTTAAACAGCAACCACAAGACAAAAAATAATCAAACTATATCTGCAACCTTTTTCGTAAAACTTTCAAAAGCCAATTCAATAAATTATATGGTCTCTTGGGTTGTATTTTTGGGAAACGATTTTTTAGGTTTCTGATAAGAATTTTTTCTATTAGAGATCTTTCTGCTTTTATGTTCTTCTTAGATTTTAGTTCGTTATTTATTTATTTTGTTACTTTTTGTCTAATTTTATAATTCCCATTGAAATGAAATTTAGTCAAAACCAACATAATAGGTATGCCGCAGATTCGTTTAAAAAGATTTATTTAAAGCATATGCTGATGAAAAAATGGAGGCGTGTATAATGAAACGCTGACATCGACAACCTACGAAACGACAATAAACATTTTCTCATTATTTTCTCTTAATTTTACGTTAGCCTTATCTGATACAAAAGCTGTTTAGCAATTGGTAACCTAACTATCCTAGTAGCCAAATAAGTTAACATTTTGATATTAAGCCACATAAATTATAGAATAGAGGATATGAACCGAATCCTTCGGTGACCTGAGCAAAGTAGACAGGGGTGTTTCTCTAAATTGGACTTGTAATAACTTAAAACTAATTAAAAATTTTACAAGCATTTCCTAAATTAAAAATTTGGAATAAATTTAAAATCTATAATTAATTAGAGACGTCTGTCTGCAAATGTGGAATAGCTATATACTAATAATATGCTAACTAGGCTAAATATCGTGGCTGATATTGTCGATACTATAGTACGTTTTGCGATACTTTGGCGATATCAAAAACACTTTGATACTTTCAAGCAATTTTAGATGCTGTTTAAGACAGCAGAAAATTTCCAAAAGAAAAAATGTATTTCTGCTATTCACCGCTAGAGGCATCACTATCACAAAAAATAAATTTTTTCTGCTGATATTTTGTGAAACCAGCCGAAATTTTTGAAATTTTTAAGCAAATCAATAATTCTCAGCAGAAAAATTTATCTCAATTTTGATATTTTTCTCGAAACTTTCTCAATAAAAACACCTAGGACACTCAAAAGTTAAGCTTCCACAGCTTGCCAAGTAAAAACATGTTGGTTCCTTAAATACTATTTTTAAAATGAGATTGTTGGTTGTTAATGGTTTACATTGTTACAAGAACCCGATTGAGACTGCTGCCTAAAAATTGCGAATGCAAAACGTTATTTTGATGGTTGATCTCAACAAAATAAATTTAATTTTCGTTGAAATTCGCTTGTATAGTTGCTAAAATATTGATGGAGCCGGTAAAGCTGCTCTACTTTAAAGCTGGATTCAGTACCCTGTTCTTAAAAATTCAGTACTTTTAATTCAGTACCCTTTGATTGGCCATCACTGCTAATACCAGACTTTCTTTTACCACTCGAATATACTGCACTTGAATTCTAAAGCTAAAATTAAAACTTATCCGATTTTTATCGTCATGTCCACATAAATTGCGAGAAACCAGCAAGAACAATTTCTTGTTGGTTGGAAAAGATAAAGAATTAATTTGGTTGAAATAATAGTTTTTATCAAAATATATTGTAAATGGAATTTTTAAAAGTATTGCAATACGAATTAAAAACGAGAAAGCTGTCTAGTCCGGGTACAGGAATATTGACCATACCACCGATCGGTCAATCAGTTCGCGATGAAAAGAAACCATAAAGTTTCAGTTTTCATGGAAACTCTTTGTATAAAGGAATGTAAATAAAACTTGTCTTAACTAAATGTATTTTACCAGTAAATATATCGTCTGCTGATGCACAATATAGTTGTTTCTTTGATTCCTCGACATACCACGCCTATTTATCTTAGTTCAATCAAAACGAATAATGCGAGCAACTCTTGTCTCAAGGAAGGTTATAACATCTCAATATAATTGAAAAATACAGATTTCGGCTGATACTATGGTTTCGAAGAGCCATCGTCAATCTGCCCATCATTATTCCTTCCGGTTTGCTTTTTGACCAACGAAATGTTAGTGTAGGACTTGTTGGAAGAAGTGATTGAAGATCTTGAGGTTTATGACATCCCCAATATGGTTTCCGGAAGCTACGCCATTGGTACGATTGATATTGAAAATACATTTAACACTGAAGTATTGGAATATGTTTTGAGTGCCCTTAATTCCAAGAAGGCGTCTTACTATAATCTTTGGTGGAATGAACCAGGGAGGTTAAACAAACCACATTTGGCTTTCAAACAATACAAGCATCGATCGAAATGGGAGGGAACGCTGTCGCCACAGGTAATTTCTAGAGAGAATAGAGAGCAATGATGCCATTGACTAAAATGATACAAGCGGAATATTTCTGAGAGGACATTCGGTATCTTAAAAGAGGAAACCAAATTACAAAGGGAAATAATATGAGTCAAGTTGGTTGGCATTATCCAACTTTACTTTCCAACAAATGAATCCGATCATACTTCCATCTAATGGGCCATTTGCTTATATGATAATCAGACACTTTCATCTAACGTTAAAATACGGTGGTCAACAATTAATCCTTACAACTTTACGGCAAAACTATTGGATTTTAAAAGGCTTAAGAACAGTGAAGGAAACAATTTCAAAAAGTATTGTGTGCCGTCATCAAGCAAAAGGTATACTCAGAAATAAATAAAATTCAAATTTGTCGAACGCTTTTTAAAGGTAATATTGATTGGTTCGGTCCACATTCGAATGTGGAATAAAACGTGTTTCAATGGATTTACAACAGCTTACACCCATTTCATAGGCATAGGAGGAAAACCCTTACATATCTAAACTGATAATGGTACGAATTTTGTGCAAGCCGAAATAGAAATCTGTTTAAACTTCAGGCCTTTGTGTCCTCGTACTGACAAGCCGGCCACTTCGTTATTGCGAAATTATGGTCACTCATCTAAAGTTATTAGCAAAACGAGGGAAGAGATTTGGAAAAATACCTCCTATAAAATGACATGAGTTCAGCCCATCATGAGTATGGATTCATCAGGAGTATGGATTCGTCAGGATTGTAAAGTTAAAGAAGCAAAATGCAAGGAGGTGAAAGGGCTTATTAATAAAGTGAGCCTGTTATGTATGTATAAAAAAAATTATACGACGCCCGAGGTCATTAACGCATGTCTGGCGATACAACTTTTCATCATAATATCGACATATTATAAGGCAGAGGAAGGAGTGAAAGAGACCCAATTACGATATAGTACAGGAATCAGTACCGAACCACAATTCCAAGGAGATCGAAAATAACTTATTTGGCCCCTGATTTCTGTGGGGTTTAGGGTAGTTGCTCTGCAGCCACTTATGATGAACAAATAGATCAAGTTAAAATTAATGGAGAGTACGAGTATATGATGCGCTTACTTAATAAAATCCAAATCCATCTTAACAAAATTCAGCCATCCGTTTAACATAACGGATGAAACACGTTAAAGAGATGGGAAAAATATTTCGAGGAAGATATTATCAACAGCACCGAAAATCTCTGGTCACCAATTGACACCAATAACGGAACTAGCAACACCCATCCACCAACGGAGTTGGAAGTTAAAAGTGGCATTGAAAAGCTGAAGAACAATATAGCTGTACTTGATGGGAAGGGATAATACTGATCCCTTGTGGTATGTTTGTAATTTTGACGGTGACTTTCCTTACACACTGGTGTAGTGCTTGCATATTTTGGATTACTGCTGCCTCTTCAGCAGCCTTTAGGCTCTTTCGGCAAATGTTCTTTGATCATTCCTTGCCATTTTCTTTACTTGACGTGCTATTTCTTCGAATCTGCGTTTCACCTCTGCCATATTTTGTTGGTACTTTTGTAGCTTAAGTTGATGGTGTCCAACCGGCCTCAACCTTTTTCTATGTATTATCACTAATTCAAGGTTTCCGATTGTATTCTTGGTAGCCGAATGCGTCCGTAGCAGTCTTGATGTAGTGGTTTCTTCTGTTTGGTTCCATTTTTGTTCTTTACTTGGGGCTTCATTTCTATGGAGGTTAAGTTGGAGCGTTTCTTGGTAATTACCGTCCACCTCTCAATGTTCTGACATCTTATAGTGATGTGAGGCATTTCTTGTTGATCATTACGTGGTCTATCTGAATTTTACTTCTACCATCCTATGATATCCATGTATGTATGTATATTTTTGTGTGGAAACCAACTACCGCCTGTGATCAACTGATTTGTGATGCAGAAGCCTCCATTGTTGTTTCGCACAGAATCCAACATATTTTTACAACTACCAGTGTCCGTGCCAATTTTGGCATTGAAATCTCCTTGTACGTTTTTGACGTCATTTTTGTGCGTTGTTTCTATTGTTGCTTGTAATTGTTCGCAAAATGCATCTTTTGTTGGGCATAGCACTGAATGATGATTGTTATAGAGATAGAATATAAAATCTACAAATCCCGATGGCTTGCGAGACATAAGGGTACTTATAGCCTTTCATCACAAACACCGTACAAAAAAACCAATTTTGTACAAAATTGTAGGTATTAAAATCCAAACCAACTAAAATGGGGTACGCCATGGAAATTTGATTTTCAACAGCAATATGTTTGAATTTAATAATAACCACAGTACGGAGTAACTATTTCATGAATTCGTTATTTATATTGGTATGGAAATATTTTAGAAGACATGTGGCACGCAGAATTCAAACGGCTTGCATAGATATTTTGAAAAATCTTTCAGTGAGTAGTTAGCTAGGTGTAGGTTATAAATCTATAATTTATAAATTGTGGCGTAATCCAATAATCACATGCTTCCAGTAGTAAATAGACGAAATATTCTCTCTTTGGTTCAAGTGGTTTGCATAGTCGTTCGGTTGTGGAATTGCTTAAGGGTATAACCATAGACGAAAATAATATTAAAGAGATGTCTCAATACCCAATTGATGCCAATACACTTTGTGTGAGACTGTGGCTCATTTAATACCAACAATTACTCGGTTGTTTTGTTATTTGGATTATATCACTAATTCTTAAAAAGGTTAAACATCTTAACATCATGTGTGGCTTCTGGTTAATTAAAAATAACCCCAATTCTATTGGCACCCGGGAGTGTTAATTTGTCTTATTTCTATTGAGGCGTCTCTGTAATATTATTGTAGTCTATGACATAAAGCTATAATTTTTATTTCTAAGTACACGCATAATTCACTTTCTTTAAACGCCGCCATACGAACAATTTAAACAAAATAAATAATTGGATAAGCGAATTTTTTTTAATTAGAATCTAATGGATATGGTTTGGAATAAATGTATGCCATATTTTTTGGTCAGTCATCCATTATCTGAGATTTCTAATGTCTAGATGGGGAAAACCCACTTCCAAATTTATTTTGGTCCTCGCTTGTACGGATCAATTATTATAGGAATCGCTGGTTCGACTATTGGCTCTAAATATGCACAGCAACTCTAAGACTTGTCGATATCGATTCATGTCGTGGTACGTGAAAATTCATGATTCATGTCGTGGTACGTGAAAAGAAAGCTCCTTTCCTATTCGGACCATCTTGCCAAGTACTTGGACCTACAGTATTCAATCAATTAATTAATGAATCGAGCAAAAATCTCATCTAATACAAATTTATTAACTCTTTAAATAAATTTAATAGAACCACTTTGGGCAATCACTCTAAACTAAAATGTGCAAAGTAGTAAGTAGTAGTAATTTGAATGTGAACCTAACCTTTTATTAGTTTTATTTAAATTTATGCCAAAACGGGCATTTTTAGAAAAGAACAGAAAAGAAGAAAATACTCAAATACTTTTAAGATCAAACAAATAAAATATTGTTTTTCGATACCAGTACATTGGGTACTCATGCAAGTTACTGTCGATTATAGTCATACACACCGTACAGTTCCCGTTAGTAAATGAAATGTCTAAGCGGAACAGAATCATGCTATTCGAAAAAATAAAATTATCCCAAGCAAAACAATTTTAGAAAATAACCAAAATTCAATAATTCGATACTACGAGTATTTTTTGGTAACCGAGAGAAGCACACTAATGAAAAATTTATACATTTTTACCTGTTCAATGAAACGAAAGGAACTTTTTATATTTACGAGTTATAGCGCACCGGAAAAATTGATTATTATTATTTATATACTTTAGCATCGAGCTTTTCATTTTGATTAAAATTTTCACTTGATTTATTTTTATTAAAAATTGTTTGGACTAAAAACATAAGCAAGTAACTTTTATTATTTATGCTGTTGATGTATTTTATCGTTATGTATATGAATATGTGGCTAGTTTTCCAACTGCCTGATATCACATACATATTAGAAAAATTATTTTCATACAACATTACCAGTATATATGTACAAATCCTTTGTGGAATAATAAAAATTGATTCATTACTTTCAGTTGGGTTTTCATAACAATATTTCACATTGTGATGTTTGAAACGTGTTGTTTGAAGTTTTCTGTTTGTTCTGCACATAACTCATAACGCAGCCATATTTGTGTGTAGTGCGTGCATTCTTTGGTATTTTATACTGCTGTGAGTTAAGAACCCTTGAATTGTAAATATTAATTATTACGAAGTCGTTAATCCCAGAAAACTAGTCCATTACAGAAGTGGACGCTAAGATAACTAAAATGCGGGTTGAATCATGAAACGATATTCAGAGTATGGGAACGCCCAAGAACAAGGACATCACGAACGCATATTTGTTTATTTGAAAAACCAATTATACTTTTTTTTAAGCAATACCCTCAAATAAATTTGTTTGAAACTTTTCTAACGACCTTAATAGTTCGATTCACAGTGGTTGGGAGATATAACTGTATATGTGCATAATTAATGTACTGACCATCAGCATTAAGCAAACAAATGCTTATCACCTTACAGTGGAACAAGAAGCCTCCCCGGTTAATTTAATATTCGCTTGTGTTAAGGGACCTCCCCAATTGTTTCAATATTTGCTTCTGTTACAGATTAGGAGTCAGAATTATGCTTATCTGTCACCATAAATTTCTCCGTTCACAGAGTGGGGCAGATATAACGGTATATGCCTAATTAATGCACTGACTATAAGCATTAAGCACACAAATGATCATCACCTTACAGTGGAGATAAAAGACCTCCCCAGCTGATTTAATATTTGCTTCTGTTAGATTAGGTATCGGAATTATACTCGTATGCCACCATTAATTTCTCCTTCCGCAGAGTTTGGCAAATATAACGGTATATGCCTAATTATTGCACCGACCATTAATATTAAACACACAGATGCTCATCACCTTACAGTGGGGATAAGGGACCTCCCCAGCTGATTTGATATTCGCTTCTGTTAATTAGGTATCGGAATTATGCTCATATTTTGCTCTAAAATTCTTCGTTCACAGAGTTTTGCAGATATAACGGGTTTTCCCTAAATAATGCACTGACTATCAGCATTAAGCACACAAATTCTCACTACCTTACAGTGGAGATAAGGGACTTCCCTTTCTGATTTAATACTCGCTTCAGTCAGATTAGGTATCGGAATTATACTCGTATGCCACCATAAATTTCTCCGTTCACAGGGTTTGGCAGATATAACGCTATAAGTTTAATTAATGTTAAATCTGCCAAACGGAGAAATTTATGGTGGCATACGAGTATAATTCCGATACCTAATCTAACAGAAGCGAATATATCAGCTAGGGAGGGCCCTTATCCCCACTGTAAGGTGATGAGCATTTATTTGCTTAATTATGATGGCCATCGCATTAATTAGGAATATACCGTTATATCTGCCAAACTCCGTTAACGGAGAAATTTATCGTGACGTATGAGCAATTGTTCTGATACCTAATCTATAACAGAAGCGATATTAAATTAGCCGGGGAGGCTTCTTGTCCCTACTGTAAGGTGAAAAACATTTGTTTGCTTAATGCTGATGGTCAGTACATTAATTATGCACATATACAGTTATATCTCCCAACCACTGTGAATCGAAATATTAAGGACGTTAAAAAAATTGTAATGAAATTTAGGTTCTTTTAATTATGGTAAATCTCTTCTTCTAATATATTTTATACTTAAAATTCGCTGTGTGTACGTGAGATTGATTTTATTTTCTCGGGATGGAATTTGATTTTCTCCATATTTTTTTTTATTTTTCGGGCTGAAGGGCCTTTTAATGAATTTAGCGGAGAAACATACGTGTGAAGTCTTACGAAAATAAATATCCAGAGACAACCATTGTAAGTCTCAAGCACTTTATATAAATTCTTTAGTATAGTGGATTGCGTTTTTATAAATGGTGGGGTTCCTGAGGGTTTTTTTACAAACTGTAACGGTAGATAATGCGTAAAATATATCCAACTTAATTGAAAACGACTCATGTACAGAAACGTTGGAAGCTTTGTGGCATTCTCAAAGAGACGAGGGGAAATTTGATTCCCCAATAACATTTTTGAAATCAAATTTTTGCTTATTTTTTCATTTGAAGAGCATTAAAGTAATCGTAAAATGGAAGGAAACGAGATTATGCCCCCCGTGCCAATTTGTCTAGCCCAGCAGAAGTATGCACCTTCCAGCGGAGAGACCTGTCTGCAATCAACGAACCATTCACTCAATAATGCGCAAATCACCAGATTATGTAATCTCAAAAATGAGGTGGTAAAATAAAATAATTCTTTCAAAAAACTACATTACCACAACGAGGAGTGCTCAATAAGCTCTGTAAATCTACGAGTATATGGAAAAGAGTATTTGAATTTTTTTAGTTTTTTATTCCTCTATTAAGCCTAGCAATACTTTCTAGTCAAAATCACAGGACGATGATCAATATTTTCTACTTTCTTAAAGTTTCAAAACACACGATTATTAAATCACCCACAGAAATTAAATTAAATAGTTGCCTAAATAGAGGAGTAAACAAACAAAATAAATAATTTATATTACCGTTATTTCATATAGATTGAACTTAATAGACTGAACTTAATAAATCTCACTCGAAGAATAATACCAACCAGTAATTTGCATTACTTAGACAATACAATTTTCGATGATATGAGTAAAGTAAATAAAACTAAACAGAAAAACCTGCGTTATATGTATCAGACCATTCTTAAATATTGGCGTTGATTTCTTGGGTCCAATTTACATCAAAACTACTGAACACGATACGCACCGCTAACAAAGGCATTATTAGCAAGTTTTGTTTGTGTTGCTGTGAAAGGGTCTATTAGGAACTGGCAATCAGGCTTTTTCCCGAAGCTTTGTTGTCATGAATTTTTACAAAGTTTTGTAAATTTTCGAGTTCTTGCTTACAAAATATTATTGGATCGTCGCAATTAATACTAAAAATATATTAAAATACTTGAGAACCATATTAGGTACCAAATGGAAGTAATGATCTTTAGTTAATAAAAAAAATAATTATAAATTAATTTTTAGTTCGCCATTTCTGTGGACACCAATGCCATTGTTTTCAAATTTTAACTTATTAGCTGCACCAGAAACATGGTTGTGACACGAACTATATTGTTGTACGAGTACTAATACAAAATACGTTTAAGACAAGTGACACATTTTTCCTCTGGCTTTTTAATAGTTGCCACAATTATCAATATCATTTGTCAAAATTTTGATTAGATTAACATTGAATTACTATCGTCACAGCATCAGTCAGTTACAGTAAACGATTTCTTTCCTTAATTTAAATACTTTTGAAATTATTTGCAAAAACTAAAAAGCATCCATAGAGGAAGCTGCAACTTTCGGTAAACCGATATTGGTCATACATCACTGGGATTTTCAAATTAATGGAAAAAGGTTAAGTGTTAAATTTAATCCCGATCAGTAAATCCGTGTGAGCTGTAGAGAGGACACGGACATGTAGCAGTGTTGGGCGCGTAAATTACACGATAGTTTACTTGCTTATTTACGTGTAATTTACATGTAAATTACATAGCTTATTTTTTACATTATGTAAAGTAAAAACTACTTTTTCATGACAAGCGCTTTTATATAATTTTATAATTATTTAATTATTACAAATTATCAAAAAGACGTAGTCGTACACCTGAATCAAACAAATTCAAACGTATCTCCGAAGAAAAAATTTGACAGTATGATGCTGAGGAAAAAATTGGTTTGGAGCGGGATTCTCATCGAATAAGTTAGTTTACATTTATTCATTTCTTTTATCGCTGGGAATTTGACCGTCATGGATAAATTTCAACAGTGGTTTACATCGGATTTTACTGTGGTAAAACACAAGTTTCGATTAAATTTAAATAAAAGATATTTCTCAACGTCCTTAAGCTCGATATATTTAGTTTCATCCAGGATGGTTGCTAGAATTAAAGATAACTAATGTCTCACTGTCGTGATATTTTAGACGATGGCGTTTAAGCGATTCACGTGCCATGTGTTCAGTTGATGCATCATGCACTCCCCATGAACAATTAAATGATTTTGAACAATTCTCCAGTCACATTTATAAATTTTGGCCAATCTCTCCTTTGTAGCTGTCGGTTTCGTAACTTTTTACACTGATCAAAAATTATTCTAATATTTTCTTGGGAGTGAGCATGTTTATTGAGTCACATTTTGATTGTGTCGATTAGAAACAATATGTATTCGATTTCAGATTTAAGAAAGATCAAGAATATTATGTCTCATTTACCGAAGTACCAATTAACACGTCATTGATTACGTGAATTAAAAGCCTCGAAAATTGGAACCCTGGTTTGTATTTAATACCAAGTGCATGTGTATACCAACAGTTTAGTTTGTGGCTGTATACCGCACCACGTTCGGTAGAAATTATTTTGCTCGCTGAAATTGTCGAAACTGTTCATGGTGACGATCGATGTGGTTTTATCGGAATCTTTATTGTAGTGTCCAAAGTGGAGGCGATTCAATTACCGATGGCCAAAGCAGCAAATGGTTCGAATCCTAAGCACGGTGATTCGGTGTCTACCGAAGGTGTTCAAGATTAAAATCGCTTGGTGTGCGTGGTTTTAACTTAGGTATTAGTTAGGTAAAAATTTTCGATGTTGATATTGCAAAATGCGTTTGCCTCAAAATATGAACTCATGAGAATAGAAACCAACATTAATTACAAAAATAAATTAGCATGGCAGGACCCTATTTCTACGCACTGTGACATAAGTTTAGTGGAAACATTTTCAAAACAAAGTTAATTGGGAAACTGATGTTCCCCAAAATTTTTATTAGGAAAAATATTTTGTTTCGAAAATATTTACACCAAACTTATTCCCTCAATAGGCCACAAAACTATAATTTAGACAAAAATTGCCCTGAAAATATTTTTCGCAATTCCCTATTCCCAGGGAAAGTGAGAATAGTGCCACTGGTTTAGGCTTTACACAAGCCAATACGGATTAATATGGCTCATTTAGCAGGCTATTTGTATGTTCATATTACGTATCGTTAATTTCGTTTGCTTGTGAGAAAATATGTATGTTCATGTCATTTAGTTTTAAGTTGTTAAAGTTCCTGTTTTATCGCTTCTACGTTAGCGCTCTTCTTGTGTTTGCCAAAGCAAGCAATCAGAATTACCTATGTAAATACGGCCATAACGCAATATACGAACTTTGTACGTATGCGCAGGTCCAAAAAACTTAAACACGAAAAATCCTTTCTTGATTTATCTCGTATATGCGACATTTGATGATCGTCGTCAAAAATATATAGAGCACAGTTTGTGTGCATGCATAATTTGGATCTACATCGACTGATTCGTCTTGTGAATTATAAAATGCAAGTCCACTTAATTGTACCATAGCTTCAGTCGGTTGCTGGCTATCATCAACGCCGTGTACAATGGTAACTAAAAATAATGTTGGTTAGCGCGTTAGAAAAGAAAATCGGAAAAAATATTTACTAATAGGTGCAGTCGAAGTAGATTGTTCTTGTTGAACGACCGGTGGTTTATTTACTAATCTTCCACCTTGACCAAAGGCAACTGTAATTTCTCTTTGTAAAAGTTAAAAAAAAAACTCGAACAAAATTATTGGCTCGTTTCGAATTTGGTCCTGGAACTCCTAATAGAGAACATTCTTCTTGCCCATCAATCTCCCGAACATAGTAGTCCCTCCTTGTACGAATAAGTAGAAAATCTGACTGAAAAATTTGATGCGGATAAATAGGTGCTCGATACATGTTATTTTCAATAGCCTGTATATTGTGACGGTATAGGATGAAGTGTCCCCAAAAAGGAGCTTGTGGGAATAAACGCAACTTCACCATATTTAAACTCTGGAGTACCCAAACCTTCTCCCGGTTTTCGTTTATAATTTTTAAGTTTCGAACAAATTCCTACTTGGTTCATTAAAGGAGGATGTTCTACACAAAACTCAACCAAAACCATTTCACCATTCCGAACAGTCAGACTTCATAAAGAGCACGTCTCTACCAATAGACTTCCCCACTGAATTCTTTCCCACTTTCGTGGCTTTTTCTTCTTTAGAATGTGTTTTAACAGCGGTACTACAGGGTGAGGTTAAATTGAGTGAATTTTAATAGCCCAATTTCATGGGTATTGGAATAAACGGGACACGCTTTTCAACTACCGGAGTTGAATGTTGAATTAGGCGTATCACTTCATGCGACGTGACTATGGATCTTCTTGGTTACTAGAAGGTATAATCGAAATATGCTGAATAATTTGGTACAAGGTAATCGCAGTGAATATTTTCTAAATCTTAGTTGGCTGCCTTAGTTTGAAAAAAATTTATTAATTTGTCGCATCAAAATTTCAAAGGATGGAAATTGTCTTTTGAAGTGATAAAAGTCACAAGAAAATTGTTATAAAGCAGCATACTAAGAATTAAAAAATAGCCGCTACGAGTTTTGTAAATAGTTATTTGGTAAGTTTCGATTTAATAATCTAGTTACCAAGAAGCTGAGTAGTAACGTCGCATGAAGTGATGCGACTAAGGGAGTAAGGGTGTAAATCTCCTCCTCCTCCTTTTAGTCTCATGGTGGTTTCTGATGATTACGATCAGTAATTAACTTACTGATATGTTGATTATATTTACTCGACTGTTTGATATTTATGAAGAAACCATGTAAAATTCTACAATTTGATAATAGATGGCACGTATTACCCTATAAAATTATTACTTTTCTCATATGTAGCAAACTAAACCTAAAGATGCCAGTAATCGTTTTTTAGAGCTTGTTTAAGAAAAACACAGATGGCAATGTAGATACATAAATGAAATTCTTCTTGTGATTGTAGATAACTAAAAGTTTAAAATAATTATGATAAACAAACATTTGTTACATTTATACAATATTTTCAGTTATTTATCACAGTTTTCACGTTTTTTTAAATATTTTATGTAAATTACACAAATTTTAATGTGATTTACGCTATTTACATAAAAATGTAGATAACGTTATTAACATGCCAAATGGCCAACACTGACTGAGTCAAAAAACTCAAAGTTAACAATTTTCATGACTTCTATACAAAAAACGATTTTCTGTCAAAAATCGAACTTTCCGCTCAAATATTGGGGAATTGATGTAAATTAAATTAAAAATGTTTTAGTGCTTAGTACATTTTCTCATAATTGAGATTAGTTTGAGATTGATTTTGGCCAAAGGAGGATCTCCAAAGTTATAAAACAATAAATGTATAGGAGATGCATTTTTCTACGTACCTTTCAAAATGTTCATATTAAAGCTTTCACTTATGGTGGGTCTATTTAGGCCAAAATTCACTGGAATTTTCGAACTTGTAGGATAGCTTACTCGTAAGTATAAAGTTTTATCGTAATCAATAAATCAGCCTTGGCTGTACGGAGTAGCATTTTTGTTTAAAAACATATTTATGTCAACAAATTTTCTTTCCATTTGCAAATTAAATTTAAAATCTTTAGCTCATACTTTTTCCCGTAAATGCTATACTTTTCAAAATATTTCCAGAAAACGGAAAAGCTCCTATACAAGCTGCCACATCCGATGTACTGCTTTCGACCAAAAATCACGGAAACTCATCGGAGTTTAGGCTGTAAAGGAAACACTAACATTTGGTCTGCAGAACCACATACACATACAGAGATTTTTTAAGCCACATTTTTACTTAGGTGCTATAGCAAAAGGTGAACCAGCCAACATCTCGTGGATCAAAATTTTCATGATTAACAGAAAAAAAATTGTTTTCTCATAAATTCACAATTACCTAAAATTTTGGTAAATTGATTTGAACCGATAATGTTGTAAATTTAATTAAGAATCGTATAGTGAGCGCCTAGTCAATATTCTCATAATTTGGTTTTTTTTTTCAAACTACTTGGAAAAAACGAAAAAGCTCTGATCGAATGTGTTAATTCAGGTTGAACGATTTTGGCTAAATATCACTGGAATATCCAAATTTTTTGGACAAAGCTTAAGTATGAAATTTCCGTCCGATCAGTCGATCCGTCTATGAAGTACACCGGCCGAATACGTACCTTTAAAAATATTTTAAAAAAACTGAAAAAGATCTTATCGAAGTTGTCACTTCCGGTGAACAAATTTCGGTCAAAATTCATTGGGATCTCCTAATTTGTGAAAAAATTTTAAGTATGAAGTTTCATCCCAATCAATCAATCTAAACAATTAGGAATGTTTCAGTCGATTACCGTTTTTCTCGTAAATGCTATACTTTTTAAAATATTTACAATAAACGAAAAACCTTCTATGGAAGCTTTCACATCAAAATTAATGAAAAAGGCTTAAACATGAATTTGCAACTCGATCAAAAAACCCGTCTGGGCTGTAAAGACGACACAGACATTTAGTTTGCACGGAACCACACAAATAAATACAGACATTTTTTAACCTATTTTTTACTTTGGCGATATAGGGATAGCTAAATCAACAAAAATTTAGAAATTCAATGCGGGAGGGGGGGGGGGATTTTTATTTTAGTAAAAACAGTTTTCTTCTCAAAAATCGACTTTTCCGCTTAAATTTTGCAAAATTGATCTGATTCAATAACGTTGAAAATTTAATTACGTCTCTTTTAGTGCATAGCCGATTTTCTCAAAAATGAGATACTTTTCAAAATATTTGCAAAAAATGAAAAAGCTCCTATAGAAGGTGCCACTTCTGGGGGACCGATTTTGGCAAAATGTCACTAGGATCTCAAAATTTATGAAAAAGCTTAACTTTAAAGTTTCATTACGATCAATCAATCGGATTGGAATTATTCAAAATAATTTGTAAATACTGAAAAAGATCTATTCTCAATTTATAGAAAAAGTTTAAATATCAAATTTCATCCCGATCATTCAATCCGCCCGGGCTGTACAAGGCTGTATTTTTCTCGAAAAACAATTTTTTGTTAAAATACGTCGGTTCTTAAAGTTTTGAAAAATGATCTTTACTTATATTGTTGCAAATTTGGTTTTTAAATTTTTATTTCACAATCGTTTTTTCGTAAATGCTATGTTTTTCAGAATATTTACAAAATAGAGAAAGCTTTTATGGAAGCTTTTACACCCGGTGACCAAATTTTAGCCAAAAATCACCGGGACCTCCCAATTAATGAAAAAAATGTATATTTGAAGTTTCAACAGTCTCGCCAGGACTATAAAGACGTCACACACACGCACGCATACACACACATGCAGACAGAGATTTTTAAAAAATACTTTTTTACTTCGGTGATATAGCCAATAATGGTAAATTTGCAAAAATTTCGAAGTCAACATTTTTCACGATTACTGTTCTGTATTTTACTATGTACTCGTATGATTGGATAACACAAAGAGGATTACTATCAAAATATTTTAATTTTTTTGTGTTGGTTTCACGCGAACTAAATCTTCCAATGCCTGTTATTTACGAGTATATGATCGAAGCAATTACTATTTTTTAAAATATCACATTTAGTCGTTAATGAGATTCCTATCTAATGTACCAAAAAAATATACTTTCTGCAGTTTTTACTTGTTTTGTTAATGTTAGCAATTTTGCGTTTAAGTCACATTTTGAAGCACATATATTAGCACTAAAAGGTTTTCCAGATATAAGAAATTCGAAATTTTTTATTTCATACTTACTTTCGTACATAATTTACTCGAGCGAGTTAACTTGATCGTCTATAAACATGTAATATAGTATTGGTCTAAATAAAAGATTTTTTTGATATACAATTAAATTTGTAAACGCAGTGATATCAATTTGTTAAAGCTATTTAAAATTATTAAAGAGTAATGGAGGCCCACAACCTTAATTGCTCCCTCCCCTCTGCTAGGTTCACCTACAATTTTAAATTTAAATTTACGTATATAAATATCTTGATCAAATTACATAGCGCCCTGTATACAAATGAACCAGTAAAAATATTGTTACAGTGAAGAGAAAACTCTTGAAAATTAATTAAAATTGAATTAATGACGACAAGAAACCCATTTTATCAAATCCTTTCGTCCTTATTTAATTTAAAAAAATATATAAACACTATATATAAAATTATAATGCATCAGCGAGGAAACGGATGAAAAATTTAATAAGACATTTTTATCTAAATCTAAATACAACAAATCTTTGTTTAAAATTATATTTTTTTGTTTTATATAATTAAATTGACCTCGTTTAATTTTTTTTTTTCGTATAATACTGGCAAGATTTAAATTGCTTTTATTTAAATTAATATTTCGACGAAAGCACATAGAATGAAAAAAAAACTGTTTTAATCCTATTTCTGTGATTTTAGTACTGAAATTAATTTATAAAAATAAAAAACATAAATTTATAATTCTACTTGCTATATATTTTCTAGTCTGAATTGTTTTTTTAGCGTTCAAGATTTCACCCATCTCAAAGAAAATAAATAAAATTTGGAATGCGCTTAAATTATTCCCCGTAAATTTATTTTTAATTACAAAATAATTTAGCTAGTTTTTGACACTTGTTACAATTTTGTATAAATACGAGTAAATATAACCAAAAACTACCGTAATCCTTTATATTAAAAGTATAGGATGTGTGTGACATGTGATTTGTCATTATAACACGTCACGTTTTAGGTGAGCACTTTAAACGTATTACAACATAAAATATTTAGTATTTTGTAATTATTTTCGATTTATAATTTTCTGGTTATGGTTACATAAGGATTATTGATTAAAACTACAGAAATGTTTACCTCACTTTTATATTAATTGGAAAAGTTTTTCGACTGTGCACGGCAACTACAATAAATATTATTGTAAGTATTTAATATAACCTAGTAAGTTTTTAGTTATTTTTTATTTAATTTAAATTAAAACGAGACCAAAATAATATTTTGTTGTGAAATATTATTAAATTATCAAAGTTTATTCTTTGTGCTTTTGTCCATTAAAATTTTGTATTAAGTAAATTAAATTATTTGTAACCATTTTTTATGGTGCTATTCCACGGAGAAAATAGAAAAATTTTGCTGAACATCGGACAAAGGCAAGAACTAAAATTTACATTAGAGCGACTGAGACACAACATTTTTATTTTATGGTAGAAAAAATTGGAGAAATTTTGAAATCAACAAAAACTAACCTTAAATTATTTAAATAAATAACTTAAATTGTTTATTTTTAATAAATAACAACTATTTTATATTCCAAAAATTAGTAAACAAATTAATATCATTTTTGCGATGAAAACAAAATATGTTGTTTAATTTACGAAAATATCTAAAAAGTATTCTGCTATAAAATATGGAGGAGAAATGTTTGACAAGTTCGTAAATTAACCTCAAATTAATTTATTTGTTATTGCTCAAAGCATCAAAAAATTTCTTAAACATTTTAAAACCCAAACAAATTACGTAATAAATTAGATAAATTTAACAAAAATATTTAGTTGTACACAATAATAAATCTAGTGAATAGTTTTTAAGTTTAAAATTTGAGTGCTGCTGTGTGATACTTATAATGGCAACTCCAACGAAAGCGTCCTCTCTAACGTCATTTCATATTCAAAACACCGTTGCCCACAGTAAACGAGCTAGATTTGATCGTGAATTTCATTACAGGACCTAATTGGTTTTGTGTTTATTTTGTAGAATGACGATGCAGAGGAAAGACGACGAAGTAGATCGGTGACCAATAGTGTGAGTACTTAGTGTAAATGTTTCGATACCGGACAATAATGAAGAGTTAAAAGTTTGTTTCCAACAGTTCATGGGCGATGTAAGTGGTGATGATTGAAGATCACTTGGCTAATCTTTCAAATTAATCTGTGTTTTATATATTCGTTAAAAATCAACAAAGAGAATGCATTTCATACAAATTTAATCGATACATTGGCCTATTTGGTTACAGGCCATCGTACAGGATCCAAAAGCAAATGCCAAGGCTAAAGCAAAAAAGCGACGACAACAAAATTTAACCGTAACAAAATGTAAAGGAACGATAAATGGTAAACTAGGGATTTTTGTTTTCGTCTGCTAGTTATAAAAAATACTCGAGTTAATATTTTTCATGAAAAATGTATGGCAACACAACAACAATTTGCTCAGCAAGCTATAATCGGATACGCCCTTCTCCCATATAGTCGATCTATATTTTTGTCTCGTTTAAGTTTTGCTGAGATAATATTTTTTCTCATGGAATAGGGTCATTATGCGTATCACATTATCATTATGCGTACAGTAACGGAGATGAGAGTGGTGCGGTAATGTTTGCATAACAGCTCTTTTATAGTGCTGCGACGGAGAAAATAATAAAATAAAAAATCGTGTTTACTGATAAAAGGCAAATAAAAAATACATTATCATTACATCTTTCCCTCAATTTACGGAACAGTTCCATTCCCTGGAACTTGAACGTAAATCGAAATTCCGCAAATTTTCTATACATATACATAAACCAAACGTGGGTAACTGCAGCAGGGAAACTTTCGAATTTCAAAATGAAACTTTGCATTCCGATTAAGCCCAATTTGTGCTAATTAGTGCTCACGGGGAAAAATTAGTGCTAGTCCAGGAGCCGGAAAAACGGGAAAAGAAAATTTCAAATTTCGCCTGAAAGTCGGAATAAATAAAACCAGATTTCTAGCTTTCTAGAAAAAACCAGAAATAATTTAAGCCTAATTTTAAAACTTTCTAAAGGTCGCTAAACTGGTGAAATTTGTGCTTATCATAGAAATAAAATGTTCATTCATAACTCGAGGAAAATCAAACCAGCCGCTGAAAGATTTAGTATCTAAAACAGAGATATATCGTTCAATAATATTTGTGTTGAACAACAAATTAAACAATAGAAATAAAATGTTCTAAAATCCAAGTCATAAGCAATTCAGATAGTATATTCCTGTCAGGTATGTTGATTGCCATCCGAAAAATACAGTGGCTGAATTTGTGCTAATCCAGTATTGGTCCAATCCCATTGAACAACAACGACCGCAATCAACATACCTGATAGGGATATGCGATAAAAAGTGCCAACTTCATTGGTTTCTACAAAACTTTTTGTCAGAAAATTGTTCATTCAACGGTCGTTGTTGTTTAATGGAAATGCGCCAATTCTGGATTAGCACAAATTCAGCCACTATATTTTTCGGATGGCAATGAACATATCTGAAAGGCATATGCAATAAAAAGTGCCAATTTCATTGGTTTCTAGAACACTTTTTGTCAGAAAATTGTTCATTCAACGGTCGTTGTTGTTCAATGGAAATGCGCCAATTCTGGATTAGCACAAATTCAGCCACTATATTTTTCGGATGGCAATGAACATATCTGAAAGGCATATGCAATAAAAAGTGCCAATTTCATTGGTTTCTAGAACACTTTTTGTCAGAAAATTGTTCATTCAACGGTCGTTGTTGTTCAACGGAATTGGGTCAATTCTGGATTACCACAAATTCAGTCACTATATTTTTGGGATGGCAATCAACATACCTGACAGGAATATACTATCAGAATTGCTTATGACTTGGATTTTAAAACAATTTATTTCTATTGTTTAATTTGTTGTTCAACACAAATATTATTGAACGATATGTCTCTGTTTTTTTAGTATCTTTCAGGGGCTGGTTTGATTTTCCTCGATTTATGAATGAACATTTTATTTCTATGATATGCACAAATTTCACCAGTTTAGCGGTCTTTAGAAAGTTTTAAAATTAGGCCTTAATTATTTCTGGTTTTTTCTAGAAATCTAGAAATCTGGTTTTATTTATTCCGACTTTCATGCGAAATTTGAAATTTTCTTTTCAGGTTTTTTCGGGTCGAGGACTAGGACTAATTTTTTCCCGTAAGCACTAATTAGCACAAATTGGGCTTAATCGGTATGCAAAGTTTCATTTTGAAATTCGAAAGTTTCCCTGCTGTAGTTACTCACGTATAAACCAATATAATATTCAATGACTCGTTTCACCTAACGGAAATTTAAAAAAATCAAACAAGTATATGTATGTAATTCATATAAAACAGAAACATTTATTCACATTTCAAGATCACGTTTAATTTTTATAAATAAAACAAGTAAAACATAAGTAATTAATTCTCGATTTTAAAATTTCATAAAATCGTACGGCGTTAAAATTTTTCATCAGAAAACTTATATTTTCTCTCTCATCGTTGCTGTTACGTTCAATCTCTTTTGTTGTGAATGAAGATGTTGGTTGGAAAAATGAAGACAATGTTTGTTGTTTTGCATTCCTTCTTTTTTCAGCATAAAGTTCCTTATAACAGCTGATGGCACTGTTTACCTCTCGCGATACTTTTCCACTACGTTCTTCCATTAGATCATTTTCAATTAAGATCTGTAGCCCTTCTTCAATTTAGTTTAAAGCGTCGGACAAATGTTTTGTTGCCAACTATTAGGAAAATGATTCCGCTTCTGCTATCTCTGAAGGAAGTTATTGCTCTAATTGTAATAATTCTCCAGCGGAATTCACTACGTTTTCAAAACCAAGTTGATTCGCCAATGTCACTATATTTTGTTGTACGTTTTGAAGGCTATCAATTTTAAGTGGGTCCGAATTCCTGGCCAAATCTTATGCCAAACATTGCTCATCGTGCTTGTTTAAATTTCTCTCCAAGATTCGTCGATATTATTAATTACATCCTTAATGTAATAATTTTACCATTATGCTCTGGTTGACTGAAAGTTGGCGAAATGTTCGTCGCAAATAATAAGCCTTGAACGTCGATATTAAACCTTGGTCCATCAGCTGAATCAGGCATGTGGTATTCTTTGGAAGAAACTCAATTCGTATGTGATCTGAAAGCTCATTAAGATTCACAGGATGTCCTGGCGCATAACTAGGAGGAGTAATACCTTACGACTGAGGTTATTTCTCTCGCAATACTTTTTAACCGATGGACAAAATTCATTTTTGACCCAATCATCGAAAAGTTTAGCAGTCATCCAAGTTTAGCAGCTTTCTTGTTTGACTAAAATATAACCGGCAATCTTGTCTTATCATATCCTTTAAGAGCTCGGAGGTTTTCTTACAAATAAATTATGAAAGGTTTTAACTTAAAATCACCCGATGCGTTACCTCCAAGAAGTAGGGTCAATCTTTCTTTCGAAACCTTATACCCCGGAGCAGACAGCCCTTCTTTAGCTAGGTATGTCCCGTCAGGCATCCGCTTCCAGTAAAGCCCAGTTTCATCAGCATTAAATACTTGTTGCGGAACGTACCCACCTTCATCGATCTTTTTTTTTTATATTTCAGGATAAGCATGAGCTGCTTCGATATCGGCACTCGCCGCCTCGCCCTTCAGTTTAATGCTATGGATACCGTAACGATTTTTAAATTTATCGAACCATCCCTTACTTGCACTGAATGGTTTGATCTTTTGAACTTTCACCTAATGTTGATTGTAAGTTTTCATGGATACACCTTGCCTTTTCTTGGATGATCATTACGCTCATTGGAATATTTAGCTGGTTTTTGTTCTCTATCCATAATCCCAAGAGTTTTGTTATTCTTTCCATTGTGCAACTTCTATGTTTGTTAATTTTTTAACACTAAGAGGTCCCACTGTTTGGGATTGATCCTCAATGTTGTTTTTATTGTCACGAACTGTTCCTACAATGGACGTAGCAACACCCAGTGTTGAAGCAATTTGGACAAGTTTTTCGCCTTCTCTAAACCACCGTAATACGTCGAACTTTAATTCCAAGGTTATGGCTTTACGCTTTCTCTTGCAATTAATTTCACTTCCATTTTTAAATAATTAATTGTTATAATTAATTGTTGTATGAATGTATGTACCTACATTAACCAAAAAATTCTTCCTGTCACTATAAAATAACCAAATTGAGTGACTATAGCAAATACATATTGACATTTTACAAAACCACCGATTTTAGAATACATTCTAAAATCACTTTTATTTTTTCCACATTATGGTTACTTATCTTTTCCGCTAGATGGATGTAGTAGTACACGTTGAAAGGATTTTTTAGAAACTTTATTTTTGTTTTTCGCATTTTTTAACAGAAAAGCAAACATCCGTATATCGAATTTTTTGTTACGTATATCGATTTTGCGGAATATTTTTTAAATTCCGTAATAGCGAGATTCCGTAAAGCGAGCGACCGTAAATCGAGGGATGGGTGTATTAGGTACTCGTATGTGTTTTTAAAATAAATACGAATTTTCTTTTAGCGATCACAGGGATTTGCCATCACAAGACCTACGGAGTTAAGGGTGCCAACAACCACAGAATAAATACAGGTGCCTGTTTCGAATCTTGTGCCATCATGTATTTGGCAAACCAGTGTAATGTGGTGCAACACTCATCAAGCTACTCTCAAATTTCAAGTTCGAACTAGAATTACATATTTAACGTAGGTTATATTGTCGATCATGCAGTTGCTGTATTCTATTGTAACACTTGCTTATCATTTTTTTACACTGCTAAAGTTATTCATTTTTTTTTTTTGTTTTCAAAATTAATTCTATGTAGGTAGAATATATTATAAAAATGGCCAGTCAACGCCGCAGTCGCAAAAAAATTGTATTACAATTATATACGTAAAAGAGGAAAAAAAGGAATTCGTAATTTTGTCGGTTCATTGAATCGATACATGGTCCTTCGAGCCGGATGGCAGATAAGTAAAACACCTTTTACAATAAAAATAGTTTTTGATAAATCCACGTTGTTACTGAGTCATCTGTGTCTGTGAATATAAAAACTCGTTGTATCACGCGTCGGTCTCCATTTTGCCCTCTGGTCAGCCATTGAAATGCATCTAAATAAAATCCAATCGTCTATTTCAGTTAGCTTAAATAGCATTCAAGCGTTTATTTAGTTTTGTGTATTAATCAAAATGAGCGCAAGTGAATTAGAGGGATTAAAAAAACAGCGCTCTATACCGTGGCTTATTAACCAAATTATTGAAATTCGCGAACAGTATAACCGAGCGCTCCAGTAAAACTATCGAGGAAATGCGCTTAAAAGTGAGCCGAGCCAATAGAGCCAATTGATAGTGAAGAGGAATCTAAAATGGACGACTGCGAGGAAGCCTATATTATATTCTTGTAGCGAGTTTAAACAACTGGATAAAAATCGAAATATTGGTGAATTAAATGTAACAAATCACGATTCGAGCATGAATATCACAACTATGAACGCAGCGCCAGAGCTGCTTGCTAAATTAAGAATTCCAGAATTTTCTGTTGATAATACGGAATGGCGAAGTTTTTTCGGCCTGTTTCACTCCGCAGTGTTCATAGTCAAGCCATCAACCCTACACAGAAGTTCCAATAATTAACGGGATTGCTTAAATAAGATGCAGTTACCTTAATGAAACACATCAAAATCACGGAGTCTAATTACATTGAGGCACTGAATAAATTAGGGCAAAGGTATGATCGAAAGCGACACGCTGTCAACGCGTTCATTCGTAATTATCTAGAACAACCAAATATACAAGTAGCGAGTGCTTCAAACATTAGAAAGTTATTAGACACATAGGACGAGGTAGTACGCAGGCTGAACTCGCTGGACGACCAAGATGAAGTAAGAGATCCATGGCTTATCTACTTGCTGCAGCGAAAGATAGATGATGAAACTCGAAGCCTGTGGGCACCAGAAAAAACCGACCACGAGCTTCCTACGATAACGGAATTTTTCGATTTCTTAATAAAAATAGTATGTATTCTTTATTCCATCAAAACACCAAGTAGATCGAAAAGCAGTTTTGCTATCTCCTGTAATTGAATGTGATCATTTCAATACGATTGTAGGATCCGAGGTAGATGTCGTGAATGTTCGGGCAGACACCATACACTCTTACACGATCGAAAACCGAAGGTCCTAACCGCAAGCACAGATGATCGAAGGATAAGCCAGAAGTGCAAACTAAAACACACATCACGAATGTATATGAACCCCAGAGTAGACCCGATACGGCGTTAAAATATTCATTGCAGATGGTATTGTCTACGGCAATTGTAATAATCTTAATAAAAAGAAACAAACAACGGAAAATCGAACGAAAGTGAGACACTTCGACTAGCATCCAGATTTAATCAGTTCCATTCAATATCGTTGAATGCGTTAATCATCCCAAAGATTACATCTTTGTTACCTTCTTTCACATTTGATATAAGTCGCACGAAAAGCTTCAAAAAAATAAATTTACTAGATCTATATTTTCATAAGCCGGGTGAAATTAGACGTTATCGATTTAATTGCGCATGGCATTAAGTTGGGCTGGATCATAGAAGGTAGATTTGATTCCAATACCGTACCAACTACGCAATCATTGACAACCATGGTTGACATTGATGCGACCTTGCAACGATTCTGGACGATCGAAGAAGTTTCGCAGTGCAACAAGATCACAAAAGAAGAGCAAGTATGCGAAGATTGGTTCAATGCAACTACAACCCGATTGTCGAAGCAAGCCGCCATGACATCGTCAGCTACTCTCAAATCGATTAGCTAAGGAAAATAGTTGATATTGATGTTTTGAGAACGCCCAATAATTGTTCTCCATCTGTATGGGAAATACTCCGGAAGTAATTTTCCATTCCAATGTACTACTAACTGATGCTTCTATTTCTAATCTATTTCTTTCACGAAGACCCCTCAGTGGTGTTCAGTTCAATACGAGTTCATCAATAGAATGTCCAAGACTTTCGGCAACGGCATTGATTAAATGCAGTGCTGCACGATCAGTAATCTTCCACTTATCCAAAGCTAACAATATTCTAGGAGTAATGAAACATTTGCTTCCTCTAGGGGCTCTCTGAGCTTAGTATCGGCAAATTAATATTTTCGAAGCTCATGTCATTATCAGATATCCTTTCGCTGTCACTCTCTGATGACGATAATAATGCTTATAAGTCTATTGAAATTAATTTAAGTTTTCCTTCAAGATATTTTCGTTTACGATTTTTTCTGCCTCAATACGTCCCGATTTCAGCTTTTCTTTTTCAATTTCATATTGTCTGGCTTCAGTCAAATATCCGGGAAGCCCTTTCTCACGCTGTGAGAAGAGGGATCGCTTGGTATGTGCGATATCGACAATATCATCCATAGTTCACTATTAACGGCAATTTCTCTTTCACGGTAAACTTTTGAAGGTTTATTTTTATTCTTTAGAAGATTTTTTCACTCATCATGCAGTTGTCCCATTTTTTCAATGGTATGCTGTTCTTTTTTCACTGAAGTTCGCGCTTTTGACCAAAAAAGAGACACTTCCTGGATTGCCAGAGCTGCACTTTCACTGATAGTTAGTTTTACAGTACGGGGATGTTAAAAAAAGACCCAATACTTGCTTTTTTAATGGTAACTTAGCATAATTTGACAGTACTCATGGCCAAGAAGAAAAATTTCTGTAATGGACCGTAAATTAGCTGACATTTTATCAACTTTAGTAGCACTTTCTTAAAAATATTTATATAACTGTTAAACGGACTGGATTTAATTATTAAAAATTTGTATCCTTTTCTCGAGAGATTTGGATTTAAACTTAAATTAATTTGCATTTCTTTTGTTTATGATACAATGAAACAGATTAGCCATAGCAGGTCATAATTAATGCTGTAGGCGGATTTAAATACAATAACTAATGAGACGAATGAGTAATAAGGCCTTAACATAGTTTGTATTTTATGATAAGCAACATTTACGTCATTGCATTCTATTCTGTTTTCAAATGAAAAAATTCTGCTATGGAAGCAATGGAATTGATGATTAATTGGACTTTGAGTGAACATTCTGTGAGTTCAACAGTAAAAAAAATGGTTTGCAAGATTTCGTGATGGCAATTTTAATCTTGAGGACGATCCACGTCCAGGTGCAGTAAAACAATTTGAAGACTAAAAACTTAAAGTTTTGCTGGATGAAAATCCGTATCAAACTGACTTGATCAAATGGCTTGCAGAACAGTTAGGAGTTACTCACCAAGCAGCAATATCACTTCGATTGCATGGAATGCAATTTGTCCCTCGCACGCCAAACGGAGTTATGTGTGGCAATCAATACAAAGTTTAAATACACGTGCCCCTTGGGGGTGAATATTGGTCACTCCGTAAAATAATCTTCTCTGAGATCGACACAACAAAATTCGTATTTATTTTGCGTAATTTTAATGTTTTAAGAGTTTCTACTTGCACACCTAACAGTAAGTTTTAAATTTTTTGATTTAATTTAAATTAAAACGATACCAAAATTATATTTGGTTGTGAAAAATTATTAAATTATCGAAGTTTATTATTTTATTTTTTATGGTTTTGTTCAAATAAATTTTTTATATTAGGTTAATTGAATTATTTTTGAGTAACGGAAATGATAGTGGTGTGGTACTGTTTGCATAATAGGTTTTTTTATAGTGCTATAGCACATAAATAAAAATAATAAATTTGTTACTCATAAAAAGCAAATAAAAAATTACTTTATCGGATCATATTTTATAACATTTTAAATTTTAGTACTAATTAAATATTTAAAAAAAAAATTTATCATACTTTTGAAACCAATTAATTAACGAGTTAAGTTCTTCGCCAATTACGAATTAATATAAATCACCGCAGTGCTATAAAATTGAATTGATGGTTAAAATTCATTTAATCTTTTCATATCGAGCTAGTTTATGGCGAAACTTTTCCGTTCTTGAAGACCATTACTTGTGTTAAAAATATAATATAAATAAATAACAGCAGCAAAATAAACTTTTAAGTTTGTGTTTCCATTAAAACTATTATACGAAACAAAACTGTTCGACTAGTAACAGCAAAAATCTTAGAGTAAAGTGAAGACAAGAATTACTTGACCCAGAAATATAGTTATGGGGAGAATGCTAGTTTTTCTTCGTTATTTCGTCCGTATTCAGGAAATTAAAGTGGAGGGAAACAGGAATAATTACATTTTTCGTTTCGAGAGCTTTCGGTATTGTGTATATCTGCGAAATAATAATGAAACATATAGTAAATAAAAGTTTTGATTGTGCTTTTTTCCTCTCTCATTGTAATAAAGTTTTTACACAGCTAACTTTTGTTTGGTCTTTTTTAAAATTAAATTAAAACGTAATAAGCTTTATGTTACGTTAGAGTTTGACATAATGAATTTAATGTGTCCGTAAAATGGTTCAATTCAAATTTAATGTTAAAGTTCGAATCAGCATTTGGGTATACGAGTAAATATGAGTCGTGCTTTAATTAACCTCGTAATAATTTTGAAAACTCATTGGGAAGTTGTACCAAATACAAATCAAATACAAAATTTGTAAAATTATTTAATTTCCATTAAGTTAAAGGCTACTGTCTTGTTTATCAAAAGCCTTCGACACAGTTGATCATGATATACTTCTTACAAAAGTGTGTAATATAGGGGTGAGGCGCATCATCGTCGACTGGTTCAAGAGTTATCTAGCTAATCGCCCTATCGTTAGCTGTCGACGCTTACTTTTTAAATGTATTTTATTGTTAACTCTTCAGAATCTAAACTTTGGTTGCAAATGACCTAGCTAAAACCATGATGCTATCACCATCCGCTGGCTGTTAGTGATAAATCCAGAAGTATGACTTCTGGACGACCTAACGTAGGAGCTATGCCCAATTTCCTATTGTTTCATACACACTTGTGTAAAGGAAATCCGTGTTCATCACAGTGTTTGAAGCTTGTATTTGTCAATGGATTTCGTTACTTGGGCTTAACTGTAGACTCACGCCTTAATTGGGATTCTCACATGTCTATAATGTGAGGAAAAGTGTTATAGCTACTGGTCACAAATTGTTATTAATTTTATAATATTAAACAATCTTATTGGAATGGTTGTTCGGAGTGGAATGTCAAAATTGTATATAAAAATTAAAAGGGAAAAAAAATTTCTTCATAAAGGGTGTTTCAGTTCGAGGTATAGAAATTTAAATTTAAAAAGAACACGGAAAAATAATTGTAGTGGGCACGAATGTGATCTCGGGGTTCAATTTTTGATCGCTCTTCGCAGCAGTTCTGGTCGAATATGAGTAATAACACGTCGAATGTCGGCTTCCAAGTGTTCAATAGTCTATGACATATCAACGTAGACAAGTGACGTCACATACCTCCTACGAATGCGTTGGCCAGTTGGCAGGTATATTTCTCGATACTAACCGTTCATCAAATATTTCTTTTAGTAACTTAATTGAATCGCGCGCTGTATGGCATGTGGCCCCGCCTTGTTGAAACCATATATCCCTAATGTCAATACCATCCAATTGAGGCACAAACAATTAGTAATTCTGTCTCTACACCGCTCTCTATTAGAGATCTGCATCGGATGGTAATATCCGCGGGTGTTCGCAATTATCCGCTATCCGCAGATTAAAGCGGATGTATCCGCATTAATTTCTAGCGGATGAAAACCTATTGTATACGCATCTATTGTATACGTTTCCGCACGCATAACAATTTGGGCGGGATCATCTCGTTTTCTTCTTTCATTTTCCCAATTACTTATGGCCTATTACTAGGCCTACCTATTACTAGGCAAAGTAAGGGTGCTTGACGTACATGGTGAAGTGGTTATCGCATTTTATCTCTTTGATATGCGCCGTTCCCTTAAAATTGTATAGACTACTCATAAAAATTAAACAATCGGTCCCTAAAATACCGAGGGTCATATCGGTGATGCAAATGGTACAAACAGAATACAACTTAAACTCTTGTGTTCACTGGTTGAGACTTAACGTAAAGCAAATTCATAAAAAACGATTTTGCGGATTCGGATGAGCGCGGATGCGGATTTTACAATTTTTCGCGCGTCCGGATACGGATACATTTTTTTTCGGCGGATGCGGATATGAAAAAACATATCCGAGCAGGGCTCTAGTCTCTATTGACCGTACCGCTTTCAACAGCATCATTTTGAAACACATATGGTCTGATGATTCCTTACGTTCATCAAGCACAGCAACGGATTTTTTTGTGAATGTTATGGTTTTGGAACAGTGGCTCGTCGATTATCTTCACTCTAATTGCAACAGTTCTGCTTGATGATATAGCTTGATAATTCAACCAAGAATGAGCTTCACCACTGAAGACAATTTTGTATGGAAAGTTTGCATCGTGAACGGTGGTTTGGCGTGAACAGTGGTCGTATGGTTTTAATCCCTACACAAGTTGAATATTGTAAGCATGTAAATCAAGATCGCACAATGACGAATCGATTCAATTTAATTCTCTTCAATACTACGCGCTGCAGCTACCATCGTCTGCTCAGTGCGCACCATATATGCGCACTATACCTATATATGAAACTTAGATAGTGTTAGAGTGAAACTATAGTTAACTATAGTTAGAGTGAACGTGGTGCGAAAACGATCGATAGTTAATCGTATTAACTGCTCTGATGGACAATTATGCTAACCATTAAACCGACGTAGTGAACGATGATTTTCACGAACTGAACCATTATTTTCAAAGTGAATTTGAACAATTTGCAAACGTTGTTCTGGCGTGAGTCTCTTGAGGAAATTGCAAACCAAACTAACCAAAAATCAACTGCCTGTTGTCAAACCGTCTGTCCCTGAAAAAAGTGTTGCCAACGGAAATGGCGTGTAATAAATCACATTATTTAAAGAAATGACACGAAGTGCAACTATAATCATTTACAGAAGCCAGGAAACATATCCACGTAAGCTGAGCTGCAAATGATTGGGCAGGTGGAGCATCAGTCGGGTCACAGAGCTGTTGAAAATCAAGTGCACGCCGTAGTAAAAGCGTTAATAGCATTGTAACGAAATTCCTAAATGTATCGGTTTACAATATTACCACTGCCAGTTGTTGTAATATATACTTACCTGAAATTCCCTTACTGTTTTGCCTTTTCTTAAATAATACATGATAATTCTATATTCCATACTTAACCATTTGTTTGTACTCACCGACCTTTTAACTTACACCCGTTTTTATTTTGTTTTGTACCTACACTGTTTTGCCTTACAACTCCGAAATCGATCAGCTGGTTGAAAATTGTACTAATTAGTACAGGTGAGACAAAAGGGGAAAATGAAGAAGACGCATCTACTATGAAACCGAGCTGAAATAAAAAATCGTTTTGAGGTGGAAAGGGAGTCTAATTGGAAATATCATAGAAGAAGGTCGAAAAGCAAAAATGAATACTCTGACCAGAAGTACATCAAAATAAATTTTAAAATTTTGTAACTTGAATTAAATTCAATTTAATTTAATTAATTAAGTATATTTATAATATAATATTCTTGAAAAGTTAAAGTTGTGATATTTAATTGTTTGTGAGTTTGTACACACAACATTATAAAAGTACCAAAAAATTGTGAATAAATATTTTTTTTCAATAAAAAAATTCAAGAACAAAACAAGAAAAATTGCATGTGGTAAAAAAAAATTGTTTGTGCATCATTTCATATGTAGTGCATTACCAAACTGTATTTGAAATACACTAGTTATATAAATAAATTATAAACTATTTGGTGTTTTATTAGTGGCAGCAATTACGCTGACCACCAGTGTTCGTTTTGGAGATTGCTCGGAACGGAATCAGTAATTTATTCGATTTCGAATAAAGTGCGATTGATACATGCATCTTCGTTCATAAGATTTACCTATGCATAACGGCGAGTGTAAAACCAAAATCTACAAACTCTATGTGAAGTGCCGAACGTTATTTTAAATCCACGCTGTGAGCTAACGTTATACCTAGTAAATAATCAACAACGTGCGGCAGTAAGCAACAACAAACAATAAATCGTACTACTATATACAAACCGATTATATGCTGCTATATACCATCTAAATACGAGTGTGGTGCAATATAATACAAGAGAAGTATATAATCAACATTACCACGAGCGTGTATTGTATTTCATAAACGCAGAGGTGCAAACCAGGATTACGACATCGCGGAATTTCGAGAAGCTGCGCTAACCAATCTGGATTATTTCATATTGTGACATTGCGGTAATCAACAAAAACGCTACATATACGGTGGAGCATGTGCAAGACGAGGTCGCGGTAACCATCGCATCGTTTCAACCCCACGTCATCACAGGGTCATTCAACAGCGAAAAACTGTAAAGTATAGCATGTTACTTTTCTTAAATTATTTTTCTTTTTATTTTTAAATTATCTATTCAAGCTTATATTTTCGTTTTAACGTATTTTTTTTTTGATTTTAAGTTTCATTTTGATTTATTTTTGTGGTATATTTCTGGTGGAAAATTTTTTATGAAAAAATTTCATTTTTTTCGTGTATGCCTTTTTGATATAGTCCATAGGACAATTGTTATGGCCTGTCAGTAAAAGTTAATATGCATTAAAGGTTGTGCGTTTCGGGAGGATAATGTGTTTAAAGTGCTATGTTATTCCGGATTCTATTTGCATTTCTTAGTGTTCTTAGTGTTTTTTTTTGTTCTGATAATTGGGAAGTTTGAGCACACGTAAAATTTCTTCTTTGTAACATGGCTGCTGGTTAGCGGTGGATAGCGGGACCCCCCGTCCGACTACGAGCTATCAAATAAAATGTGTGCGACCACCGTAACAGCCTTGAGGCCAAGCCATGCGGTTACAGCATGCAGAATATTTGACTCCTCAACGATCTGCTGAGACACCGGAACGGTTCTATGAGGCGTCGCATATAGGTACATAAACGGCTAAAGCAACTGAATCCAATGTGCTGTTGAAAGGGCAGTGCAACGACATGATACACCCACAAGAAACACATGGGGTTTGAGTATGATGAGAGTCTCTCTTAAATAATTCACAGGCTTATAAAAATCGAGCAAATGAACTAGGATTGCAGGTGCTATTGGGCCCTTAAATTGATGGAGGAAGCAGCATGAATGTGTTGTTTTTGAGGCAGAGCAGCCATCTTTATCGGAGCTATTACATTTCTCTTACGACACGAATTAATCGCGGCGTTTTTGGAATATATTCGAAACTACAACACCTTTTGCAAATGACGTCTTTCAGGCGGACATAATTGTTTCAATGCCAAGATGCTGCCCGACTCTTACTATTCACGGATAAGTTAACCACAAAATTGGCCCTTTGCTTCCCGCGGCCAACATACAACCACCTTTTTTACATGTGTATTTCATGATGGATGAAGAAGCCAAATTCAAAAAGCATTCAGAATACGTACAAAGTGTAGAAAGAAACACCGAGCAAAAAATAGAATGAGTCCGCACGATAACAACACTTTGATGCAGTAATTCAAGTTCACTCGGGATAGAATGCCCGACGAAAACTACAATGTTGTTATTCATTCAGACCGTGTGACACATGGACCACATGAAAGTCGCTGTAATGAATCGATTTGAATACAACTAAGATTAAGCGGAATGAATAAAAATGTTGCAAATGATAGCCATTTTCAAACAATTTGCATGCCAGTGAACATAAAATGCAATCTGAATCAATTTTGTTGCAAACAGATATAAATTGTTATCGGGACTGGATTTTTATATAGGGAACCACAAATGAACGTAAAACTGATATAAATCCCATTTACATTTAATAACATTTCAACCACATTCAGTAAAACTATAACGCCAATAAGCAATAATGTTTCACATTTTCTTTTTTGCTTGAACCGTAATAACAATTTGAAAACGTAAAAATTTTGCGAATATGATTATTTGGCCTTGTATGAGCAAATCCGCACAAATCAAAATTCAATTTGGTATTATGGCAAATAAGTTCACTACATGCACCGATATTTTTCAAAGCCATACAAGGTCGAACACCTTTTGGATAATACAGAAACTTGATACCACACACTGACCCAAACCACCATAACTCTGTTCACAACAATAAAAACGGTTTGAAATTAAAACTAGAGTTAATCACGCCCAGTGTCGAATAAAATACATTGCGTTACTGTTCTTTGATACACCAACACTTGGGCTAATAAATGCGCCTCGGTATCAAAGAATAGAATACATTCCGATATTAATATCCGATCCACCAAGACATACCAGGTCGAATCTCTTCAGATATTATAGATACTCGAACCTTACTGACCCAAGCCATGATCGCTCTGTTCACAACATGCAAACTGGCTTAGAATTAAAACTAGAGCGTTCAAATATATAGAAATTGTGTTAAGATTTGTGACACATCCAGTTGGTGGTGTTATGGTAAGTTGTGTTAAGTTATAACCGAGAATCTACGAGCTGACCCACTTTGCTAAACAGCGCTAAATCAAGTATTGTTCAGCTGAACAATTAGGGTCAGCGGCATATATAAGGTTGATTGTGCATTAGTACTAATACATATTATCCTAATAGTAGTATTAATATTATCCCTTTTATATTGTATGTAATTCACTTGTGGAAATTATCGACCCATAAAATATTTTGATTTAAGGAGTTAGAAACATTAAGGAAATCAATAGCGTTAGAGACGAAGAAACCCACAGCCTCATCTGTTCCAAGTACAAGTGCCGGTAATAAAACAACCGGTATCGAGAAATTAACCGCAGCGTAAGCAAAACGCTATAAAGTGCAACAATTCAAAATCAGGCTATTCACGCCATGATATGGGAAGCAAATAGTACAGTGGAAAAGAAGCCAGAAAAACAGCGGAAATCGAAAAACTGCATGAAGGAATGTATAACAAAGCAGCATAGGACGAAGAAACTACTCTGCCATATTTCGTAGACGACTACTTTGGCACATTAATGGAGCAATACGAAGCCATTAAAACCACAGTAGCATCAAACATAAAGCAAAATCAGTGAAAATATCAGCAAGACACAAGAAGTATGCGAACACAAATTCCAACATTCGACGGGAACTTCAAAGCTGGACATCGTTCATAAACACGTTCAACAATCAGATACATGATAACAGCCATGTATTAGACTTGAAATAATTTGAAAAATTTTAAGGAACATTTAAAAGGAGAACCATCTACCTTAATAGGACATCTAGCACTATGGAGTGGTATGACAATACACGAGAAATCGTATATATTGACAACATGTTGAACATACCAAAATTCAATCAAATACAGCCAAGGATATTAGGAAAATGCACGATACAGTAGAGGAGTGTATAGAAGCTTTATGAAACTAGGGCTGCAACGTGGACGGATTATGGAAGGCTGCGGTAAAATTATTGAAACATCACCTATCTCGAATCGTTGGAAATCAAACGTTTACGTATGAGGAATTATCCACAATGCTATATGTATGATCGAAGCATGTCTCTTCAGGACATTTTTTAACTGGTAGTGCTTTGCTGGCTCCACCAGAAAATGATTTGTTAGGTAAAATCTCCTAGTTGGGAGTTAGTAAATGAAATGCACCAACAGTTCTGAACAAAATGACACCAACAATATTTATCTCAGTTTCAACACCGGACCAAATTGAAGATCAGACATCTAAACGTAACGGTCGGTGACTTAGTGCTGATAAAAGAAGATAACTTACCTCCATTGATGTGGACAAGGAGTCGAATCAAGGAAACCCATCGGAGTAAAGATAATCTTGTAAGAGCAGTAACGATTAGCAAATACAAATGAGAGCTCAACAACTGAAGAAGAAAGCAAGCCAACTTTAAAAAGCAGATCATGCCGCGTTCCAAAGGCCGGAATAGCATTGCTCACAGTATTATTTATTTTAACTAATTCGGTATTTGTTGAAACTCAGCCCACTAAGTTGCAGATGCAGGAGTCAGAAGTCACAGGAGGCATACATTTCTACTCACTGGAATCTAACCATTCGATATAACCTCAAGAGTTACAGGAACAAAGTCACCAGGCCATCTTGATATCTGGGTCTAACAATCAATAGTTGCTGAATATTTACCAATTTCAGTATTGAATTCATCTGTCATGTATTGATGGCAGTCTCTTTAGTTTCTCCTGTGCCCCCTTAAAATTCTTTGGGTCTTCACTATATAAATATATTCTCAGAAACATCCCTTCTACTCACAAATCGTTTTAAACATGATATAAATGCATTCGTCGTTAATTCTGTGACCATCTCTAGATGAATAGCCTTCGTTGCGGTGCAAACGAATACTGCATATACTCTTTTGAAACTTTGGCACCCCTGCCTCTTTTGATTCCGATGGTGCGGCATTTACAAAGGATCGAAACCCAAATAGCCTTGATTTTGACAATTGGCCGATTATTTGATACGGGGATGCTGCCTTACACCGACGACAAATGACACATTGTCGTGGAACTTGGTTAATGCTGTGCCTGTATGCAAATTCTTTACATGAAAATATCTCATCAATAATCTGATAAAATTGCTTGATTTTGCAAATAATATTTGGTGTTTTGAATCGTATTCCAGAACTGCATGTTTTAAGCGTCCGCCTACCTTCAGAATGCCTTCAATGCCTAAAAAAGTGACAATCGTTTTATTGATGACCTTGTAGAAATCTCTTGATTTGTTTGCATCGCCTTGATTTCATCTCCGTTTGTGTTTTATGATTGTCATTTCAGCATGGTTATGCTCGCTTGTAGTTAAATATGGCATATTGTTTTTACTGCATTTACCACCTCTGCATCTATAAATAAATCGGAAAATTGTAGCTACCACGCGAATTAACTAACTGAATGATGATTTTGAGTCTAATAATTTTTGCAGGACACTATTCTCGTCGTTGTGCACTACCAGATTTACTGATACTCGTAATTCTTTGTTAGTTCTTCGTCATTCACTATTAATTTCGCTGGATACTCTCCCCTGGAACATAAGTCAGCAGGATTCTCCTTTGACTTGACGTATCCCCAAATACCCTATTAGCGATAAAGGGCTTCCATTTAGACGGATGTGCGCTGAGATATGCCAGGACGACTAATGAAACATGCCTTCATCGTTTTTATAGGAATGTTTATTACCGAACATACGAATTTGAATAGTTTCGCCAATAAAAGTGCACCACATAACTAAGGTAGGTATTGTTAAAGTTTTAAGTAGAGCGAATCTCGTTTTTCATGTGACAGTATTTGTAACAATCGTTCCATCTATCTCTATACGCCTGGTATAAACTACCGCTCCGTAAGCGGTTTTGCTGGCATCACAGAATTCGTGAATCTCGATATCACCATTTTCCATCCACCTTGGTATTTGCAATTTGCGAAACTCTTGAAATTCAGCTCCATTTGTTTCGAATTTCATCTGGTAATACGTCATCCCAATTCAAATTTTTTTATCCATAACTCTTGGAAAATTGTCTTTGAGATGATCAGACTCAAAGCGAGCCATCCAAGTGGATCAAATAACTTTGTTGCTTCGGATAGAAATTTTCGTTTTGTTAACTCGCCATCGTGAAACTCCTCTAGCTCGAATGTAAACGCGTCTATTCTTGGAATCCATTTGACACCCAATAACTTCAAAGGTCTATCGCGGTCGAATTCTTTAAAGTTTTCTGTATTTGGTTGATTCGGCATCTCACAATTGACCACCCACTTTCGCAGTTCAAACCCAGCTGAATTCAAAATTTTACTAACTTGGAACTTCAATAATTTCTATTTTTCGATTTTATCCGCACCTGACAAGAAATCATCCACATATAAGTCGCTTATAATGGCTCTTGCTGCCTCATTATGTGGCTTTAAGTTCTCCAACCATAACTCCTTTAACCATCTAGTAGCTAGAAAAGGAGCGGACGTATGTAGTTCTGCAAGTTACTGTATTTAGACAGTATAACGGCTGAATTCTACATCAGGATGTTCTCGCCATATAATCTGTTGGTATTGCCTATCTGGTTCTGCTATCTGAATATGGCGATACATTTTTTCAATGTCTGCCGCCACCACGTACTTGAACTTTTTGAATCTTAACAGTATGTCCTAAACACTGGAGTGCACGACTGGACCACATATTAAAATATCGTTGAGTGACAGACCCGAATTTGTTTTGGAGGATCCATCGAAAACTACGCGAACTTTAGTTGTCGTTGTCGTATATCATTGAGAAGGTCTTTATGAACATCGTAATTGTTTTTTTTCGCACCATACTGTTCAAAACTACCTTTGTGGCGCTGAAAGCAGTTACAATATGTAACATATCATTTGAAAGGTCTTGAAAAAAGCGCTTTAGTTAACAAATCGACCGTTTTGACGCTAGTAGCTAATTATTGATTTATTATAAAATATAAAAGGGTAACATATCGATGAAAAGCTCTTGAAGAAGGTCACAAATTTAGCTAGCCGAAGCATATTAGTACTCTAAATTACCATTGTGACGCTGATTACAGATACATGTTTTCTTATTGTGATATACTCATGTAGCATATTGTTTTAAGATTTCGGTAAAAGAAAAACTTTTTTAGAAGCAATTTATTTCACAAATTATTCCTCTGGTATAAAATATACTCGTATACGTATATCATATTATTGCAAAGCTATTGACGTATAAATCATTGATGGTTGAACGATCTTGGAAAAGCAACGATTTTTAAACTAGCAATTTAGTTCACAAAACCTCCGCTTTGGCGCTGGTGACAAACTATGATTTGGTAAAGAATATACAATATAATATCATAAACCATGATATTTTTAAAAGTAAATTTTTACAAATTCAATGAAGAATCAATGAAGTTGTTTTGTGAAGAATATTTTAATGGAAATTATTCGGGTTAGTGCAATGGTAATTATATTATAAGAAAAGCTTTCTTTATATATAAATATTTTTTACCAAATCAATGATGATCGTATGTGAAGAGCAGTTTTTCCGAGCCATTTTTCAACATATTTTCTTCCTGGAAATTTACGATGTTCCCCAGTTTTCAAGGAATTTTTCGGGTTTGCCAATTTTCAGGCCGAACTTCTGATTACCTCGTAAGGTTGCAACCCCTGGCAGTTTTGTAAATTTAATTCATTTAGATATAAACATGTGACAATTCATTTGTGACCGCTCGGGCACGTATATAAAGTTAGCCCAGCTTTCATCCCAGAAAACTGGAAAATGGCAACACTAAACTATCATGACAGTTGTTCTATCCCAGGATATTACTGTCAGCCCAGGATTTCTGCCATATCAAATTCACATTCAAGACAAAACTATAACGACACTAAAACATGATCCCATAAAATAATTTTGACCCAGCTATCACTATAGGGAAAGTTAACTATCCAATCAATGTCAACCAAGAAATTGTGAATACATAATGTAAAAATTTGTATCCGAGGATAACAATGTCCTCCCTGTATCTGTCGTTAAGATATTAAAAAACTATGTGTAAAAAACATACATTATAACAATTATATTTGAAATGATATGAAAATAAGGCAAAATTAAAAAAATACTTTATTGCGAATTACGAGTTAACATATTGATATAAAATAAAAAAATGTTTTAAAGATGTTGAATAGAGGTATCTCCGTATTGGGTTTCTGGTTGCACCAGTTATTTTAAAATGACATATGAGAGGGTATTTTTTAGATAAAGTACACCCATATGATCCTTAAGGATCGATTTCAAGTCCTTTGTATGAGTAAGAGGGCAAAATAGTTGAAAAAAACAAAGATTCACTTAGATTAAAAAAATCGTTAATTTACCCAAACTATCAATATTTGATCGCTTCTACAGCCCGTATTATAAAAGGTTCGGTTTAGGGAGAGTATTAATTATATGTGGCGTACTAACATATTCACATTAGGTTAGTTTCATTAGACTTCTATGCGTCCGAGCGACACAATTGAGCTTTAAGCTCAAAAAATCGTTAATTTACTCAAACGATCGATATTTGGTCGCTTCTACAGCCCGTATTATAAAAGGTTCGGATTAGGGAGAGTATTAATTATATGTGGCATACTAACATCTTCACATTAGGTTAGTTTCATTAGACTTCTATGCGTCCGAGCGACACAATTGAGCTTTAAGCTCAAAAAATCATTAATTTACCCAAACTATCGATATTTGCTCGTACCTACATCCCGTATTATAAAAGGTTCGGATTAGGGAGAGTATTAATTAAATGTGGCGTACTAACATCTTCATATTAGGTTAGTTTCATTAGACTTCTATGCGTCCGAGCGACACAATTGAGCTTTAAGCTCAATAAATCATTAATTTACCCAAACTATCGATATTTGCTCGCATCTACAGCCCGTATTATAAAAGGTTCGGATTAGGGAGAGTATTAATTAAATGTGGCGTACTAACATGTTCACATTAGGTTAGTTTCATTAGACTTCTATGCGTCCGAGCGACACAATTGAGCTTTAAGCTCAATAAATCATTAATTTACCCAAACTATCGATATTTGCTCGCATCTACAGCCCGTATTATAAAAGGTTCGGATTAGGGATAGTATTCAATGACAAGGCATCGTAGAGATGTCTACGCTTAACGGTATATGGGATCATGTTTATTAAGCAATTCTGAATGTGTTCTAGAAGCCAACATATTTATGCGACGGGGCAGTCATAGATTTTTTTTAATTAAAAAATTTTTCTATAGTATAAAGTGTAGTGGCGGTTCGATGGTCAATGACAAGGCATCGTAGAGATGTCTACGCTTACCGGTATATGGGATTAAAACTCAATTGTGTCGCTCGGACTCATAGAAGTCTAATGAAACTATCCTAATGTGAATATGTTAGTACGCTACATATAATCAATACTCTCCCTAATCCGAACCTTTTATATTAAGGGCTGTAGGTACGAGCAAATATCGATAGTTTGGGTAAATTAATGATTTTTTGAGCTTAAAGCTCAATTGTGTCGCTCGGACGCATAGAAGTCTAATGAAACTAACCTAATGTGAGGATGTTAGTACGCCACATTTATTTAATACTCTCCCTAATCCGAACCTTTTATAATACGGGCTGTAGAAGCGACCAAATATCGATCGTTTGAGTAAATTAACGATTTTTTGAGCTTAAAGCTCAATTGTGTCGCTCGGACGCATAGAAGTCTAATGAAACTAACCTAATGTGAAGATGTTAGTACGCCACATTTAATAAATACTCTCCCTAATCCGAACCTTTTATAATACGGGCTGTAGGTACGAGCAAATATCGATAGTTTGGGTAAATTAATGATTTTTTGAGCTTAAAGCTCAATTGTGTCGCTCGGACGCATAGAAGTCTAATGAAACTAACCTACTGTGAAGATGTTAGTACGTCACATTTAATTAATACTCTCCCTAATCCGAACCTTTTATAATACGGGCTGTAGAAGCGACCAAATATCGATCGTTTGGGTAAATTAATGATTTTTTGAGCTTAAAGCTCAATTGTGTCGCTCGGACGCATAGAAGTCTAATGAAACTAACCTAATGTGAAGATGTTAGTACGCCACATTTAATAAATACTCTCCCTAATCCGAACCTTTTATAATACGGGCTGTAGATGCGATCAAGTATGGATAGTTCTAATTTTAGGTCTTCAAATTTCGATTTTTCGTTGAATATGTCTTATTTTTTAAAACTAATAATATACATAAATTTAATTTATAATTGTTGTTAATTAATGATTATTCATATTTTTTTATTATAATCATATCTGCATTATTTCGTGTTTTGTATTTACAGTGAACTGTCGCTATAGTTTATCGGGCTATGATAATTTATATTTTGTCTCATAAATTATTATTATTATTAAATATTCCGCGTTGACTATTTTCGGAAAGTGTTTTGCTAATATGGGGACAGCAGCGCGAAAATTATTGGATGATAGTTAACTCTGTAGTTTTTTCTGGGATGGTAAATCCTGGGATGAGATAAACTATAGGTTGATAGTGATTGCCTGGGATGATAAATATATCGCGATAGTTTAGTGTTGCCACTACATTTTCCTGGGATGATTCCTGGGCTAACTTTTTATACGTCGCTCGGGCGCTATTACCAAATGTTCTTTTTATTACAATTACTACACAAAACCTTTGCCGCACAAAAGCTGAGTGCTCCAAGGGGTAATTTATATTTAAAAATTAAACTTTTAGTTTTATGTTGTTTGAAAGTAAATTTTTTGCGAAAGCGGCAAAGTAAACTTAACTAATTAAAAAAAAACTAGCATAGTCTTTCCACTAGTATTATATTATATAGTTATATATTGCAGATATTGGCCAAAAACTGAAAATAACTTATGTTACCGCAGAATATCACAAATTTATAGTGAAAATTCTAATCCATTAATTTTCCCCATATTTTCTTGGTAGTCTCAGTATGACCTAACCTATTAGAAAAACAACCGAAAGTATTGGTTACTAGTGGAAGTTTTTGAGATATTGGCCAAAAACTGAAAATAAACTAATAAAAAAAATTAAATTTTCAAAAGTATTGGTTATGAAATGGCCTAGTTTAGTCCAGCATGAACAGATCCTAGAATTTTGTCCTAAGTTTTGGACGCCTGATCAATACTTTTATCCAAATTTTATCGTCATTCTTTTAGAATGGCGGAACGACGGAATATTGTTAAATTTCAAAATTTCATTTACCGAGTTCTTGTACTTCGGAGATCAATCAATTTGTCATTTTAAGGATCACTTTTAATATTTTATTCCGCTGGGGTGTTTTATTTAGTGAAAAAGAGTTACAAAGTTATTGCTTATTTTTGTAGAATATAATTTAAGTTTACTTTTAGTTTATCCCAACTATAAAACTTAAAACAATATTTAGTATTTGGTCTTTCTAAATTAGTTATATATACGAGTACTAATATTACTTTGTTTTAGTAAACTTTAGTATATTTTTTTGGTATAAATCGTTGGTCTTTTTCCACTAGGGTGGACGACTATCTTCACCAATTTCTGTTTATTTTGAATCAATTTAAACAAATACTGGGCTTGATTAGTGTTGCCTGATGATTTTGTTTTATTTTCTGGGATAGAATCGTGGGATAATTTCACGTTCAACAATGCAATCAGTATGCATTTTAACCAATGAACTAACTGATGCAGCGCGACTGCCTTTGATTGTTTAAATTTATTTCCCGGATATGTATACCTACAACCCATATTATAACAATTATAAACACCTTTTGTGAAAATTATTATACGTAACCGGCGCCAAGTATTTAAATTATTTTTCCCTCATTAAAACAATATCGTCATTAGAATAAATCATTCATTCGAACACATAAAAATAATTAAAATTTCTCAACATCTATTAAAACCACAATATAACTTTTAAACTTAAAGCTATTTGTGGGATGGTATACGGTATATTAAAGCACATAAAGTGATAATAATTTTGATAGTAGAAATATATAAATTAAGTACGACAACTCAAATTGAGTAACACATTTAATGTCTTTTAAGCACTTCGTAAATGCAATCAACCGTCACAATGGTGTAAAAAATATCCAATTCGATGCCAACTGCCAAAATAAACATCGAGCGATTCAACGAAAATGAAAAACAACAAAAATATATTTTGGACAGACATTTCACATTCAATCAAGCACCAATAGAACCCAAATTTTTGTGCTGAAACGCACGATGATGGAAAAAAGTTACAATTAATCATTACTGTATCATTTCTTCAAATTCTAGGTTCTCCATTATTGTTTAGAATTTTTTGTTTTGTTGTGTTTTTGACAAGATAATGAAAGAAAAATTATTATTATTGTTATTTTATTTTTGGTAGTTGTGTTTCGGATACCAACATAAAAAAACCAAACCGTACCAAACAAGCAAATAAACAAACAACAACATAAAGTTGAGAAAACCAAGAAAATTACTTAAATTTTTCTTACATCTCGTGTATTTTCAGATACGAGTATTTTAGAAGTGTTGTTAGTGTACAACAGCACAGCAAGAACCAAAACAAAATTAATGGAAAAAAATGTGAAAATCTAATTTTCATGCTTTTTAATTTCAATTTTATTATTTTTTTGAATAGAAATAAATTTTTTGAAATTAAAAATTTACAATTTGCTGTTTCTTGGACTGATTTCGGTAAAATTAAATTAAATTTTTTTGTAAATACAAAGCGGGAATTAACTACAAATGAAAATAAATAAATTGACATTTACACAAATTTGTTATTTTTTTTTTTGTTACGTTATACGGTTAAGATTTTTGGGTAAGTGAAAAGTGTCTTAAAAAAGGTTTTTTTTCCTTTAAATAGAAAAAAGGTATAAGTCAGAAATGAAAGTATCATTGTTCTATATTGCTCTATACTTTTTTAATTTAAAAGTTTTAATATTTGAAATTAACATGTTCAGACACTGTCAAATTTATGATGCTAAAATACTTAGCCTTGTTCACTTCAATCACAATTATGGAAATTTAGTTATGTAGGGTTTTTGATGTTTGGAATTGGAGATCGCAGCTACCCTAGATCACCCTAGTTGTGTCTTAAGTTGACTAAATTTTATTACATTCTGGTTCTAGGTGAAACTATTCCTATTATGTTGGATCATTTCGCATTATATTGCACTATGTTGCATGATGATACATCATGTTGCATGATGTTGCATTATGTTGCACTATATTGTGGGATGTTGTAGCATGATTGGTCATATACGCCACGTTGTTTTACCATGTTGCTTGATGTTGTATCTTGTTTGAGGGATGTTGTGCCACTAAGTTGCACAATCTTCTTTTAACATTTCAGGAAGTCTGATTTCTGGATAATTAAATTACAAGTCTTCCGGATGTGCCGTCATGTTGCACAATGTCGTGTAAAGTTTCATAATGTTGCGTGATATTGTGGAACGTAGCATTATGTTGTTTGATGTTGCACCATGCTGCTTAACGTTGCTTTATGTTGTGCGGTTTTGCTAGATATTGCGCATATTCATGTTGCGCCATGCGTACCATATTGCGGGATGTTACATCTAGTTGCACGAATTTCCAGTATCATGCGTCGTGTTGATTCATGTTGTGTCTTATGTTTCTCATTAATTAATTATCTGGTTTCATCATATTCCGGAATGTTGCACAATGTTATGTTGGTTGCGTTACGTTGGCATTATAAGGTTGCACAAATCTCATCCTTTTGGAAATGTTGGTTGTTATGAGTAACAATATTGACATGCTTCAAGCATTTGCTATCTAATTAATGTTTTGACTTTGCTCCTATTACATATTTTATTACGTCTGAAACGATATTGGTGTCGTCAAATGCGGCCCGAATCTCTTTAATTGTAACCTGCTCTATGAAAAGGAGCCTTATGTGTCAAAAAATCATTTTTCACTGTTTGTTAGATTCTGATAGAATATGAGACGCTCTTTCACACGATAAAAACCAGAAAGTCATAATTTGTGGAAAAATTTACTAAAAATGAAGAGAAAGCAGAGTACAAATACCAAAAAACTAGGTTTAAGATAAAGATAAAAAAAAACATTTTAAAGATACAAAAATATTATTATATGCCAGAAAAACATTGCAAAATAGTTTTTGTATTTTTCTTCGTCGTAATATTTCGAGTAGAAATAACACTTAACGCCCATGAATATAGTTAGACACCAGGAAACGCAGGTAAAAGAGAACAACTAACGCGAAACTGACGCCACGAGTTCTTTTTACCTGTAACAGCTATTTTCTCGATAAGTTGCTTTCGCACGTAAACGTAAGGCCGCTTTTCATAGACCAGGTAACATTTAATTTGTTTTGACTAGTATAATTTTGTTAAAAATTGATGACGGGAATGCAAAGGAATCATATGCCAGGAATCGATTTCGATGGGTGCTAATATCGAGAAAATTCATATAGAAGGTTCTTCGGTGGGACCCGGTACAATTTACAAACCTTTTCAGCTCAAACTTTTTCGATAAAAATTGCGGTAATAAAGGTTTTCTAATGCCCGGAATAAACTTCGTTAAGTCCTAATTTTGAAAAAATTAATAAAGTTTATTAAAAATGGGTGAGATGGGTTTTCAAGTGCTAAGAATCGATTGTGATCTCAAATGGAATCTGCGGCCCTATTTTAAAAAAAGGTTGGTTGGAACGGTTTTCATAAACAATTTGTGATCAACAACAAACAATAATATTCCAAAATGAGTTCCGGAGGTGATTTTGAAAAATGAGTATAGTGGATAGAACGAAAACCTTCCTCAAAACCAGTTGGTACTACGGAAATATCCAATTTGGTTTAAACAAAACCGCAGGTTCCTTAAATTGAATATTGCTAAGCCGTTGCTTCACCATATGTGGCGTAATTTTTATTTTATTTTACATAGTAACTCTAAGTAGAGTAATTATGGATATTTTCGACCTCGATATTCGCTATTCTTCCAAAGTTCAAAAAAGTTGTTTTCGAGGTAGTATCTCGTGACCGCTCTACAGCCCAGACTGATTCACTGATTTCCATGAAATTTCAAAATCGTCAAGTGAAATTTGACAGAATTGGTCCACCGAAAATACATCGATTAAGGACAAAAGGATTCTAAATTAAATTTGTAACAAATCTTTTTGTTCACCATTTCTCCAAAATTTAAGCTTAATAACGATTTTTGATAAAAAAAACTGTTATTTCGTTATTATCTGAATAAAGTTTTTATTTATTTATTAGAGTTTTCATGTTTTTATCAAATTTTTCAGATTCCTCACTTTTCGATGTGTTCAGCAGGCAGCATACAACCAATATTGTGCGTCTACGTGTGTTTCGGAATTGTTTACATATTGGAGTCGAAAACTATTTTCGATTTCGTATACAATTGATTTTTGAGAAGTCAATGTCGAGAATTGGTAGAATTTCTTTTTTCGCTAAGAAATCGTCACCCTATAGTTTTTCAGTTTAAATTTGGGTTTATTTATATCGGGAGGTACTGGGTGGATTTGAACCTGGTAGGCGCAGGATGAAAAAAGGATTTTTCATCATCCTATTACGATTTGTGCTAAAAATGAAGACATCTATGAGTGCCTGTCAGAGTGCAGAACTCATAGGCTGACCCACCTTCGATGCTCAGTACTATCGGATCTACAGCCGTACGTCCTTGTATTGGCTGAGAAACGGTGAACAAATTTAAAATAAATAAAAAAAATAAAAAAATACATTTGACTCGAGATTCATCAATTTATTATCAATCGACGCTTGTTTTTCCTGAGCCTGTTTAATTAGAGGTATTTTACTTGAAATATTCATTGAGCTTTCGGTCATATTTTGGCATTCATTAGGATGAACTTGAATAATTATTATATACTGATTTTTTTTTCTTTGCCATATTACTGCGGGAAGGGGGGAGGAGAGTGATTTGCCCATTGCAGTAGATACATTGACATTTTGATAACTCTGTGTTTGGTTTAAAAGCTTAACTTTATTAAAGTTCTACCTTTTCCCACAGGGATCTGTATTTTTTTAATTGTACTATAACAGCCAAAGCATACATGCATCATCTGTTTTCCCAATCACCCCATTTTCAAAGCGTAATCACACATATTAAGTAAAAATGATGCAATTAAATAGCGAAATCGGTAAATGTTCGAATTAAAATTGGAAAACAGTTTTACTGGTCGGAAATCGTCGAAACATAGATAATGCATTCGCGAATTGATTCACCCTTCACCCAACGGACTATTTCGGATAGTTTGACTCGCGGAAAGTCCCTCCTTTTCCAAACTTAGTCGTTCCAAATGTAATAAACAATACTACGGGTGGCGAAGGAATCGGCAATCATGTCGATAGTATATTGGTTCTATTTAGACATCGATTTTTAATTGTGTGAACATTTTGAAAATTTTTGAACATATATAATAGAGCTGTGCAGTATGAGTAATCATTTTCATTTAAAATTTGACCACCTTTATAAAATATTCGTTCTGAAAGCAAGAATGATGTAAAGTTTAGGCATGTGCTGTTTGTGGATATATAAGCTCCCTTGACTGCAACCATTTTAAAGGATCTTCCTTCCGTTCTATATCCGTTTCTTCACAATATGAGCGAACTCCTATCATCGCATATATAGAGGGTGGTAATAGTTTGGTTGCGATTATTTACTCCAAAAGTAATCCAACCTCAATGCAGCATTTATAAATGCATTGAACTATGTAAAATTTAAAATTTCACCTCGTGACGACTCCGATTTTCAATTTCAGAACCGACCCATCATTCAGTTGTTCTTGAAAATATTTTCAAGGCTAATAAATTCGACTGCAGCCTTAGTTTCAATGTGAATTGGCCTTATTAGCTTTAATTCATCTTGAACTACCATATTTAGAGTATGTGCAAAACAAGATAAATGGTTAAATTTAGTTAACCTACTTGCAGCAACAAAATAATAATGTACTACAGAAAGTTGACACTAATGCAGATTTTAAAATGGTACCACATACCGGGCTAGTCACAACATAATGTTTTTTATTAATTATTTTACAAAGTAAGTCATCTTTATTAGAAATGCACTTAACAAAATTTCGATTTCTAAAGTCGATGTTTTGTCAGAAATAAAACAAAATGATAAAATAATTTTTTTTTATTAATTTTAAATATTATAAGTGATTGAAGTGTCCACTATTTGCCAAAATACATAATCGGCAACGTCGTACAAAATTTTGCTTAATCCGTCGAAAAGCACGTTCGTTACTTTTAATAATTGGATAATTTACGTTAAAGTGTTGTCTCACTACTTGTGCATAGTGAGGAGGAGTTCCATCATGCTGCAGCCACATATTTGCTCGTATTTGTAGAGAAACAAAATCAAGTCGACGATAGACTGCCCCGTTGATCCGACGTGGGAGTTCAAATGGGCCAATCAGTTTTCCGTCGAATATTCCAAATTGGTGTTGAAACAACGCCTAACTTTTTTTGGATTTACACAGGCCCAATAGTGCAAATTATGAATATTGAATATCCCCTCCCTTTCGTCACCCCATAAACTTTTGTTAAAAAACTGGGAATTTTCTTGGCATCGACGCAGCATTTCTTGACAAAATTACACTCTTTTTTCATAGTTAGCAGTTAAAGGGTTGTGTACACGTGTCACATGGTAAGTCTGTAACTGATTTCTTGTCTTGATAAACAACGAACTCTTATAGATTGGTCGTCTGTCACCATTCCCATTAATCCCACCAACATCCCATTAATCGGAAAAACGTTTCCCATTTGGATATCGTCTCTGGTATTATTTGTAGGCTGCTCGAGCGTTGCCATTACATAAGCCATAAAATAAATGCATTTCTGCATATTCGCGGTGGGACTAAGTAAAAGCCATATCACTTATTGAGATTTTAATTATAAAAGTTCGAGTATGTATGTATGGAACTACTAACATGGATTACAAAATGTTTTTCTTTTTATACCACAAATCTTTTTTAATTTAGGCTACTAGGTTTGCTTAAAAAAATTGTTATAGTTACTTTAGTTTATCATTGTGTTCCTCATTTTGTTTTATTTCTGATAAAGCATCGATATTAGGATTTGAAATTTTGTTAAGTGCATTTTTAAGAAACACGACTTATTTTGTAAAAAAAATTCACAAAAACATTAGTGGGTCTATTTTTTAATTCAACCCGAGCAAGCAGGCTTGCTCTGGGTATTGTACCCCGAGCACAGGTTGTGCAGTGCCAAATGATCCAATGTACATAGAGTAACAATTTGTTTTTTACTTTGCATACTCTTCGTACACTGGCATTCTGTTCAGAGTAAAATTTGACGAACCGAGTATGCGCGGTGTAAGCACAGCTCAGAAATAAAAACACAGTGTGCAGAGTAAAATTAGTCTGGTTAAATAAAAAAACACAGAGTATTTTTAGACAGCGCACTGCTTGCTCAGGTTGAATTAAAAAATAGGCCCAGTGTCGCATATTTTTCTGAAATGGGTCAACTTTCTGTAGTACGTTGTTTTCTCTTTACATAACCATTTTCTTTATTTGGCAGAAGATAATATAGCTTATAAAAATTATTTTATTGGAAAGGCACACTCTTCTAGATCTTAATAAAAAAGAAACTTTAACAAAATAACTCTTGGCTTTTTTAAATTAATTTTTGGTGGGTGCGCATGCGATTTCACTAAAAACACCAAAAGTGGAATATTTTTTGCACCATCAACAATTCGAAAAAACTTGGGTGATTTTGTTGGAAATGAGCTCCTCTATCACCCTGCTTCATCTGATCCGTCAATTCTGGGACACCCTGTATAGTATAAATGACAGGTCCGAAAATACCATGTCACATCAAAAAATATTTATTAGAAAGTGTTAAGATATAGTACCTCGAACTCAGCAAATATTCGTTGTCCGGACCATCGGCCTATGTCTAGTGATAGCCTAGGAATAGGATAGGAAGATTTAAAATGATATCTGTGATTTTTTTAGAATGTTTATGGGGGTGGAGTTAAGATCTAGTAAGATGAGAAACGGAACTATATCTCAACTCCACCCCATAAAAAATTCTTCTTCCTCCTAGACATAAGCCGATAGTCCGGCGAACGAATATTTACTGAGCTTGAGGAAGAGCTCAACTCCTCTCAATAGAATTTTTTTTAAAAAGTTACACAAATTATTTTAAATCTTATTCTGTCACCAGGCAAAAACCGATAGTCCGACCAACGAATAGTTGCTAAGTTTGATGGATAATTTTAAATCTCGAATTCATAGAAATATTATGAATTACTTATAAGCATAAAATATATCAGATAAAATTTCTGAAAAAAAACGGGGATGGGCAAATTACGTTCCGAAAATTTTTCTGTCGTCATAGTATCATGAAATGCCATTTCTTACTCTCAGCCCCGAAAAATGTGTGTGTCATGATAGTTTTAACTGTCATGACAGTAAATATTTTCGGGGCTGAGAGTTAAAAATGTGACATTTTTCGGGGTTGATAGTCAAAAATGTCATGCTATTAATAGTTAGTGTTGCCACCGCATTTTGCGGGGATGAAAATTAGGGTTCACTTACATATATTTGGCACAAAATTGCTACTAAATTTATAAGTTAATACTTGCCTTGCTAACCTTTATATTTAAATATTAACCAAATACAGTACAACTAATTAAAATTAATATCATTAAAGAGAAACGGACAATCGCATAAATAGTGTATTAAATACCGAATGGTTCCTACCCACACATCACTAATAAATAATATAAATGTGCTGATTACCATTAAAAATTTGGGTTCAAATCCATTTTGAAGTGGTTCCATTAACAAAGGAATTTTGCAGGTTGCTAACAAGAACTAAAGTTTTCAACATTGGCCACATTCTCTACATTGTTGATGCAATTTTTTTTTAGTTGTCTACATACATTGTCTATGCATGTAGAATGTTAATTAACTACGCGGTTTAGACAGCACTGCAAACAACCGACTTCCCTATTCAATTCGACTGAGTCCGTTGCATATTCTTTCTGGCTGTTTATCGGTACTGCAACATTAGCTTTAGGTTTCTGGTGAGAGTTCTCCATATCTTGAATTTTTGATTGGAATCGTTTAACACTGTTTATAAGAATCATTGTTCTTAGAAAGTGTTCTGTTTCTGTGACGATTTCATGCTCCTCGTATGTAATGTTCTCTGTTTTGGTTTTTTGATTTTGTATTAGCAACGGTTGGTCTCCCCAGTATCCATGGAGAAGGGTCGAATTTTCAGATCGATTTTCCATTCCTTTGGCCCTTGCGTCTGGTTTCCAGGAAATAGTTTATTCCCCCCCCCTTCAGTTTCCTTAGGTACCGAGCTTTACCCGATCCGTCACCCCGGGGCGCATTCTCTAGCGGATACACTAGCTGCGGCGGGACCAAATTTAATTAACAAGAGTGTTCGAAATATCCAATCTTCTGAAGTAACCCTAAAAATGTACAAACAATTGAACATTATAATTTTTAAATTTATATAATAATTTATAATAACTATACTTATCTTTGTATGTATTTAATTATTGTTACTCCAAAACCTTTGTTCACAATTTATAAGTTAAAATCATTTATAATGAAATTCAAAATGTCAAATAACATAGTATGTGATTAATACCCAAAATGAATTTATCAAATACACAAGATGTATTATTAGATTAAATATTGTTAAGTAGTCTAGTCACATAAGGATGTCGCTAGCCTACTCCAATTAATTTTAGTACATTAAGATTGTTTGTAGTACAAATGTTAACTTTTAGATAGAATTAGTATTGGTCTGTTGAATTGCTTAAACTAGCTTTTAAGTAAAAAGAGGGGTGGATATATATTTTAAGTTTTTGTAAAAAATTATGTTTGCGATTGTCATTCAATAAGCGATCTTTAAGTTAAATAGTAAATTTATTATAATAAAATTAAAGTACAATTGCTGTATTATTTAAGAAACCATTAATTATATTACTTGAAGATAATATAATTAGAGAAATCTTCGGCTTCTTGGCTTTTTTATCAATCAACTGATCCAGCGACGCGTTTAGTGCAAATTATATTGAAATTTGTTCAAAGAGAATTAATGTATTTAATGCTCTCTGTTAAATTTACTCCCTATAATAATAGAGGAACTGTAAGAATAGTAAAAGCATAAATTTAAAGTGGAATTCAAAGACTTTGACATTCGCCCGAAATTAAATAATACTGCTTTAGTACACCAACAGCCATATAAATACGGCTGATGGTGGTATTCTTGGGATGTCACGTCATATTTAGTTATTTTTTCTTTATTTATTTGAAAGACATGCCAAAGTTAAATCGAAAAGCAAAAAATATTGTTAGTGGACCAAAAAATTATGATACATTATGTTCTATTAAAACGTTATCTTTTCTTACGTATTTTTTGTAGGGTGGACTTTGAATAATTGATGACTGAATCTATCGTATGTATTACGAAAATATTATTAATTTGTTTTTGAAAAGATAAAACTTTGTGTCTATATTATTGAAAGATATTCGACATCTATTAATTTTAATGAAATTATAATCATTTTTCAAAGTCGTGCGACGTACCAACGAGATTTGAACATGGATTTTATGTATCCTGTATCCTCGTTTGTGTATAAATTAATTCGTTCCAAATACGATAGTAAATAAAAGTTTGTTATAGTAACACCGCAAAAAATATTTTGTGTGCTATGTACGAGTATAATATTTTTATTATCTGCTGAATGCTCGTATCCAATATTCACTTTATAGATTATGTGCTATTAAAAAATTGCGATATTCGTTTTATTAGTTTTTTTTTTGTGAATAATATTTCGAGGAGAACCAATGTTGTATAATTAAAATTGATTTTTTATTGACTTAATAATCTGAAAAATATTACATGCAATATATTGGAGATTAATAGATTTATGTCAAACATTTTAATATATGCATTTTGTATGCATATGAGGAAGTATCATCTGTATTGCAAACATTGTAGGATTTTGAACAATATGTACAATAATGAAACGACACATATTTTTTATGTGCTAAACTTTACACAGTTTTATATGCGATGAGGCTGTCAATATTCTGATTCGCATTTTTTATGTATTCAACATAACTGGAATCACAGCGCCCATTTCATTAATAAGGCATTTCTTGACGAAGCACATTCTGAGTTTTAATAAACTGTAACCAAGGCCAATCTAAATAAATCGGGAAATAAAACATAAACAAAAAACTAAATGTGCATGCGTTTTCTATGGAAGATAGCATTACGATTTCATCTCATTTGGACCAGGCAATCAGCAGGATCCTCTGTTTCTACAAATAATACAAATTAATAAAGGAAAATATCTGGGAATTTCGCTGCACCACAACAACATTTAAAAATGCGGGAAATTCATGACGTCATTTACAACCAATTATTAGAGTGAAATAGTAAATTAAATTTTTTAAGAAAATAAGAAAGACAAGAAAAGAATCATTTTTATTCAATGGTCAAAATAAAGTAAACAGTATAATATCCGAAATAAAATCCGAAGCCCCAAAAACCAAAACAAAATAGTTCCATATTTGCAGTGTTGCCAATTTAGCCCTTCATTGCCCTTAGTTTTGCTCCGAAGGGCGATTTAGCACTATTTCAATATTCTACTCCAATTTATTGGCTATTTCTCTAAGGCTAGCTTAGCTTTAATGTTTTTTGTTCCGTCAACAAAAGAAATGAAAACCAATTACTTCACCTCAAAATATGTTGCATGTAATGTAATAAAAAAAACATTATATGAGGTGTCCATTTTCAAAACTGTCTATTCGCAGCTAAGTTATTTTATGGTAAAACAAATATTTGAAAAATACTGTTTTTCTTCGTGTCATTTTTGAAGCCACTAAAAATAAAATGAGAAAAATTGGCTTGTGCGAAGTTTATAGTTAATTTTCTGAAGCAGCTAGAAAATCGAATATAGCTAGTTTTGGAACGAGGGAGTTTTGGAACAGTAAGAAGTGCTTTTAGATAGTTTGGGAAAACTTAATTTGATTGTACACTACATGAAATGCAGTTTTATTGATTGTGTATATTCATACGTTATAATACATAAATTCATAAAATTTTAAAAATTAAAATCACAGAATAAAATAAAATAATTCATACAAATCAAATTATACAAACAAAATAATAAAATAACAAAACATCTTTAGATATGGAAGGAATCCTGCTCTTCATCTTCGTTGTTTGGCAAAATCTAACTCTCATTTGCACCGTTTTCATCAATCACTTCCTTGTAGTATCCAAGTGATTCATTAGTTCTCCATTCTAATCCAAAATGTTTTTTAGAAGTAGATCAACATCATTAAATTTAGCGTTTTTCACTTCTACTCCTACGGGTACTTCAATTAGCTTAATGTCATTCGGAGAGCGAAATCTTTTAAAAATTGATTTTGGATTACATAATTCCATTCGATAGTTGGCTTCACCTTGAATGTAAATTATATTGTCCTGTACACGGTGAAATATAAATTTTTTCATGGAGTAAACTTAAAACGCCAGCTACCTAAGGGCTTAAATAACCGTTCTGCTTCAGTTTTCCAATTGTACACAGGCAGTTCCTCTAAATTGAAAACCGTCCCATGATTTTTAAATATTTCTATATATTCTTCTGGCTGCAAATTAGTTTCTTTACGTTTGCTAATTTTCTCAATCCGTCCAAATACTCGATCGGGAGGTATAAAGGAGTGTCCTGGTGTCGGAAAAGTTATTGTAACTCGTTTGATTTGTTTTGGGGCATTGTTTAGCCATTTGGTGATCATACAAATCATGGAACGGTTCTTATTTTGTCTCCAAAATTTGTGAGATTTAACTGGTGATAAACTGCCGGCACAATTTCATTGGAACCTTTTGGTCTCTTAGTTTCATTCCATGTAAACAAAAAATATTATCCCATGATTGACGAGACTTTGGTGGGCCTTGCCATAATTTGAAATTATATTGGTAGAGTTGACGTAAAAAATAAACTTACTGGTCTGGAATTTTCGGTAGAATCTGATTTTTGTCAAACGAGTATACTACTTCATTGGCGGTATCTTTGCCTAGTTATGCTCTTAATTTATGAATGTGCAATTCAATCATTGATTGTCGCTTCTTTACGGGCTCGGTTGTATTTTTTATAGTTTCCTTTAAACATAAACACATAGAACAAACATCCATTGATGGAGATGAAAACCTTAAATTGAAATGGCTGATAGTTGTGTTATCAATGTTATACAGTTTCCAATGCGCTGTGATGCTCCAATCGCTAGGTAGATACTGCTTAGTAATGTTCGAGTTTCGGCAATAATGTGACTGTAACGTATTTAAATTGCTAATAAATCGAATTACCGAATCGGATTTATTTTTTAATATTTGTGAAAATCTTTTCCCATCGCGCTTGTCATTTAGTATTTCGCTTGTTGCTTGAAAATTTCAAGGAAAAATTTAAATAAAGACTTTATTAAAAAAAATATATGCATGTCAAGATGCAATTAATTCTAAAAAATATTCTGTCAACATCGAGCTGTCGCAGCCATTGCCGTGATGTCCGTAAAACTAGCGAGAGAGACGACCGGTTAATTATAAAAACAGCACTCCAAAATAGACAAAGTTCTGCTAAAGAGCTGCTACATAAATTAAAAGTACATAATATTAACATATCTGGGCGCAAGACGCGATCACGATTGTACTCTGCCGGACTTAAATGTCGCAGACCAGCCGCGAAGCACAGTTTGACACCAAAAATGAAGAAAGTGATACGACACTGTATTGTGGAGGCAGCTAAAATGCCTTTTATGAGTGTGCAAAAGTCCGAATTACCAATCAATATTAACATGCTCAGCTGAAGATTGTGGAAGAGCAATCTCAGCTATTGCAATAAAGGTCTCCATCCTTCTGGCAAAGGAATCTATGGGCAACACATCGCCAGGAAAGCTGCTGAAAGGCTATGGTTTTGCTCCGAAGGTTGCGAGAATTCCATGTCATTGGTACCTGAACGTAATACTTACAACATAGAGGGTGGTATGGGGCAAATTCTAGTCAAGCTGAACAAATATGCAGCAGATTTTTCTGAAATAAAATCGATGATTGAGAGTGTTCAAGCATCCCAAGTATTTATATCCAAAGAGTTGGAAACCCTTTGCAACGATTTCGAAAAGGTAGCTCAATCAAACATGGAACTAATGGTTAGAGTAGTAAAATCGGAGGACATACAAAGGAAGCAGTCGGAGAAGATACACGATTTAGAGTCGAAGCTTGATCGAGTTAACCAAGCCATAAAATTGATTTAATTATCGCAGGGATCCTAAATGATGAAATACTAGCTAGCACCATAGCTAAAGGGTGGTTGAAGTCCTTGCTGTGTCGACTCATCTGCCAATATATCGTTAATTGAATATCTTCAAAACTACAACCGGGCGAAACAATCATCAAATATGACAGGTATGAGAAACATCTTTATAACATTTGAAACTCCTGAAGCAAACCATAAAGTATTTGAAAAGACAAAAGGAAAACTAATTCATCTCAGTCAAATTGGCTTCACGTTGGCTGAAGATAAACAAATATTCTTCCGTGACCATCTCACTCCTTACCAAATGGGATTGTATCGGTATGCACGAAAGTTAAATAAATTTATTAAATCCAACATATTTTTGCGTAGACAAGAAATAGAAAAGATGGCCAAATCACTACAGCAACCCGATCCTACCACGCTTATGGAAGCTAACCACATCACATTAGAACAACTTAACAGCTTTCTTTCATAGTGTTAAATTTTTGTTGTTTTGTACGCAGCATTAATGGTTCACCTAAAATTATAATAAACAACGAGTGTATTGATTATACGGTTGTTATTCACAAAATGTTAACAAAATCGCTTTCATTGTTGTATTCGCTGTTTAATTACAGTGTCACTATTTCAGCACAGTTTAATGGGCACGGTCACGGATAACTTTAATTTTGATATTTGCTTACACTATGTCACTATCGTTGCCGGTTTAGATGACAGAAATTGCATAGTCGCCAATGCAGATTTTAGAGTTTTGTTCTTGAATGCGCAGAGATTACACGACATTTATGTGTTTGTCAATAACTTTGTATGTAATAAGGATGTTGTGGTGATAAGTGAAATCTGTATAGTTGAAGAAGAAAATAGATTCTTTAATATAAAGGGATTTAATTCTTTTTTCGCTAACCGATTAGGAGGTTATGGGGGATCCGCGTTTTTATGTTAAACAATCAATTGAAGCACTTAAATTGTTTGCTATAGATATCGATTACAGGCAGATTCTTGGAATCAAGCTAATCGATAAAGATATAAATTTAATCTCAATTTATAGGTAGATCTCAAAAAAATTCGCTTTGAAATTTTAATACAATTCTTGAAGAATATTTAAGGAAACATCCCCGATTCTTAGTATTTGGTGACTTCAATATTAATTTATTGGATTCATATGACTCTGATGTAAAGAAATATCAAGAAACTGTGCAATCTCTATTGTACCTCTTTCAAAATAAATTAGATAAGAAATGTGCAACCTGAACTAGGAACTCGATTGGCACGATTAAACACATTTTATCCGACATATTTATTTACAAGTACGATTTAAATATTTCTGATACGGCACTATCGGATCATAAGTTACTTTTTTGCAGGTGACAAAAACAAAGATATCAAAAAAGCTAGAACCTTGTAATTTTCTAGTGCTAAATTATGACAGCGTGATTTCGGATCCAGCTTGGGCACACTTATTAACTAATTTAAATTGTAATGATTTCTTACACCAGCTCTTCGGAGTTATATCTCAAAATACAAAAACATTACAAAAATACCGAATAAACGGACATGAAACCTGGTTATCTAATGACATTTAAAGGTTAATGAATGAAAGAAACAATTAAACAATTAAAGAAAAGGCATCCTACAGATAATTACATAGTCCAGAAATACATACACGGTGACATTGAAACACATCTTCCGATTCCAACAATTGAAGATTTTAGATACAACAATTGAAGATTTTCTTTGATCTTAAAGAAAACGCTGCAACTGGAATAGATAAAATCTCTATAAAATTTCTAAAGCATACGTCAAATTATGTCGTACCAGTGATTACAAAATTTATTAATGAATCGCTTGCTTTAGGTACTTCCCCAGTTCCTTGAAACAGACGCGAGTCACACCTATTTACAAGTCTGGTATAATGAGATGGATTTGTCTAACTTTCGCTCAGTTTCCGTACTTTCAAATGTTTCAATAATCATCGAAAAAGTTGTACTAGGAAGACTCAATAACTTTCTAGGTATTAATAGAATTATTGCGAACACCCAATTTGGATTCACTCAGAACTCCAGCACTGCAGCTATTTGTCTAAATTTGACTCACTTCCTAAGTAGAGCCTTTGAAAAACATAAGTACTGTGGTTGCTTATTTCTAGATATACGCAAAGCATTCGTGATAGTAAAAATAGGTGATTGGAGCAGTAAATCTGGTAGGTTTAATAGAGGTGTTCCCCAGGGAGCTGTTCTTGCAGCTTACCTGTTCATTATATATATCAATGAAATAACTTCTCTAATGTACAAGGGAAGATTCAGTTATTTACAGATGATGGGCTACTTATGTACTCCTTGGAAGACAACAGATTTATTGAGCAAAATTAATATATTGCATGTTGCGATATTCTCCTGAATTATTGTTCAAAGAATACTCCTCATTGAGATTGCTCTTTCAACGAGAATTATTAGGTTTAGTTTACAAAATAGTACATGGGTTAATTAAACACAATTTACTGTTAACAAGAATATTGAACGTTAACAAGAATATTGAGACGTCGTTCGTTCATACAAATAGAATTTTTCTCAAGCTCCGCATCAAGAAATAATGTTCTATATCGCGGACTGACTGTTTTTTGTAATGCCTTACATGCTGAAATAAGAAAAAGTGCAACCCAAAATAATTTCACATCGAAAGTTTATAAATATCTAAAAAGTGGAATTAATTAATGCTTCTGAAGCTATAACACTGATGTGACTGTTAAATTTGTTATTAACATTCTTTTTTTTGCCATCTTACGTTTAAGATAGTATTGCAATGATTTTTCTTGTCTAGTATGATAATTTGATACTGTTAAAGCTAGCCGACTCGTTCCAGGAGAAAAAGGTCGATAATGCAGTTTCAGTTGTAACTACTAGTATTTAACAGCCGGAAAATGTCGATAATACAGATTAAAAACAATAAGGATTATCCGCTAGTAAAAGTCGGTAAGACAGATGTGTATACATAGCCAGCCTAAAAATGTCGTTAAATCAGATAAATACATTAGGTGTTAAACAGTAATTTCTTCTTTAATCCAAAATGTTTAGTTCGTTGCATTAAATACATTAAAACTATAATACAAAACCATTTTACCATTGAGACAACTGGAAGAAATATATGAAGCAAACCTTCAACAATTTCAGGTCAATTTTCATGTGGGGAGTCCGGGAAAACTCGATTGAATATATCGCACACACAAAATATGAAAATTTCTAAAAACTGACCGTTTAAAGTGTCAAGGCTGGAAATAGATTCAAATGATTCAAATGATAGGTCAATTTTCATGTTGAAAAAAATTTGTTTGTATCTGCATTATCGAAATTATTTGCGAATTCTAAATTATTTAGGATATTTTAAGGGATATTTGAATGCAATCCGGTAGTTAATCTAGTTAATTTGTTTTTTTTTTTTTCTATTTCGTGTTCGCCCAATTCAACGGTTAAAGACTACTGAATTCTAGAGTTATTTTGAATATAGTTCAAATAACTTTGGTTTCAGAAAATTCTACTGTAAGTTGCGGAGTTGCAGAATGATTAAATTAATAAATGTTTCAATTATTTAGGAAGCCGGAAAATATGAATTTAGAATTAAATTTCAGGAAATTTGCAGATTCTTGTGAATTAATACTTCATTGTAATTGCTAACCGTGTAGTTTAGGATTGTGTTGTCATTTTATTACTAACGACTTTACATAGGTGTCTGTAACGGGTCGAGTCAACCAATTTTGGTTAGGAAGCCGAAAAGTATTAATAGAATTAAATTTCAGGAAAATTCCAGATGCATGTGAAATAATAGTATTTTTTCTTAGGTTGCCGTTTTAAAGAAGCAATTGTTGAAGACCAATACCATCGTTATCCATTAACCTATTAAGCCTTTATCCTTCATCTAGTAGATTAGAATTGTGTTGTCTTTGTGTTACTAACTATCGGCTATACCTAGGTGTCTGTAACCGGGCCGATTCTGTCCCACTTAACTAACCTATCCAATCCTTCGGTTTTGTTATGTGTAAAAAAGGGTGTACGGTGGACCCGGCGTCATCCGGGAACTCAAGCCTAAGAACTTGGTCGTACATTCAAAATCAATCAATCAATCAATCAATCTGCATTATCGAAATTATTCGGCTACCATTCTTAATTAAATTTAATCTGCATTATCGGCATTTTTCGGCTGGGTATTTCTGTGAATTTCTTAACCATTTTATATGTTTTATTCAATCGAGTTTTCCCGGACTCCCAACTTGAAAATTGACTTTTAGTTTTTAAAATGATATTCAATAGAAGGCACTTTATTTGAAATATTATCTGGACATGGCACTATAGATGCATTTCCCATTTAAGCTCCCCAAACATCTAATACTCGTAAAACACTTAGAAAAATTTGCTTCGGGTAATTTGTTTTAAATGTTTCGAATTCAAAATTTTTATTTTAATTTTTGTAGTTGTTTTTTAGGAACAGCAAAATAAAAATTTCTAATATAATTAATTGATTTCCAAAATAATACCCGTATCTGCATTATCGGCATTTGTCGACTGGAGTTTTCGATGAACATGTTACCGACAATTATCGGCTGTCATTTTAGTTTGATTAATTTGAATCTGTATTATCGACATTTCCGGCTAACTTTAATAGGGTATAATTTGATAATTTGTCAAAATTCATTGATATTATGGATTTAATATATATTACATTATTTAACTACAAAAGGAAATTAAATTAGAAAATAAATTAGAATATGTATGTTCAGCTTATTAAAAGCATAACTGGAGTTTCGCTATAACCCTTGATGGTTCGAGGAACTTAAAAAAAAGTTTGCATCTACTGTATTAACATGCACATATTGTTATTATATTGAAGTTATAAACTAGTTGAATTTAAAGAATGTTTTAATTAATAAATAGGTAAAATAAGTAATGTAATTTAACTTGTCTATTAAACAAAAAAAACAAGAACAATTACGCTTGCAATGGGCAAGAAATTTTACGGTTGTACGGTTCAAAGTATCAATTTTTATAATACATTTGATTTTTACAACTCACATCCTCTTTGTAACAGGTAATCTTTAACGATGAGTCCTCACTTGAAACAATGACGAAGAGTGTTAATTTCGTTGGACGAAGACCCAAGGAAGGTTATAGTGATGAAGCTGTACAGAAAAACATTAAATACCACCACAAATAACCCCAAATGGCACCGGACCTCTGTATTTTGTGGAGGGCAGCATACATCAAGTGTAATATAAAAACGTTGTAGAGACTCTGATTTGGCCTTTCATAAACTCACTAAATGAAGAAGAAGGGCTATACAAGATTAAAACACTGTTTTTATCTTTCTCACTGTAGCAGCGGCGCATAGCATACTCCCTTTGCCATGGCCCGGAAGCTCATCCGATCTAAATCCGATCGAAAATGTATGGAGCATATTGAAGAAGGTTGTGTATGTGCAAGAAGTGGTAAAAACTTGTATTTCCAGTATGCCAGCTAGAATTAGTGCAGTCATTAAAGCCAAAGGAGGATTAACAAAATATTGATGTAATATCTACTATAAAACATAAATAAATACTTTTTTATTAGTAATATGTGTCTGTTTCTGTTTTGTTCCTGATAAATTTGAAAAATTACCAAAATCAGAAGGTGGCTCTAATTCAATTGAGTACTGTATATGAAAATTTTATAGGTTCTATTATGCGCCCTAATTTATTGCTCCATTTGTTTATAAACAAAGGAGACATAGTTCTATAATTTTTTAATCTCGTTTTTATACATATCTATGATTTAAAAATATTATAAACGTAAAAAATTACAAATTTCAAAATATTAATTTCTTTACCAAATATTTTAAATTTAGTGGAAAAAAAGCTCGAACAGGGAGGCTCTATTAAGCTAGTTGGCTCGACTGAAACACAATACTATTAATTTTATTTAAAACATTGATTACTTACGTACGTAGCTCCAATTCCATATAATCCCATTAAACCAACATCCACAATACAAATATAATACTAATCTTGTGAATGAGTAAAATGGACGGAAACGTAAGAACTTTGGAAATAAAGTTCGAACCAAAAGCAAAAAAATAGAAACAAAAGTTGTCCAGCATAAATTAAATAAATAAAATAAAACACAAAACTTTTATGCGACAAAAAACTTTCCGGGAGAGTTAAAAAATAAAAACATAAATTTTATGTTTTATGTTTGTTGTGTGTTTATTATATTTGAGATTCGTTAGCAAAACTTCGTTTATGTTTCTTGAGTTTTAATGTTGTTAAAAATGTTTATGTTTATGTTACGTTCAAACCTGTCGCTGTCAATAATTTTAAGCTATCCTTTTAGATAACACATAATGAGCAAGGCTATTTATCGGCCATAATGGAATATGTGCAGGTATAAGAAACTGAGGATTACAAATGAGCTTTCGGTTTATTCTGTTCGTATAAAAAAAAAAGTTTATTGTAAAATTTTAATTGTTCTGTTGTTCTTAACTGACCATTTATGTGTAAAAAAAATACAAAACAACATGACTTGGAATAGTTTTAACTATTATACATTTTAATTTAAATATGTAATTTTCACGGCGTAGGTATATGCTTTTATGCACACACCACCTGCAGTTATGCATCCGCCGGACACAAACCAAACCGAAAACTGTACAATTTCTTTTGTAATTATTATTTTATTTAGTTATATTGTTATAAATGCACATTCAACGTTTTCCGAACATAAAAATGGAATAGCGGTTGTAAAATGGATTTTATATATTTTTATATGAATCCAATGTAATTTCCAACTGCGGTTTTCCAGGAACATACATACACACATAGTAAAAATGTAAACAAAGTTTTGGCTTCGTGCGCTTTGGAAGATTTTGTGTTGGGTAATGCATTGCGTTTCAAATATTTTCTATGGCATTTTCCTAATTATAAAGGAGCAATGTTCAAATTAGAAATGAATTGAAGTTTTAAAAAAAACGATAAATTACCTTTAATTCAACTGATGCCATAATAAATAAATTACGAGTATACTTATATAGCTCCATATGAGGGCCATTTATAATAAGACTTTATGTGCTGAGCATAAAGAAAATATTTTTTTACGAGTCTCAAAACTTATCAAATATATTACATCAAATAGAGCAAAAAGCACTAAAAAACCAGAGTTCATACGATGATATATAAGATTTTTTTTAAAGAATTTGCACTTATTATGTGCTGTGTATCAAAACACACAAAAAATCATATGAATAATTACACCAATTATCTTACGAGTATAGACGGCAAAATACTTTAAGTTTCACTGTGTACATAAAAAACTAATTTATAGCTGTAAGCTTTTTAAAATAACTAATAAAAAAAATTTTTACAGAGCTTTAAAATTCATTTTTTTCGTTACAAATGAATATTTTTTGGAAAAGATGTATAAAGAAATAAGAAATATTACCTTCGAAGTTTGTGTCTTTACCCCACGAAGGACGTTATTCAAATTAATATAATAAAATGGTATTTAGAAAAATTAAAAATTAATTAAGTCGTTTTTGCCTTTATGTGCCGAAGGAGCGCATTATTTATAATTTTAAACAACAAAAGGAGCTACAGTAATTCAAATTGCCACAGAAACGGTTTAAGATTGAAATAGTCAACACAAAAATATTACATACAAATATTAACGCAATACTAGACTTCAAAAGAGCAGAACAACATGAAAGTCCTGGTATGAAGGACAGAGGAAGCTAACGACCAATTTACGGTTCTCCTTTACTAACTACCATAAAGGAATTCTTGGCAATGCTAATTAGAACGAGTTCAACAAACAGTTCTTAAGTGAAAACACCTATGAGAACCTACATAAATAACCGAGAATTTAAGGTTGCTTCCAGAGATTTGCATTCCACCTGAAATATCATTTAAAGAACCAAGATTACTAAATGAGTTTTCCCACATTCAGCAAAAGCGAAAAAATTAATTAAAATAGTACCACTGAAAAGGAAAACGATTAATAGCTCAAAGCAATAAATATCAAGGCTCTAACCACACCCAAAGGTATTGCAAAAGACTACCCAATTAGCCGAAACGATCCTGTAAGGTTTATAAACTGTAAAGGGCAACATCCGGCCAACTAAAGAGAATGCGAAGTAACTGTACAATTGCAAAGATTAAGAAGTAAAATTCGCCAATCGACTCAAAACCCTAACGTTAAAGAGAGAGAATTCCACCTACAAATATAGCTGCCACAACCGCAGTCCATAGAAGCAGAGGGGAGATCCTACTAGATCCTTCCGTATTATAGAAACCATACATGCACGACTAGTAAAACTAAAACCTGTTATAGAAGCTATATATAATCAACTAGAAATACAAGAACCCACAAATGAGCTAACATTAATGATGTACAAATGAAATGAATAAAACCTTTAGTGGGACTCTAGACTCACAGCCTATATAAAGAAAAATAATTATTTAATCCGGAATGTGAGAACAACTGTGAATTTTACTCTGGCAATAAACCTACATATTTTTCTACCGACATACATAAAAGCCAGATATGTTTGAGCTCATATGACCACTCACCCGTTATCATGACTCTGAGTAACAATAATAATAAAAAAATAAAACTATTTGGAATTTATTCAAGAAGTTAATGGAATAGCGAACCCAAGTACCAATTAGAAAAGAGATGCAGCTGAAAGATGAACTAGAAGCAAGCAATAATTATATCCTACAAGCATATTAACTCCTTAAAGAAACATGTATCCTCTAGAGGTCAGTGAACTAGTTAGAGAGAAACGAAAAGCCCGTAAAATCTAGCGGGGGACTCGTGCTACACAATAAAAAAATATTCTCAATCTTCTGTGCAACAAATTAATACAACTTATACGGGAAATAAAAAACCAAAAGCATAAATAAGCGTCTCCGATGCCTTTATGAACTAAAGGATAAGGATTACTCACTTTGAAAAGCAACGAAGGGGTTAAAAAAGAACCAAAATTCATGTGCTACCTATCAAAAACGATGACGGATTCTGTGCTTAAAGTAACAACTAGAAAGTCTTTGTGTTTGCAGCCCATTTGGAAGAAACTTTTCAACCGTTACCGAAACAAACTGCAACAAAAAATGTTTCAGGAATTTTTGATAAAAACTGTCTTTATATAATCAATATAATCTTGTACCGGACAAGTGGTGCAATGGTTAAAGCTTCGGCACTTGGACCGGGAGGTGCTGGGTTCGAATCCCATCAGAGGCTAGATGCAAATCGAATTTTCATCATCGATTACGATCGGTGATGCTAATAAATACAACTAAGACCCTCTGATGGAGTGCAGAATTCCGTGTCACGCGCCGACCCACCTTCCATGTCAATGTACAGGTTGACGTGGAGCTTGCAATGTGCAGGTGGGTATACTGTAGTTGTGTGAGTAGGTGAAGTACGTGGGTTAATGATGTGGAGTGAATGAGTGGTATCACAATGGGCCTAAAAATTGGCCTAAGTGTGCAGTAAGCAACCACCGAAAATATAATCAAAAATCTGCTACTTCCGATTTACAAATGTCCAACAAATTTCGTAATGATCTTCCAAAGATTCATTTTTGGACATTTTTTTTTTCATTTAATTTAGAATCTTTTTTAATCGTTTTTTCGTAAATGCTAAAAGCTTTTCAAAATATTTGGAATAAAACGAAATAGCTACGATGGAAGTTACCACTTCTGGTGGACCGAATTCGGCCGAAAATTACTAGGATCTAACAATTTGCGGAAAATGCTTAAGCATGAAGTCGTCCCGATAAAGCGCAGGTGGATGCGCTATACAGGGGACGTATTTTTGTTAAAAAACAATTTTTGGTTTACAATCGTCATTCTGCATACATTTTTAAAACTGATCTGGACCGGTATCGTTGCAAAACTATTTTAGAATCTTTTGGAAAGAAATGGAAATGTACCGATTGTGTTGCTTGACGTTGCTTGATGTTGCTTGACGAACTTAGTATTATCATCCTGTAAATTGAACAATATTATCATTTTTAATTATGGCAATCTGCTCAAATATTTAAATCATTTATCGAAATCTGGGAGTCAATTCGCTTTCCATGAAATAATGAAAACAAAGTTTTTTCACCATAATTTTAAAATGCACTGTGCGCCATCAAAATTTTTTATGACTAACTTTTGTTTTCATATTTTGACGGAACGTAAATCCATACCAATTATACGCAATGCACAGTAACTAGTAAAATTAAGTATTATAATCATAAAAATTTTGACCTAGAGATTTTTGAAGATTTACCACATAGCTATTCAGATCAGTTTTTCAAAACTTAAGCGGAAATAACGATTTTTTTACAACAAACTGTTACTCTGGAAAAAATTAATCCCTGGGTACAGCTAGATAAACTAAGTAAATTTAATAAATTAAATAAAATAAATAAAATAAATAAAATAAATAAAATAAATAAAATAAATAAAATAAATAAAATAAATAAAATAAATAAAATAAATAAAATAAATAAAATAAATAAAATAAATAAAATAAATAAAATAAATAAAATAAATAAAATAAATAAAATAAATAAAATAAATAAAATAAATAAAATAAATAAAATAAATAAAATAAATAAAATAAATAAAATAAATAAAATAAATAAAATAAATAAAATAAATAAAATAAATAAAATAAATAAAATAAATAAAATAAATAAAATAAATAAAATAAATAAAATAAATAAAATAAATAAAATAAATAAAATAAATAAAATAAATAAAATAAATAAAATAAATAAAATAAATAAAATAAATAAAATAAATAAAATAAATAAAATAAATAAAATAAATAAAATAAATAAAATAAATAAAATAAATAAAATAAATAAAATAAATAAAATAAATAAAATAAATAAAATAAATAAAATAAATAAAATAAATAAAATAAATAAAATAAATAAAATAAATAAAATAAATAAAATAAATAAAATAAATAAAATAAATAAAATAAATAAAATAAATAAAATAAATAAAATAAATAAAATAAATAAAATAAATAAAATAAATAAAATAAATAAAATAAATAAAATAAATAAAATAAATAAAATAAATAAAATAAATAAAATAAATAAAATAAATAAAATAAATAAAATAAATAAAATAAATAAAATAAATAAAATAAATAAAATAAATAAAATAAATAAAATAAATAAAATAAATAAAATAAATAAAATAAATAAAATAAATAAAATAAATAAAATAAATAAAATAAATAAAATAAATAAAATAAATAAAATAAATAAAATAAATAAAATAAATAAAATAAATAAAATAAATAAAATAAATAAAATAAATAAAATAAATAAAATAAATAAAATAAATAAAATAAATAAAATAAATAAAATAAATAAAATAAATAAAATAAATAAAATAAATAAAATAAATAAAATAAATAAAATAAATAAAATAAATAAAATAAATAAAATAAATAAAATAAATAAAATAAATAAAATAAATAAAATAAATAAAATAAATAAAATAAATAAAATAAATAAAATAAATAAAATAAATAAAATAAATAAAATAAATAAAATAAATAAAATAAATAAAATAAATAAAATAAATAAAATAAATAAAATAAATAAAATAAATAAAATAAATAAAATAAATAAAATAAATAAAATAAATAAAATAAATAAAATAAATAAAATAAATAAAATAAATAAAATAAATAAAATAAATAAAATAAATAAAATAAATAAAATAAATAAAATAAGTAAAATAAGTAAAATAAATAAAATAAATAAAATAAATAAAATAAATAAAATAAATAAAATAAATAAAATAAATAAAATAAATAAAATAAATAAAATAAATAAAATAAATAAAATAAATAAAATAAATAAAATAAATAAAATAAATAAAATAAATAAAATAAATAAAATAAATAAAATAAATAAAATAAATAAAATAAATAAAATAAATAAAATAAATAAAATAAATAAATAAAATAAATAAAATAAATAAAATAAATAAAATAAATAAAATAAATAAAATAAATAAAATAAATAAAATAAATAAAATAAATAAAATAAATAAAATAAATAAAATAAATAAAATAAATAAAATAAATAAAATAAATAAAATAAATAAAATAAATAAAATAAATAAAATAAATAAAATAAATAAAATAAATAAAATAAATAAAATAAATAAAATAAATAAAATAAATAAAATAAATAAAATAAATAAAATAAATAAAACAAATAAAATAAATAAAATAACCTGACTTAAGACCGGACTTAAGTCTGCCAGACTTAAATGTCGCAGACCAGCCAAGAAGCACATTTTGACACCAAAAGTGGAGAAAGCACGCCTGCAATAGACCAGAAATTGTACGGTTCAAAGTATCAATTTTAATAATAAATTTCATTTTTACAACTGACATCCTCTTTGCAACAGGTAATCTTTAGCGATGAATCCCCACTTGAAGCAATGACGGAGAGTGTTAATTTCGTTAGACGAAGACCCAGGGAACGTTATAGTGATGGATCTGTACAGAAACAAATTAAACATCACCATCAGTCATGATCTGGTCATGCATCACCCCGAATGGGTAAAATAAATAAAATAAAACAAATAAATTATATAAATTAAAAAATCTAAAAAATTTAATAAATTAAATAAATTTATAAATTAAATAAATTCAAACGTTTACATGCCGCCGTCGTCATCATTTCTGTATGTTTTGTTAATGAGTTTTAGACAGGTGATATTCCCAACTATCTTGGAATGTTTAATTTCTAACATTTCAAAGATGTCTAGATATATATCCAGTACTTTATTTTGCAAGTTTGATTCCAGAAAACCTACCCACATACCAATCTTTTTAAATTTATTAATTGAAATTTGTTGCCACAACCCCTTTGTAAAAGACCCGCTATTTAAATCGCCGACACCAGGAATCGTTCGATTCCAGAACACCTACCCACTTGTCAATCTTTTGAAATTTGTTGAACTTATTTCTTAATCTTCTTTCTTCAAAAATATATTGATCGTGCAACGTTTATTGCATGCAACAAATTTGGGATTTTTTGTGGACATATCACATGAGTCTTCAAACAAATAAAAAGCGCAATAATGATTTTTGTAAATTCAAATGGACATTTTTTTTTTATTTGCATTATAGATGTACGGAATTTTTTGTAAGCGCTAATTAAAATTAAAAAGTTTTGTTTTATATTTGTTTATATTTTGTTTTATTATTAATACATTTTATTTATTATTATATGTAATTATAATTATAATTAAAAATATTCTTGACCATGGCCGGAACCGAACTCGTTTCTAATCCTACTAGACAACTAACATCCACCTCTCTACCATCTAAAATCTTTAAATGTGTAAATTAATTGACTCATGTGCCGTAAAACATAAAAATTAAATTCAAAAACACGAAGTCTATTCGTACGAATGCTAAACGAAAAGTTACTAAATAAAATGGAATTAAAATTTTATTTGTCTGCCATTTTATTTTCTTTCTTTTTTACTCCGTTTATAAATCATACTCGTATTGTTGCAGCTCCAATCAAATTGTTTGAAAAATTTAACTGTAAACACTAAATAGTTGTCCTGCATAATTTGTTACAGTAAGAGTATTGTTTTTATTGAGGATATGAACCAGATTGTGCTACCGCATTATTAAAAATTAAATTCACTCCTATTTTGCTTTTAACGAACTTCGTATACAGTAGATGTATCCTGTTAAATACATTTTATTTGTAATGAGTTTGTATATCTTCAGCAATAAATAATTAATTGTGTACATAAAGTATTTTTGCTACTTGTCTATACGTCTATACAATAAATACGAGTAGACAGTCCGAGTTAAGAAAATCGCATTAACTAAAACGACAATTGTAAGGCGTATTTGTGTAGAATTTTCCGCAAAGAGGAAAACATATTAAATGTCGATTTTAATTGAATGACAAATAGCTTTTGGCCTAATAATCAGAATAAGGATATATTATTGTGCCGACTCAATAACTTTTATGGTTCTACACCTAAAGGCGACAATTCCGTTTAATCGCATTAGCAATTATTATCGATGCACGAACATAACATATAAAATATTTTATCACCAACAAATAAAGCCGAGATGGAATCAATGCGCGCATAAGATATGTTTAATGCTTGCAGCAGCTACATATACTCGTAATATAGCAGACGTATATTAAATCAACTGTCAACATTATATTGTTATTTTTTAGTCGGATATTGATTCATCGTAAATATTTATCTCGAAATACATTACAAAAAATAATAGTTTTGTAATAAGGAAAGCGCAAAACGGAAGCTTATTTCGGACAGAGATATTAAATTTATATTCGATAGCATTTGCAATGATCCTATTTATACATTTTTTCCTAATGAATCATTTGAACGACAATCACGATGACAAAATAATACAATAATAGAAAATTAATCCGGTTATAATGATGGGATGTAGTAATGGCATTTATTCTACAGTGAAATAAACTCGCCATTCCCAATATCATGTTTTTGCAGAAATGATATTTATCACTTGGAATTTATTCAAATTGGTAAATTTAACATTTATTGTACAAACACATAATTCGCTCTGCTTAATATTTTTGTAACGAACCCTTACTCTATGATACGAGCTCTAAACATTTAACTGAAATTGCAGTAAAATGCATCCGGATATTAATACGAATATAGTTGTATGGGTAAATAAGCTATTTAATCTTATCTGGTAGAAGTAGCAAACATTATGAAACCGTTTTTGCTATTCGAGAAATGTGCAGAAAAAATAAAATCATTAAAATATTTTTCTTATAGCCGGGGTAACGTTTAAGTACCACTTCCAAAAATAAAATTTATTTTAATAATCTGCGGTTATAAAAACATCAAAATTTGCTCGTTTAAGTAATTTAGTGGTTACATTTTATTAATGGAATTAATTAAAACATTGAGAATTAGTATATACAGAGTGTCCCAGAATGAATGGATAAGCCTGAAGCACCTTATAGTAGAGATATTGGGCGCTCAAAATAAAATACAAAAAAAATATATCCCAAGTAGTATCTAACTAGTAGTACTATATACATAATTTTTTTTAACAAGTCAATTTTTTCACATTACTTTACATTTCCGATCACCACGGCTACAAATAAATTAAATCCATCGGTTTTTGGTGTTATAATATTCTTAATGGACGATACTAATAGATATGCAGTAAATAGTATGAGTAGCTGTTACACTTTTTTTGAAAAAATCTAAACTTTAATTCTCAGCATGAAATGTTGTAACTAAATATTTTTTTAATAAAAGTTTGGGCGCCTTTGGTGAAAAAAATGTATGAGAACCTAAGTGGCCAACTATTTTAAAAACATGCGTGGTCAATGCAGATTCTAAAATGGTATAATACATTATTAACAAAATGCCACGTAATCGGTATACGTCACAAGAATACGCAAACATGCATTATTATGGTGAATGCAGAAGTAACGCAAATGTAGCTGCAGCTCTTTATAGATAAAGATACCACGGTTGTTACTCTGAAGGAAGATTACCTGGCAGCGGTGTTGGTGGTACTAGCACTGGAAGAGTTGCTAATTTGACACTGAAGAAACGGTGCTTGAAGAAATTGAGCGAGATCCGTCTACCTCTACAACAGCAATAGCACGACGCACTGGAATCGCAAAATCGAACGTGCACCGTGTATTGCAAAAAAATAAATTTCATCCCTACCATATTAGACGCGTGCAAACTCTGGAACCAAGAGACTACTACGCAAGATTGTGTTTTTGCCGACAGATTTTTGAGAAAATCGAACAAGATCCGCAATTCTTTACTAATATTCTATGGAACGATGAATCAACACTGAATATAGATGGATGCTTTAACATGCACAATCTTCACAGCTGGCAACTTTCGAATCATTATCTAATGCGAGAAAACAGATCCCAGTACAAATTCGAAATAAATTATTGGACCGGCATATTGAACGGAAAGGTGTACAATTGGCTCCAGAATGATAGATGACCTGCGCACTATGCACTAAACGTTCGGGCGTATTTGAATTCCACATATTCAGATAGATGGATTGGCCGTCTGTGGCCTATTTTGAGGCCTCCACGTTCCCCGGACCTAAATCCGCTGGATTTTTTTACTGGGGCTGCCTAAAAGAAGAGGTCTACTCTAATCTGATTAGGAGTTTAGAAGAGTTACCTAGCCGTGTTCAGAAAGCTGCTTCAAAAATTACTCAACGGCGTTATGCGCGACTTCTGAAAAGAGCTTTTATTCAGAGATGTCAGGCGTATATCAGAGTCGGTGGCAGACAAAATGAGCATTTACTATAAATGTACGTTGGTTAAATAAAGTATTATCAATGTGTAATGTTCTTTTTTATGAAGCCCTTATCATCAGATACAGTTTAAAACAACAAATAATCCAATTTTTAAAATTTTGTTATTTAATCGAATTTGTTCCTTCTGCATACGGAATATGGCCATTTGAGAAGGAACTCAGCCATTTTTTAACCAATTATGATCGTATTGGGTATACTGGATGGAAATGAGATTTTTAAATGTTTTTTGGAAGAAGTTCTGGAATATGACAAACTAGAACAGAAATTGGGCATTGTGGGTGAAATGAGATTACTAAATAATTTTTGAAAAAGTTCTGAAATATCACCAAATGGATTAAGTTCTTGTATTGCAAGTACCTCAAAGGTGTAAATTTCCGCTTGGTTCGAAAGATTCTGAAGATTTAATGGTCTTAGAAGGCATCATATTCCGTGTTCCCGTGAACAGTTTCCGAGGTCGTTGTTAATAAGAATACTATAAATTTATCTGAGCCCTTTGTGTAGGGTTCATAACGTAATTTTATGTGAGAGTATGAGGTTGGTCTGCCGCTCCACCTACCAATTCCATGAGTAGTGGGTGTTCGAGTGGTTACGTACTGGTGATAGATGTTCAGCATTACCAGAAACATTTTAGCATTAGGAGCCGCTTGCTTCATGAAAAACGCCTGCTTAATACAAAATCTCGTGGCCATATTCCAAAATTGCTTAACAAAATATTTTAAGAATCCCATTCCCATCTAGCATACCCAATCCGATCATAATCGGTTAAGAAATGGCTGAGTTCTGTCCCAGGTGGCCACATTTCAGAATTCCTTCCCAAAATCATTTAAAAATCCCATTTCCATCCAACTTACCCAATCCGATCATAATCGGTTAAGAAATGGCTGAGTTCCGTCCCAGGTGGCCATATTCCAGAACTTCTTCCAAAAATCATTTAAGAATCCCATTTCCACCCAACATACCCAATCCCATCATAATCGTTAACCGATAAATGGAAAATGAAAAATTGTCCGTTAAATCGAGCGTCCGTTAAATCGGGGTCAGTTAAATCGAGGGTTTACTGTAATTTGTTATATTTTAGTGTTCGCTGATATTGAGAACACACCTCACCGTCTTGCTGTATAGCTGGAAGTTAAGAAATTTGAAATTACAGAATCATGAGAAGCACAGAATGTTTAGTTCGACAATCAGTGCCGTAAAATTGTTGAAAATAAACGACAGCTGCGTGAAAAAATGGTAGCTTGTAACACTAGGGGTACCTACACAGAGTATTTCGGCTCCTGGCAAAATGCGAGCAAATAAATATCTCTGGAAAAATTAGAGCGAATATATGAGGACCTGTATCGAACAAGAGTTAGTAGGAGTTAGTAATAAATCTTACTAAGGCCTCACATCAAATACACGAATGGACAATTGAGAAATCCTTGGCTGATGGTTTCTCAGTGTATTCATTCTAATAACCACTATTTAGGCCATTCCCAAACCGGGCGGGGAAGTACTTGGTCCATACCCCAAAGCAGAGGAAGCAGTTGCAGCTTTTAGTATTAAACACGGAGGAACTACTTTTGTATCTAATCTATATGAACTTATCGGTGCAATCTGGGACCAAGGAGACCTTCCCGTGGAATGGCAGACCGCACTCTTATGTTGGCTCTATAAAAATGGAGGAGTCAATATTTTCTGGCCAACACTAGATTTCGAATACTGCACTCTTGATTTCTAAAGCGAAAAATTAAACTTACCGGACTGTTGGTAAAACTGTCTAGTATAATGAAAAAACTTTATGTCCGCTTAAATTTCAGACAAGTAACAAAGTCAACTCTTCCTGGTTGACAATTTAATCTTTAAATTTTTTTAACGAAGTTTTTTCCTGGATAGTCAATTTGCCTGGACTGTAGAAATGCCGAATTTTGATGAAATAAATTTTTTGTTTATTAAAATTTGTCAGTTCCGGTAAAATTTAAAACATGATCTAACTAAATATGTTTGAAATTTAATTTATAATATTTTAGTTTTAGTCATTTCCTCGTAAATGCTTTTAATTTTAAAATAATAGGTTAGGGAAAAAGTTCGTGGCCTATTTTGGGTGAATTTTCTCATTTCAAATGAGAAATAAGTGCCATTTTAACCGATGAGCTTTTGCCATTTTTCTGTTAGAGCCAGGATCCTATTGCTGTAGAACTTCTGTAGTTTAGAGGCGAAAAATCGAGACAACTCATTTTCGCAGTGTAAAACCATTAATATGGTTCTGCATTGACCGGAACAGATGATATTCCGATGGTGCAAGGTCAGGGCTGTATGGTGGGCGCATCAAAACTTCCCAGCCAACCTCTCGGTTTCTACCGGGTCATCAATGATGTGCGTGGTCTAGCGTTATCACGGTGGAACACAACGCCCTTTCTACTGATCAATTCTGGACGTTTTAACTGAATTGCTTGCCTTAAACGCGTTATTTGCTGACAGTAAAGATTAAAATCAATCGTTTGACTCGGTGGCAGCACCTCATGCACGATTCATTTCCAATGCCACCAAACACACAGCATTACCTTTCTTGACGTCAACCCTGGCTTTGACACCGTTTGGGAAGCTTCACCTCGTTTCGTCCATGATCTTTTTCGATAATGTTGTCGCATCTTATCCACTTTTCGTCACCAGTAATCATTCGCTTTAAAAATGGCTCGATTTCGCTCCGTTTCAGCAGCGTTTCGCAGATAGAAATCCTGTCCATTAAATTTTTAACTGTTAATTTATGTGGTATCCAAACGTCAAGCTTTTTTTTGTATCCAGCCATTTTCAAATGGTGTAAAACTGTTTTGTGATCAATATTTAGTTTTTTACCAATCGCATGGCTGCTTATATACCGGACTTCTTTAATTTTCTGCATAATTTCATCGACTTCTCCAGTGGTTGGTCGTCCAGAGCGAGGTGCCTCTTCGACATCCATATTTTCAGAACGAAAGCGCTTGAATCATTTCTTTGCTGCTGATTTTGAAAAACCACCTTCTCCATAAACAGCACCAATTTTTTTGCAAGTTTGACTCGTGTTTTTACATTTGTCGTAATAAAATTGTAAAATCGAATTTTTTCATTATTTATTTCCATGTTTAAAATGTTGCAACTTTTTTATTCACTTCACCGATTTTAATGTTTTGTATGTACAAGTTAAAATATCACCTTTCAAACACACATAAGAATTGCCAGATGCGATCAATGGTTACTGAGATATATGATTGTAAAGCTATCTAACGGGAAAAAGCCACGAACTTTTTCCCCTACCCAATATTTGCAAAAAAACGAAAAAGCTTTGACGAGATCAGCATGATTAAGCACGAGATTTCCCAATTTAAGGAGAATGGTTAGGTATGAAGTTTCATCAGGATTAATCAATGCGTATAGGCTGTACAGGGGTCCAAATTCATTTCATCCAAAAAAACGTCATTTCTAATAAAAGTTTGGAAATCTGATGTGGACCAGTCTCGTTGCAAATTTTGTTTATAATATTTTAGTTTTTGGTTACTTTTTTCGTAAACAAAATGCTTTTCAAAATGTTAGCACAGAAACGAAAAAGCTCAAATGGAAGCTCCAGCCCCCGGTTAACCGATTTCAGTCTAAAATTACTTGGATATCCCAATATATGGACAAAGCTTACGTATGAAGTTTGATCCCGATCAATCAATTCATCTGGTTTTTAATTTTTTCAAAATCGCCATTTTCGCTTGCAGTTTGGAAAACTGATCGGGACTGATATTGTTGCAAATTTAATTTGGTATCTTATAAACCTTAATCTTTTTTCTTGAAATGGTTTTGAATCATCCCAGTGTTTTTCTCTCAAACCGATCACCCACTTACCAGTGTTTCACTTTGTGGTTGATCCTAGAAAAATGTCGTCAGCACAACATAAATATTTACTAGATCTATATAGACTTTTAAAAGGCAGATGACAGTCTCAACCGCAAGAATATTTAGATGAGGCAGGCTCTCATATGTTTCGGAATTTCAGAGAAGCTTGATCCTCTCTGCTCGCTAGCATCAGGTGTTCGGCAGGGAGATTCGCTCGGGCTTTTTCTGTACGGTCTGGTGCTCGAGCAGGTGTTACTAAAAAAATGTATTGAATCTTCGCTCTGCATATTCAATGTCAGGCCAAATTCTTGAATATGCGGATGTTATCAAGCTTCCTGGCCGAAGACATAATGATATTAAGGATAATTTAATAACGATCATCCTCCGCGCGAAACGACTGGGCCTGAAAGTGAATAGGTAGGAGCATCCATACAGAAAATCTCGGAACAGCCGATTATAACTTTGACAATATACAAGACTTCAGATACCTCGGGTCAGGTATAACATCATGTGATGATGCCCAGGCATGATTTTATTAGAGCCTGCATGTCAGCCGAGTATAGAGTCTTCTACGTGCGCGTTGGTCAAGGATATATCGTAACCAAAATATATTTTGCAGTCCTGTAAGCTTGCACTTTACAAGCCACTTATAAAAACAGTGCTAACTTTTGGAAACGAAAGTTGGACCTTGACCACTAACGTTTTTAGAATATTAGTAAAATGAATATCGCATTCGTATGAATTTCGAAATTTTCGATTTTTTGAAACGAGTTCTTGGATATTGTGACATTATCGGAAAAAATCAAAAAATCATGTAAACTTTTCTTAATTAAAGCTACTAAAGTTACGGCGCTGGAGTCAGCTAATTTTTGTATCATTCAGATATAATCTTGTGTCGCTTCGTTTGTCAAGTCAAAGATTTAGCACTTATTTTGTTTTCAAAGATATATTTCATAAATCCACCATGTTGGATCTACTGGAAAATTGTTGGTTTTATATATGCAACCTTTCCTGCAAGTGGCTGGGACGGAGAGAATAATGACATTTCTTGGTCAAAGCGAAGAACTTGTATCTGTAGACAAATCAAAAATATAGAACTTCTCGGAGTTTTCTGCAATGCAATGAAAATCAAATGAATAAAGTATATTTAGTACAAATAAATTTTGCATTAATTTCGTGCGTTGATCATTTTAAGCATTAGGTGCAAAATGAACGAAAATATCAGATGCTTTACTAAATAACCTGCCCAAATATTTTAGTTTGATTTATTTTTTTTAATTGACGTCTCCGGTTTAGTTTTTGTTTCAGAGCGTGGAACACATTTCTGAAAGAAGTGCTGAAGTATAGAAAACCAATATTATTAAAAATCCACAATTTAGAAAATATCTAGATTGACATTAATTAGATGTGAACAAACATCTAAACGGAAATTTTACTGCATAATCATTGTTAAAATTCTGTCACACAGAATTCACAAATCAATCACATCAACGCTAAATACGGCAGAAAGCACAAATATTTTAAATCAGCAAATGTTTAGTTGCCCTCAAACAAAATTGCGTATTCATGTCTACAACCATATCTAAAAAAATAATCAATGATTGTCAAAACCGAAGTAACGTTCAATCATTCCATCCATTTCACATTCATGCAAAAATAGTTAGATGGATTACATTTTGATTCTAATCTACATGTATATGAACATTTTTTTGGCTCTGCTCAATTTTTTTTTTAAGAAAGCACATTTTCCAAATTACAATTCCCAAATATAAAAAAAAAAATATTTTTGCCTTTGCAAATTTTATCATACAAATATTTTATACAGAACAGAAATTTTTGGAATTCCAACTCTTACAGGCAAGAAGCGTTTCTGCTCTCTGTGTTGGATGACATAAGATAAATCTATTTGACAAAGGAAAATACGAGAAATACAAAATCGAACTGAAGATAAATTCAATTTATTTCTTCTTCATTTTTATTACGATTTTTTTTTTGTTCTAAACTGATCCCTCGTAATTTTTTTAGCTGCTGCTGCTGCTGCTTCTTTACAATAATATGTAGGTATGTATGTACTACTGTACACTCCTTTTTGATTAGATTATGTGTACGACGAATAAAAATTAGAAAAGGAAATATATTTGGAAAACAGAATGTTGGAAAAACATCAGAAATAATGGTGTAGATGCTATACACAGTAGTTATATAGGCAATCCGGAAATGAAATCGTTTCATTGGAAAAATGCTAGGGTATATATTTATATATAGAGCATGAAACTTATCCCAGCATTGATTAAAACATACTTAGTTTATCTTATACAATCCAATATAGTTTATATTCGAGCTTTCATACACAAAAAAAATGTAAAGCAACTTCCCTAATGTAATCGATAAATTTTACTTAAATAGCTTTTGTCTTTAAATTCGTAATTAAGATAAGATGAACATTCACATTGTATGGTTTATAATGTATATATGTAGTTTTGTATATATGAATTATTTAGCTCATGATATGCACATAAAAATAAATTCTAAGGTTGATAAAATTTATGAATCGATAAAATTACTTTTATGTAACCCAAGATGAATTTAAGTTTACATTTAATAGGCTCTCCGAGCAATAAAATTGTTGTATAAAGCAATAATATATTTTTTTTGGTTTTCGCTATCAGCTAGACTAATCGCCGTTTTAAGGTTAAAACTTTTGTCATCAATTTATTGCGTATTCAATTGTGCGTTTAAAATATACCGCAGTTCATTATAAACTTTTGGTTCATTCCGCCACATAAAATTATTCTTATCACTTGTAGTACTCGTAGAAGTATTACATATTACGATATCGAGGATATATTTTATTACGTCTTAACCAACTTTCCGTTTCCGTAAACATATACAGGTCCAACTTTGAACTGAGTTTATATTTAGTCCCTGGAACACTGAGCGTCGCTCGGACAAAGTTAGTCGATTTTTTTTCCTTTATTAATTACAACTAGCTCATCTAGCAATTTATCTTTCAAATTTACAAATTTTACATTACTTAAATAATTCTGATTTGTTGGGGTGAAACCCAATGGTTAGTCCCAAAATTAGTTAAACCTATTTAAAATATAATTTTAATTTGGTATGTTTACTAGGTCAAGTGGCCTCGTTCTTTGAAGTCTGCTTTCAACGACAGGGTTATCCATCATATGGCGAATATAGGGGTTTACATGTTCCTGGAGCCTTATTTCGTGATGTATTCCATCTGTAAGTCCTTGTGAAGGTCTTCATTTCTGGTGTACCACGGAGCATTTAAGATGCTATGGAGAACCTTGTTTGAAACGTCTGTATCATTTTGGCGTTTGTTTGCTTAGTACATCCCCAGAGTTGAATACCATAGGTCCATATCGGCTTCAGTATTTGCCGATATAGCAGCAGCTTGTTGTATATTATAAGCTAAAAGCCTCTACCTATGAGCCAATACATTTTTCTGAACTGAATATTAAGTTCTTCTTTTTTCTTTTTGACGTGTTCCATCCACTTGAGCTTGGCATCGAGTGTCATGCCCAAATATTTAGCTTTGTTTGCATATGGCACCGGTCGTGAGTTAATTACTATCGGTAGATGGGAAGCCTTTTGATATGTAAAGTTAATATGCGTGGATTTCGTCTCATTAAGCTTGATTTTCCAGCGCTTAATCCAGTTACAAACCGCATTGGTAATCTTCTGGAGTTTGCTCGTTGCATCAGCGACATTACTTCCAATGGCCATGATTGCTGTGTCATCTGCAAAGGTGGCTATGGTTCCTACATCTGTAATTGAAATATCCCTTGTATATAATAAATACAGGATTGGTCCTAAGACACTCCCCTGTGGGACACCGGCAGAGATTTTCTTTAGTTCGGAGTATTCATCCTCTTATTGGATAAATAAGATCTTAGTATGGCATAGAATTGCCTCGGCAGATCTCTATGCAGCTTGAATTCCACTCCACTGTGCCAAACTTTATCGAATGCTTGGGCGACGTCCAGAAATATGCTGGAGCATACTTTTTTGCGTTCTAACGTTCGTTCAATCACGTTGGTGATTCTATGCACCTGTTCAATTGTGGAGTGCTTTTCCCTGAATCTAAATTGATGTGGAGGCATTAGTTGTCGGTCCTCAATTATTGGTTTAAGTGATTTTAGTAATAATTTTTCAAAGAGTTTTGACATAATTGGCAGCAATGAAATTGGCCTGTATGATTGTTTACCTTTAGGAGGTTTATCAGGTTTTGCCATCATGATTACTTCTGCTACTTTCCATTACCACGGAACATATTTTAACCGAAAGCTTGCATTGAACTGGTAGAGCCTTGATTATTTGACATGTAATCAAGTCACATCCTGGGGCTTTTTTAACATTCTTGTTGCTCTTCACTTCTTCTTTTAATTATTTGAGAGTTACTGGGCGTATATCAAAATCATCTAGCTTTTGGATTGACATTATATTTTCATTGGCCGTTTGCCTTGGTAGTGGTTGGAAGTATCCTCGAGATACTCCGCAAACAGATCTGCCTTTTCTTTAGGACCTTTTGCCCAGGTTCCATCCTCCTTTTTAAGTGGAGGCACTTGCATTTTAATATGTTATTAATTTTTATTGGTTAAGGGTTAGCGACCAAACAACGAAAACTAGTTTCCAATCCTATCCAAGTGATTACAATCATCATTTCCAATGACACCTTTGGATTCCATATGCAAAAATAGTTATAGAAAGTTCTTTGTACAGTTATACGTGTACTTTTGTTGCTGCAAAAATATTAACCAGTTATATAAAATTAGTATATTAAGCAACTAAATTATTTTAGGTGATGCGTCATTCAAAATATCTATACATGGTAGGTAACCCGAAATTTGTAAAAATTTTGATTTGTAGCACGTTTCTTGAGGGAGTTTATTATTTCAAGTTTAATTTAGATTCTAAATTTGAACGTCACTACTTATTAACCACTTCCAAAAAAATTCATCATATATATATCTCATCGCATGTTTGTTATAAAAAGCTAAAAATAAACCATCATTAATAAAAAAAAAATTATTTTCGGGCATCCATAAGAATCACATCCGACAGACTCGACATAATACAAAAACACTGCAAATAAATTATTTCAAATTGCTAAATTTTTAATTTCGTTCCAACTCGTTTCAGTTATGACACATTTATACGGCAGCAGCAGTGGTACAGTGGCACAGCCAAACAAAAATATCCAAAGCATTAGCAATTCCTATCAGTTACTTGTTTATAACGAGAATAAACGTGTAAAAAAATTAAATTACATTTCATGGCTTTTTATTGATAAAAACAAACTTTTATAACGTTCCAATCTCGAAAAGAAAATAATATCGCTACATACATACTACGTATCCAATATATATGGGCAACATATTTTATGAGCTTTGAGGGTAAAAAAAAAGTTCAATTTTTTATAATCAATCATATGAGTATCATAAAATAATTGAGGATTTTTTCTAAAAATTTATGTATTTTGACCGCATAATCCACAGTTTTTATTGTTACTTGTGAAAAACGACCATAAAAAGCTCAAATATGTGCAACGGAATGAATTTATAAAAGCTATAATAAAGCACACAAAAAATATAACTTTAATTTTTATTTGGAACATTGCGACTAGACACTTTTTGGGGGGATTTGTAAAAGCTTTATTTTTTTATAATATTAGTTACGTAATTCTTTTTTGTTGTCATTTTCACTTTAATGTATCAAAAACGTTAAACGGCGAAAAAATACAAAGAGCACACAAATGAAAATTGCTTTGTCATATCCAGATGACAGAAAAAAAAGAACGAATGAAGGTTTTTTTTATTTCTCTGTGTACATTTAAAATTACAGTACATGAAGAACGAGTATAAAAACAATTTATTTTAATCGTACCCGTAAGTAAAGTCATGTTGCTAAATACATGTTACAGTGGTTTTTCAATTTATTTGCTTGGGAGTGCTTTGAAAACAGTAAACCGCGCGTGTATAATTTGGTCGACGCTTTAAACGTCATTTTCTATAACCAAGGCCGAAGAAACTACAGGCCAGACTGTACACTAATAAAAATTCACCGAGCTTTCAATACGCGTACCAAAACGGAACATAAACTTACCCTTACAATTTATTTGTTAAAATTCGTTACAAAATGATTGAATTACACCTGGTTTGAATTGTATTTACTTCATCATTTTCAAACAAATTAAAAATCACATTTGAATGAAAAGTAATTTTATTATGAATTTGCAAGAACAAGCTTTCATTTAATCAGAATAAAATATATAAAATCGTGATAAAAGTGTACAACATGAAAACCACCGAAAATAATAAAAAAAATCTAAATTACTTGTTCAACAATACCGGATCAGGTTAATTGGGAGATCATAGTGGTTTTAGTAAACATCAGTACACCAAAACTGGCAGTTTTGCTTTTTTGGTTTTTCCATATATTTTGAAAAGTATACAGCATTTACGAAAAAATGATTAGAAACAAAAGATTGTAAATTCAATTCAAATAATTTTTTTATCAATTTTCGTTTCCGGTAAAATTTAAATATGATCTAAACCATTTTTGTTTTCTCAGATGATATTTAAATTTTACCGGAAATAACAATTCCTCAGGAAGGAGGATTGACTAGTCGAAATAAAATTTCATACTAGAACTTTTCCATTAATTGGAAGATCCTTACGAAATTTGGTGGAAATTTGTGTACGCGAAATGAATTTTTTACATTTTTCAAACGATGTTGAAAAGTTTAGTATTTACAATAAAAAATAAACAATTAAATGATTTAAATAAATTTAAAGAATATTTACCACCAACAAGGATGGTACTTGTTGGTTTGCAGAAATTTAAGCAGGAATAATGTTTTTTGATTATACGAGTACAAGATAGTTTTACCAAAAATCATATACGATTAATTTTACGCTTTAGAAATCAGGTGTGGAGTATTCGATATATATTTATACATTCGTGGTAAACGAAGTCGGGTGTTGGCCACAGCACATTCACCATACCATTTTTTTTTGTTTTGCCGTTATATATGTTGACGCCCAACATGGGGCTGACAGCCTGGCTTGTATTTAGTTTTTAACAATTTGTTCGGCTTTAATAAGGTTTCTCAAATCCCAGATTATTATTCTTTGATTTGTCTGATCTTCTGTTCAAACTTTTGTTAATTGGTTTTTGACATAACCCTACGTAGCTAATTATTTTATTTCAAAGGATTTCACTATAATGGATGCGAAACATTTAATATCTGATAAAATGCGTGAATTAGAGAAAACAGTCGATGATGAGACCAACCGCCGTACAATTTACTATGGATAGAGGAGGTTTTTGAATATGATCCGAGCGCACCAAAATTTGATAGCGAAGACCAATCGATGCATCATCGATTGAGGAAGTTTTTGTGTATCGTCCGAGCGCACTGATATTGAATAGAGGAAATTTGTGTGTGTCGTTGTTTTGGTCGAGCCAAAACACATACGGATGGATGTGTGCGTGTGTGGGTGATGTTCAAGTGGGAACTGGTAGAATTTGCAAGCTCGACCTATACTAGCTAACGCGTTAGTGACTTTGATAACTACTAAAACCACACGAGCAGATTCAGGGGAACGGATGTTAAAGCATGGTCGAATAAGGCAATTGTTACGTCAGGTAAACAGTTTATGTAGCATTATAATTTTGGTTGATACATATTCATTAATAAAAGCAGTAGTTTATTTTGAAAGTTATATTTATGATTGCACATTTCATTTAGATTCCAATACTAAATTAAGTATCCCAGTAACTAAATTTCATTTTGTTCTTCCTTTGTGGTAGATTAATTGGGTGTCGTTCGCAGCCATTGCGAGACCAGTTAAAGTACGAGCGTTTACGATTATGTATTTTAATTTTTTATAAAACAAATTGCAAATGTTAAATTATAACATTTAGGGAAAAAGCTTTCAAATATTTTTTGTACACGCTACACACTGAATAACTGGACAACCTTAAATCAAATTTTATCGATCAACAAAAAATTACTAAAATTTACATTCACAACAGTTTTCTAGCTCTACTATATAGATGACTTGCACTCTATGTCTATCTTCCATTTTATAAATTTCCAACAATTGGTAAAAAAATTGCCATAATTTCACAAACTATATGTAAGCTCTGTAACTGTAAAACTTCCTACTTCCTCCTAACTACTTATATGTACTAAAATGGTACTCACAAAATTTTACTCGGCCCTATAAATGTAAATTTTGTTCTATAACTTTATATAGTTCATTTGATTACGTAAAGTTACACATCAATATTTCGAGAGCGGATAACTCAAAAAATTGTCATTTTCTGGAACAGTTTGCCAATAGCATCTCTATACCAACAAAACTTGAAGCTAATGCCAATTGTGGCTTTTGAGCTTTTTAATAAAACGTATTTGTTTAAGTTTTTGCTTTTCTCACATGTGCCTAAATGTTGATAATGAAAAACACCGGCCTACAGTCAAAACAAATAGTTTGGCTACGTTCAACTTTAAACCGCAATATACCATCTAAATAAAAAATTTCTGCGTGTTGCATAGCTTCATGACATCATAGTCACTTACTGACGTCAAAGGTGGATCGGTCCATGAGTTATGCACTTCGACAGAAATCGTAGTTGTGTTAATTCACCGACCGGAATCAGATGATGAAAATATTGCAATTGTCAACCTCCCCTGCATGTTATCCGAATTTGAAACAATTTCCGATCCAAACGCCACAAGCGCACTTTACCATTTGATCGACAGGACAGCTTGCCGTAATGTTTCTCTTTCAATGTTGCCTAATTCAGTAGAAGCATGCCTCTCGTCGAAGCTTTGATTATTATATCGCACGAACGGTTCACCCTCACACCGTAGTTTTCCCTATAATGTTAGTTTGACATGCAATGTTAGTTAACTACACAAATATATGTTGCGCAGAAATAAACAAAACTAAATATTTCATAATGAATTTCAATTTTTGAGAATAACTTATAAAAATATCTAAATTAAAAGAAAATGAAATCGTTTTTTTAGGATATCTACCCACGTACTTTTTATAAACAAAATCATTCTGATAAGCCAGATGTGTTAAAAGTTCTATCTTTCAGTAGTAAACAAATTTACAACAGTCACGGTGATTAAGCCGTACTGTTGCAAATATTTATGGGAGAAAATACTGAGACAGAGTCGTTGAGCGGTCATCTCTAGCGCTGCTAAGGCTAAGGAGTCATGGGGTGTGGTTTTCAAAGGGTGACTCTTAAATAAAATAAATTAAATTGACACAAACTATGATAAATACGAAACAAGTGGAAGACGAAAGAGAATAAGACTATTGAAATTGACGACAATTGACAAATCGCTGTTGAGTATCCAATTTTTCGTGGAAAGCTCAGTTTTCAAGATTAAACTTAAGATAAGTTTACGCTCTAAAACTGCAATAACTCAACAACGATTTGCTGTACATCAACTTCAATAGTCTCATTCTCAAGGTTTATAAATTCTCTACAAAATAACTTATTTGGATTCTTGAATGAAACACCAAGAAAGTTCGTTGGCAGTCTTAGAGTTTGTGATTTTTTTCTCGTTAAAAACATTTTTGTTTGACGCAAAAAAAATCATAAAAAAACAAAAATAATAAAAAACGGACCCCAGCATGGGAAAGTAGATCAAATTTCCTACATTTTCAAAGTAAAAAGCAATTTTCTTTCAAAATGTAAAATTTTAAACCGACATTTCCTCAAGATAAAAAGTTCTAACAACATATATAATTTTAAAAGATTTTGCAACATGAATCCGCTCATGAAATCGAAAAACGTGATGAACGACGAATTTCACATTGAGTGTGAATTGCGTCACATTACCGGCCACCTAGCAGATAAATTCCGGTCTTAGATGAACGTCTAGAGGAAGAAAAAGAAAATTCCGACCTAGCTCCTACGGATATAGAGGTACTAACTGCACATTTACAGCAAGCCGAACTCTCAATTTGCATTCTTAAGTTACAGAATTTGCAATCTGGCCTACTAAATACAATTAAAGCGTCCACTATTAACTTATGTGAAATCGAATGTGATTACTCCCAGTAAGTTCACATATTAGGTAGAGCAAAACTGATTTCTGCTATTCCGTCAGTTAGATCTGATGCCGAAAAATTAGCTCAGCTAATCGAGAAGTTATTAAAAATGTGTGATAAAATTTTGAATAAATTGCAACCATTAACATTGATCCTTCATTTGTGCTAAATTCATTCATGAATATCAATTAGGAAGCTACAGCTCGATTAGTACCTGTAAGTCAGGTGATGACTCATCATACTTCGGACTTTGTGAGTACCGTACCTGCATAAACTCACCAAAGATTATCTAACCTAACACCGTCTAGTTCACCCATTTCCATAATTACAAATAACCCAATAAGAACCCTTCAATTTGCTGCTTCCGGACCAAATATAAATAAAAATATGCCGCCAATAGGTATCTTCGGGCTTGAAACAAATATAATTTCTGCTGTAACCTGCACCGGTACACAAAGTTATGTCAAGACTGGTCCCGGTTAATTTTTGGTCCTCATACAATAATACCTAATAACCTTCCTGTTCAATTTTATAACTATTTTCAGTTTCATATTTCTCATCTTAGAGCACTGACTGTGCCTAATAATACTCCTAATCATCCTAATTTTAAAACATCAGATGAACAAAACAATCAATTAGATGAATCAGTACCCCAAGCCATGAACAAAATGGATAAATGGTGGTTATCTTTCAATAGCACGGATATGCTGGTGGAAATATTCATTTTCCAAGTTGAACATTTATCGTTCACAAATAGAGTTCCAGAACAACAACTATAGTAAATGCATTGCATCTCTTTTTGAAAGGTGTTGCAAGAGATTGCACTTGGCCAAACCTAAAAGAGTATCGACAATCGTAACCAAAAATTTAACGAAAGCTTCATTGAACTTTATTATTCTATTCATGAATTGACCCAACCACTCGGTAGTCCGTTTAACGATAAAGAAATCTTAGAGATCCCAGCTGGTCATTTTATTAATACTGCATCTGGTTTATTAGTATTTGTACAAATGTAGAAGATGTTTGGATAAACGCGGATTATGTCCCGGAACAACCACGATTTCGACCACCTCAGAACCCGAGAATAAATTCTTTTTCATATAACCAATCACATTCTTATAATTAACTACCTCCCAACAGTGAAGCAGAAAATTAAATTATTTCAGCCATCCAATCGAAGCCAGATTCCATTTTCTCACAACAAGCCAAGATTAAATTGTTGGAACTGCAAGAGAAAAGATCATTTTTGGTAGCACTGCGATGTCCCTTTCAAATTGTCTATTTTGGTTGCGGGATACCGGCTAATGTTGCCATAATACCGTAGATACCGTGAGGGAAACGGGATACCGGGAATGGATCGGGTTGGGTCCCACCATTCCCAAATGCAAAATCAGAGACACAACATCAAACCGCCTTTGGATCAGTCAAATCATCCATTTCAATCAATCTAAACTACATCGTTTCTTAATCTTCCACATACGAACTGCCGAAGATCAACTAGTACATATCAAAGTCAGATACTTCGATCCATATCATATTTTTGTTTTCGATGCAAACTTCGTGCGCAAATTATCGAATTGCGGCACGATTCGCCTCAAGCTTGTGTCAATATTAGGCCATTAGATTGTGGTGGAGATGATTTCACTAAGAAAAATAATTTAAAATTAATTAAACTGTCGGGTTCAGTGTTGGGCATTTTACATGTAAAAAACGTTATCTACATTTTTATGTCAATATCGTAAATTACATAAAAATTTGTGTAATTTACATAAAATATGTAAAAAAATAGCTCAAAATATTGCATAAATGTAAGAAATGTTTGTTTATAAGGGTTATACGTATCATAAATATCAATCAACAGTTCATTTAGACGGTCAATCATGATTATTTAAGACTTTTAGTTATCTACAATCACAATAAGAAATTAATTTCTGTATCTACACTGCCATCTGTGTTTGTCTTAAACAAGCTCCAAAAACGATTACTGACATCGTTAGGTTTAGTTCTAGCTACAACTGGGAAAGATAATAGTTTTCCATTAAATCACACGATTTCTTCGTAAATGTCAAACAGTCGAGTAAATGTCATCAAAATGTCAGTAAGTTAATATTTGTCCACCACTAAAAAATGCATACAGTGATCCGTTTATAGTAATAATTATAGTAATACTTATTCCACAAAAATGGACTTGAACACGCTGTTAGAACAACAAGAGCGGTAGCAAACAAAATTCAACAGCTTCATCCTAACTACAAAAAAGATGGAAAACAACGAAAAACCATCCGTTACCTCGAATCAAAAATCGCCACATTAAAGAGTCTGTATCTAGAATACAAAGCCACAGACCAAATATTAATATCGTCAACTAATCCGCCACTTGAGCAAAGTCATCAATACTTCGAGTCCAGGAAACATACTGGAAAAACTTACAAACCCTTCATTGAGGAAATGCGCCAACGACTCAACAGCGGTGCACCAAACACTCCGAATGGACAGCAACAAGGAAAATCATTCCACTTTTCGTCAATCGAAACAGAAGGAAACGACTGCAACAGAGACCAGTTAAAAGGTACCTCAAACAACAAGGTATCAAATTGGAAAGCCTGTGGAAAAAATAGCAGCCTCGCAAAAAATGGGCAAAAACGGAAGCGTGCGCTAAAACTGACACTGATTCAAATGGAAAGGCTAGATTTTAGGAAAAAATGTCACTAAAACGTTAATTTCAAAAAGTGTCACTTGTCACATATTTAGAGCTCATCAATGGGAGCAACTAAAGGAAATCTGCCATCTCCAAGGATGCAACCGTCAAGGCCATTCACTCATACTGGCGTTGATTATGCAGGTCCACTACAGTTAAAAACGAGCAGAAGTAGAGGATATAAAACTTATAAGGACTATAAAGCGTTTTTCATCTGTTTTGTTTCATCTGAAAGCAATTCACATAGAGGTAGTAACAGATTTTACTACTGATGCATTCATTGCAGCTTTCAAGAGATTCAGCTATAGACAAGGATTATGCAGTGGCATGTACAGCGACAACGCAACAAATTTCATTGGAGCCAACAATCAGCTGAAAAAAATGAAAAAAGAAGCTCTAGTGGACTTTAACAATTTTCAACCACCAGCATCATCTCACTTTGGTGGATTATGGGAAGTCAGTCAAAACCCACCTGAAGAAGATTTTGGGAAATGCCACACTGACCTACGAAGAATTGACAACCGTTTTAAATCAAATAGAGGCAGTGCTAAATTCTAGACCCCTATGCCCAATAACAAATGACATAAATGATCTAGAGGTACTCACACCAGGTCACTTTCTAATAGGCTCATCAATAACAACAGTACCCGAAGGTGATCTAACGAATTCAAACATTAATGGACTGTCAAGGTGGCAGTTACTGGAAAAATTAAAACAAGACTTTTGGAAGAGTTGGAGCAACGAATATCTTCGAAGGCTACAACAACGTTCAGTTTCATACGAAGCCACAAATCAACATAGCGGATCTCGTTCTTCTAATAAAGTTAATTTACCTCCTTCTAAATGGATGCGAGGTAGAGTGGTTGAAGTACATCCAGGAACAGATGGGCATGTACTAGTCGTCTCAGTACGCGGCGCAGGAAATTCTATTTACAAAATGGTCATCACAAAACTCTCAGCTCTGCCAAAAGAAGAACTACTAACAACAGATAGGCGCGAAGATGTGGCCAGCGCCTAAAATAAACAACCGAATTTACATAGACAAGTGACAAGAGCAAACACCAACCCAAAGCTGTTGCTGTATACACTCTCAATAATCTGCATGCTGGGAGCGGTAGTAGACCAAGGAACAACAATGAAAAACAACATATCACGATTCACCGCTCATCCTGGGATTTACTTTGATAAAATTGATCAAGGTAATCTAATCAACGGTGAGTGGAAGATTATAACGTACTTTAATCTTACACAATATTTGGCTGAACTAGACTATCTAGAAAACTGTACTCATCAGCTGGATAGATTATGCATAAACGAGACTAAGCATGGGGTTATGCTGATAGCTTCGCCCACACGGATACCATGAAACACTGTGAAAATATTGTATCCCAAATAAAATCGTCCCACATTGAGTTAAAGGAGCAAAATAATATAATAAACTCTTTAGGTGAGAACAAAATTGATGACCGAAAACGGTCTCCTATCGATTTTATTGGCACGATTATGCCACTGATCAATTTGATTAAGCACAATTATGAAGAAACCAGTCGAAAGTTCGAGACATTCACAAATATTCTGGGCAATATAATGTATCATGAAGAGTTCACTGATTTAGCTCTTCCCACTATGATGGAAATAATCAAACTCCGTACGCTTTAATCCACAATAATCGACACTATCACAGAGGTTCTTCAAAAAAGACTAGACCCTCTCATACTAACACCGCACCAACTCCAAGGGCAGCTCCGGCAAATCATTCAAGGCCTGAAACCAACCAAGACATATATGCCTTTTCGAACCAGTGGCATAGCTACCATTTACAAGATAATTCAAACGAAAATACTAAAAATGGGAGATATATTCATATTCGAAATCAAAATTCCACTGGTTCAGAGGGCACAATTTAATTTATATCAAGTCATACCAGTGCCTACCGTCTTTCAACGGAGAATATCTTCGCAATATTAATCAACCACTATAGGATTATAACACAAATACAAGCAACTGTGAAGAGCAACTACTCTAACGAATTAGAGATCTCTCAACAAGCTGTCAAACCAGCAAAATGAATAACACAACACTATATATCCCCCTGCGTAGATACAATGCCTGGATCTTTGTGATGATATCCAGAACGCCTTGCAACCTCATATGCAAAAACGATAGCAGTAGGACAACTGAAACAACCACTATTTTCATTGATGGAGCTGGAATTCTGGAACTTCATCCAACCTGCATCTTGAAAGGAGATACAATTACAGTGTCGGGATTTATGACATCCAGCAGTAAACTCGAAATATCATTTTTGCCACAATTTAATCTAACTGATTTGATAAACGAAAACCACAAGACAAAGATTAAATCTACAACAACATCAACATTATCGGAAATTGAAGTTATAGAGACCTGAATTCAGCACCTTGTTCTTCCCAGTAAATCTTGCGGTTATTTCTTGCATAATGCTTAGAAAAATAAAACATCATGCAGTCGCCACTCAGCAGACTGACCCACTGCCGGATGCAAAAGGGCCCGGGAATACGTTGTGAACACTGCACATCCGGATACCATATACCGCCGGATATAATTTAATTTTAATTGTAATATAAACACTTTTGCTATTTACTTACTTTTGTGTTTTTTTGTATGTAAACTACTTAGGAAGCTGTAAATTTTATATAAAAAGAACTTTAATGTAATAAAAATGCTAGAATAAAGTAAAAATTTAACTTAAACACTTGTTCTCATAATAGGCCTCACCGCAGTGGTAAGCTATTATTAAGTATTATATTAAAGACATCAGACATAGCTCATGCGAATATAACCGCAAGCTGTCAGGAGCCAAAACAATTTCGAATGATGATTATTACCTTATTACATACCGAAATCATCAGAAACCACCATGAGACTCAAAGTCGGAGGAGGAAATTTAATTCAACATTCAACTCCAGTAGTTGAAAAGCGAGTCCCGTTTATTTCAACACCCATGCAACCCATGAAATTTAGAGCATTCCATCGTCCACCAATAAAAAAATATTCGCATGAGCTATTAACATTCACTCAATTTAACCTCATCCTATATGGCCACCGCTGTTAAGACACATTCAAAAGAAAGAAAAGCTACGAGAGTTGGAAAGAATTGCGTCTGTTGGTGGAGATGTGCCTTTTGATACGGAGATGTTAATGAACCAAGTAGGAATGCGTTCGAAAATTAAAAGTTATAAACGATAACATGGAAAAGATTCGAGTCCTCCAGAGTGCAAATACGGTGAAGTTGCGTTTGTTTACACAAGTTCCTTTTTGGGAATACTTCATCCTGAACAACAAACAGGCTATTGAAAATAACATCTATCGAGCACTATCTTCGGCAAGAAAATTAATTATGCCAGCTTTACCAAGCAATAATTTTGAATTTTTTACAGGTGGATGAGGCAGTTTTATTTTTGGTGGTGTTCCAGTATTTTTTTGGATCTGTGAAATAACAATCATAAATACCTTAATTAAATTTTAGCAATGAAACAATTAACTTACTTTAGATGACATTTACGAACAGCCTGTATATAGTGGCCAGGATGAAGTGTTCCCAAAACGAAGCTTGTGTGAACAAACGCAACAAATTTATTTTTCTTCACCAGTAAATTATGGGTCAAAATATTATTCGATTGTATCAGCGACAATTGATAAGAATAAAATAATCTGGAATGTATCAAATTTAAAATACAGATATTATCAATGCTAATACTTACGGTTTTCTTGATCAAAACGGTGTTATGAAACAACACAAGAAAGCTTATAACCTCAAATTTTTGACATATTCATTTTTTCTTGTTTTATTTTCAACGTTACACTATGAATTTTTACAATAATTAAATAGTTATTAAATTATATAATAGATGGCGCGCTTGCCATGAAAAAGTCTATATTTACTTTACATAATGTAAAATTGTAAATTACATGTAAATTACCGTGTAAATTACATCGTGTAATATAGGTGCCCAATAATGGTCAGGTTATGTACAAACTGCATGAAAAGTATCGTTCCATCTCTACAACAAAATCGTGATGATTTTTCGGATACCTTCAATTTTCGTCCTTCTTGTTGTTGAATTGTTTTTGAGGTTGATAATTTTCCCAACATTCCTTTGACAAATAACCCCATCAGTCCTGCTTAAATACCACATTTTAACTGTGGAGTAACTTCTCGGTTCAAGCAATTATTGATCTTCTACCAGACTTCCAAAAGCTTGGGCTTGGTCGAACTCTACTTTTAACTCATGGCATTGTTCCCGGAGACACAGTTCTAATTAAACAACGGTACCACCCTATTTCACCTGCTTGCCAAACTGGTTTGAGCTACTTGGCCACCCTCCTTACACACCAGATCTAGCCACGAAATTTGCACTCGAAGGACAGACCTTCGTAAACAACTATTTTGCAAAGAATCGGGAGCATCGTTGAGAGAAGTGTGTAGTTTTACAAGGAAACTATGTAGAAAAATAACAAAAATTATATTAAAATGGCCTGTATCTTTGTTACGTCGGAAACTTTTCAGATAACCCTCGTCTTCATTCGATTTAGGAAATTTAAAAATAAAAAAAATATTTTTCGTATGCTGAGTAGCTAATTTCATAACAATAATACCACAAAAATTTCAACTCAATTTGCAGCACATATTAAATTAAAATAAATAATACTTTTAGATTGATGATTGGTAAACCATCAGTTGCAAGATACCTAGCTAGGTACTTCTCTCTTATGATTTTTTTATATTTCCAAAAGATATACAATTTTAAAGATTGAAATAAATAAAATATGAATATTATTATTGGAGGAATATAAATACTACTTGTACAGTGAACAGTAACCTGTAAGCCACGGAGCTTTAGTTTCAACAAAACCTATATAAAGACGTTAATATTTATAAATATTTTAAACGTGTATATTTCGAGTATCACCAATTTATTTCCTCGTTTCTAATTAAACAAATGTTGCCAAGCACTGACCTATGTACTTCTCATTTTTCATCTATATAAATTTAATTCTTTCCTCCACAATGCCGACAATATTTTTAATTTTTCGGTTTAAAATTAATAGATTTTATTCTGCCATTGACATAAACTCGAAATTTATCAACACCCTCGACATCAACGAACGAACGATTGATAAAAAACAAAATCTCTATACATAAATATAGCGTAACACAAATAAATAAATTTATAAAGAGATTTCCAATTTTCTTTTTCCATCTTATTATTTTTATTTTGTAAAGGTAATAATGATTCGAAATAATATTGTCTAAGGTGTGTATATATACAGTTCGTTTCGTACGGGAGGAAATTCTTAAGGAATAAAATCGCAACCGAAACGACGACGATGAATAAAAATAAAATAATGTAATAATAAGATAAATTGATTTTGATAAAGATTTATCAGTGAAAGATTATTATTTATGTTTGGAATGAAGTTTGTTCCCATTCAATGCTTTGTACAGTTAAAGTACCTACCTTAAAAATATAATATTAATGATTGTGCTGTTAGATAAGCGACAATTTTCTTCTTTCATAAAACTTGAATATGATAATGTACTTCAAAAACTGTATCGATGTAATTTAGCGATTTAGATAATTAATAGAATTCGAATCAAATACTATTAGACAAAGAATATTGTAGTGCTTTGCGCAATTATTTTTGTATTGTTAATCTCAGCTCTGGTAATTGCACCCATAACACGTAAAATAATAAGCAAACAGTTGGACAATTAGCCAAACGATAAAAATATCTTTGTTCCATGTTCTTATAAAACAAAACAAAAGTTATCGGAAAAATCTATACCGAACCAAGAAAAATATATAACAGTAGAAACCTGTCAAATTCATAAATCTGTACATACCCAGAACAGCTTCTGTAATCCCCCCAAAAAAAACTTCCTTTTTTCGCAAAATTACGATTCGCTTCCAAAATGAAATCTAGATTTGATTTAAAAATTAATTGAATATCCAACTGTGTTTTTCATATATTCATTGTACGAACGAAAATTTTCTTTTCAATTTTCCACTTAATTCTTTATGTTTTTTTTTTTGTGTGTACTTTCATTTTTGAGTAACAGGAAAAGCAACAAAAAGTTTTTTTTGGATTCAATGGATAATAACTCATTTTAAGATAAATTTATTATTCCGTGTAGTACTCGGCCTTTTTTTGTTGTTGCATTTCTTATTCTCTTTGCGGTTATGTTTTAATTTTCCATGTCCAATCTGGCGACTTTATCTGAATGGCAATAAATTCTCGTTAAAATGAATCAGGATTTAAATTTTTGTTTTTGGATGGTTCGGGTGATATTACAATTATAATATGAATATAAAAGGATTAGGTTTGAAATTATTCTGGATTATGATGTATTACGATAAAATGGTAATGCACAGTGGGATCATTCTTCTTGGAATTTTCACTGCCCTAAAGTTTATAGACATGTGTGTAGATTAAAGTTAAAATTACGAATTAAATCGAATTTTAGTTAACAACTTGTAAACCTGTAATATATACAGCTTTGGTGATACCGTAATTGCAAAACTAACTTAGTTGTGGTTACTAACAATAGAGGCATAATCCAATTGGTTGGAAGGAACACACTTCAATACCCTAATGTCGTATGCACGACCTAATTCATTAGTTTTAATTTCTACTTTCTACTTTAACCAATTTATAATTATAATTGAGTTAACAATACCTCGAGATTATCAGGCAGCTTCGATTCAATCTAATAAGATGTATAACATAAAAGCAATAGTTGTGGTTGCCAACAATCGTTTTCCGCAACGCGTACAAGTTGCCCCAATACGTCAAAATTGAAAATGATATTATTGAACTAAATAATAATAGGCGGTAATGATGAAACCCAAATATATTCTGACTTTGACATATCAAATGATTAAATTTTCCAACATTCTCTAAAAAAGGCAAGATGTTGATTTTAAACATTAATAACAGGCTGGAACAGCCTGATAGGCCACAAAATTTAATATTCATATATCTTACCATTGAATATGAGCAGCACTTTTGCCGCTTCTTAAAAAAACTGTAAGGGCGCTGTAACAAGTTGTATTTACACTCGGTATAAATTGAATGCGAATAGACCCCGTTACAGACTTCCTTCGTTAAACCACGTAGCATATTTCAGCCGGTATTAGGAAAGACTGTGGAGACCAGATTCACTTGTGACATACTTCCACCATCTTCACGTGCCTTCCGTTCACCAAAGGTTTCGAGATCCTGGATAGAGTATCGATATCCATGCTTTGAGAACCTTTCCTATATTCAATGTTGAAATTGTATCTTAGTAGTTAGACAGATAAGTTTCTCTACTCCATTACCCTTTTTAAATTAGAGTAGTCCGTGATGGTGGTGAAAATATTACTCGCCACATACTGTCTGAATTAGTTCACGCTCAAGTCATCCGCTAAGCACTCTAGCTGGGTGACACTGTACTAACGATAAGAATTAAGCTTATGGCTATAGTAAGCTATCTGATAATCACCTTTGTCTGATTTTTGGAATCACACCTCACGCATTTGGTTAAATGCCTCATTAATACCTCGCACTTCAAGGTTATTACTATTAGTATTATTTAACCAAATTATCTTTTAATAAATCCGGTGAGACGAGCTGTGATTGATGCACAGACGAACCGCTTATACCACCCTGCCATTCGCAGGACCCGCCTAAGTTGTCTTACAGTTTTGGGAGATGGACAGTCTTCCTAGATTCCGTTACCAATTACATTGTCCAAATACTTTGTTTCAAAGCCATCCAAATAAACAAATACTGGGTCATGCAACTGGTATTCGGTCATACTACTGGTATACAATGACTGAGGGTCTGTGCATAGACTGAAGTGAATCACGGTCAAAAGGTATCTGCCAAAATTCATCTTTTAAGTCAACTGAAGCGATTTATTTGGTTTGGTCGAGCCGACTTAGCAATCCCTCAATCAATGGCAGTGGAAATGCACCTTTAATGGTTACCTCTATCACTACTAGCACCAGCATCCTATACAACTGCTTGTATATCTCAGCTTGGACTGCTGGGGATACGGGTAGGCATTTCACGGGTTTTGCAATCGCAACATGTAACATATAGGTCACTAAATTAGTACGACCTAACCCATTTTTCTCGAAACATGGAAATTTAGCAATGATTTGCATTAATCGAGATTCGTCTTCGAGGGAAAGTTAAACACGATTATTGGAAGCTGCAGTTGGCATCGGCATATCAATGTAACTAACTAAAGCCGAAACTAACCTTAACGAGTTCCGGAAATCGCTTCCCAGGTAAAGCAGTTACACTAAACCATGAGCATTGTGAAGACGTACGTGCTTAATTTTTCCATTAAAAAAGACCGGTAGAAGTATTATTTCCAATTTATCTCGACTTTTCCACACCTGCGGTCTTTAAAAATGAAAGACGATAAAGAACTTTGTTAAGATTTTGTTTTAAGGAATGTTTCAATACGAGTACAAGAACACTAATGCTAGCACCATGGTCTAATTGTCTAGAGGAGGGAATCCCAATCAGTAGGGAATGTCAATCAATACGATGTCGCCATTTTGCGGTAAGTAATGAAAAGTACATTTTTTTGGATCAGGATTGTACTGAGTTGTAGCTCCTTTAAATAAATTTTAAATTTTAAGTAAACTTTTATTGTGTCTGTAAAGTTCCGAGTATAGGTGCTGGATGCAGAAACCTCGATTCCTACCCTGGTTGCGGTAGTATTATGAAAAGGTTGGGTCCCAGGAGCTCACATCTCTCGTCTGTTGTTTCCCGCACACGAAAAACTGTACGTCTCAGAATTTGGATGAATCACGTTAGGCGCACCGCGCCCAAAACTATGTCCCGCAATATTTCACTTTGTTTGCCTTTGATTCGGATAATACTTGGTATTCATTTGTCGGTTATCTGACCCCATGGCACAAAGAGTATTGCAATAATCATGTTGAGAGTAGTTAGCAAATCGATTTAGGGTTATAGCTCAGCAATCCCGGAAAAATTTAGAAAATTGTACTTTCGATTTGTATAGTACTCCGAGTCAATTTTGCCGGTCCTAAACTCTCTAAACCCCCCATTTGAACATAACAAACGTTTTTTTTTATATTAAAGAGGACCTAGTATTTCACAATGTAAGTTACTTAGCACGCTGGTTTATAGGAAATTCCGAGATTCAGACAATTATATATTCGGTTTGATGTTCTCTAAGACAAATGTGGCTATACTTAACGCCCTTTCAATCAATCAAAACTACCTTCCGAGCAGTACATTCATCTGCGCCATGCCATCGTTTCGGACGGAGATGCAACCAACGTCGGTAAATTGGTCATTCTCCCAGCAACATATGTTGGCCGCACACGGAATATGCATGAATATGCACAGGATGCTATGATGTATGTGCGGCCAGACTTGTTCATCACGTTCATATATAATCAGAAATTCCCTGAAATTACCAGTAATCTACTGCCAGTACAAAGTTCCAGCGATCGCCACGACATCATCGCACCTGTGTTTAAATAAAAATTCAGGACGCTAATGGACTTTCGTTAAGCAGATGGTTTTCGGTTAGCCACGTTGTTGAATGTACTCAGTAGAGTATTAGAAGCGCGGTTTACCACATGCACACAATCTGCTGTGGTTAATTGAGAAAATCAGACCAGACCAAATCGATTCAATCATCAGCGCCGAAATACAAGATTCAGAAGCCGGCCCGGAGTTGTTCGCGGTAGTTGCAACAAACATGGCCGATGGGAAATGCACAAAACAATACCCGCGTCCATTGCTACAATACACAATTAGTGAAAACGACGGTTATCCACTATCGGCGTCGTTCATCCAAAGATGGTGGCTGAACAGTCACGATGACGGTGAAAGGAAAATATGTCGTGGTCTATATTCGCTGGGTCGTTCCTTATTGCAAGCTCCTATCGAAAACATTCACAACACACTGCAATGTTGAGTACTGTAACTCCATTAAGTCCATTAAATATGTCAAGCGATGTGTTCGGCATTACTGCTCCGGATGCAAATGACGAAGTGTCAAGATTTCAATTGGGCCGTTATGTTAGTTGCAACGAGGCGATTTGGCGTATTTTCTCATTTGCATTACACGAACGTCAATCCACTGTTCAACATGTGTGGGTGCAGCACAACGAGCAGAACGACTACCAGCTACAACACTCACGAATTTCCACGAAATTTGCCAAAGCGATCCGTGCGCCCGAACATTGCTTTACTGCGAAATGCCACGCTATTATACTTGGAACCAGTCGGTGAAGAAGTTTCATAACGGATACGTAAATTTGAATTCGACTAATGCGCTTGGCCGTGTGTATACCGTTCATCCACGACAAGACGAATGCTTCTATCTTCGTTTGCTTTTGTTACATATTCGTGGTCCGACTTCGTTCCAATCGCTTCGTACTATAGATGGTGTTTTGTGCGCCACTTATTGAGAAGCCTGCCAACATCCGAATTTGCTGGAAAACAACTCACGAGACTCAACACTCGCCGATGCCACTGTTTATGCGCCGGCAAATCCAATTCGTGCATTGTTCGCGATCATCATAGCGACGTGTCTTCCATCAAACGCATTGGAATTGTGGAACAAATACAAGGACGAGATGGCTGACGACGTTTTGCATCGAGTTCGCACTGCAACATCGAATTATGCGAGCTTGAATTGAATGACGAGATACGCAGCAAAGCTCTGATCATGATCGAAGACATGTGCGTGCTTATGTGTGGCAGCTATTTGCCGAAATTGGGCATGCCAGCACCAATTCACTCGATGTACGATGCATTTAATCGTGAATTGCAACGAGAGCAAGTGTAGGATCAAGATTCAATGAGCGAAATAGGGCGAACAAATGTCCCGCTTTTGAATCCACATCAAAAGAACGTGTACGATGCATTGATGATGGCAGTTGACGAAGGAAACGGTGGAATATTCTTCTTTGATGCTCCCGGTTTAACAGGGAAACCCTTTCTAATTTCATTGCTTTTGGCTAAAATTCGCTCCAGATCTGAAATGGTGATAGTCGTTGCATCATCGGGAATTGCAGCCACATCGTTAGACGGCGGCCGAACGATACATTCTGCATTGAAGTTGCCGATGAATATACAAACGATTGACAAGTCAGTGTGCTCAATTGCCAAAAACTCGGCGATGGTCAAGGTATTGCAAGAATCTGGGACTAGTGCCCAATGGCATATAAACGCTCATTGGAAGCGTTCAATCGAACGATGAAGGATTTACGAAGTGGTTCAAGGCGTTTCGGTGGAGCGATGATTCTGCTGGCTGGCGATTTTCGTCAAACGCTACCTGTCATTCCGAGATCAACAGCTGCAGATGAACTCAATGCATGTCTGAAATCGTCAAGTTTGTGGCGCTATGTGAAAAAGTTGCAGTTGTTGCAGTTTTCAAAACAACTGTTGGCGCTTGGCAATGGTCAAATTGCTGTTGATGATTTGACCGGATCGATTTTGTTTCCTTTGAGTTTTTGCATGTTCACGACGTCGAAGGAAGAGCTTATCTCGAAAGTGTTTCCGGACATTCGCCGAAATTATATGGATCACGATTGACTCAGCGAACGAGCGATTTTGGCAGTGAAGAACAAGGATGTTGACACTCTGAATTACTTGATTCAAAACCAAATCGCTGGGGAAATGCGTTGTTACAAATCCGTTGACTGTGTTACAAATCAAGACGAAGCAACCAACTATCCGACCAAGTTTTTGAATGCGCTTGATTTGCCGGGAATACCACCGCATAACTTGATGCTCAAGGTAGGATCTGTGATAATCATGCTGTGTAATCTGAACCATCCGAGATTGTGTAACGGAGCGCGATTGGCTGTGAATAAACATTCTATGAACAACGTGATTCAAGCGACGATCACCAAGGGCAAATTTAAAGGAGGGGATGTTATAATTCCGAGAACTAATCTGACTCCAACTGACATTCCGTTCGACTTCAAGTGCATTCAGTTCTCCGTTCGTTTGGCGTTCGCAATGGCGATTAACAAATCGCAAGGTCAATCGTTGGAAGTGTGCGAAATAAATCTGGAATTTCCGTGTTTTTCTCATGGTCAGTTGTACGTCGCGTGTTCAAGAGTTGACAAACCATCATCGTTGTTCATTTACGCGCCGGAAACAAAACGAAAAATATATAAATAAAAATACATTGTATTGATTTGCGTCTGTATTAGATTTAATTCACCTCGAATAAAATACATTGAATTCTTTTAAATTCCAACTGACTCCAATTCATTTCCACACTGAGAGCAAAAGTCCAAAAAACAACTTAATTTTTGATAAATGTCTGAGTTTCAATCGACATTTCATTCCCTTTCAATGCTTTAGTGTTGAATTCGATGAAAAAGAGAATGGAATAGCCGTTTGATTTTTTCTCTCGTCAAAATCAATTTTCGTGAAGGACACAAGTATTTGCTCGGAACGAAGTAATTTGGGGCGGAACGAGGTTCGCCGAGTCAGTTAGTAGTCAAATAAATTAAAATATGGTGCTAATGTGTGAAAGTAATATGGGCTGGGTGAAATTAGACCAGTACATTTGTAAATGCATAGTGACCCCATCGTTACTAAACAGACGCGGTATGCTTATTTTTGTAAATTAAAATTGTATTATATTATATGTGCACAACTAACAGAAACTATGTCTCCTGCCAGCATTTTTATCTGGGATTTAGCGAGTCTATTTAAGAAATTTATTTTGTGTTAACAAATCATTCCATGCATTCCAACGATCCCGTTTCAAGAATATTCTTATGCAGAAGCGAGACGATATGGAGATGGTGACGATCGTCAAGAATAGTACCGCTCAAAGGAGATTAAAATTCAAAGCAAAAAAAACAGAAAATTACACGTTGGAACTGAAGTGTCAAATATACAAATTTGAAGGAACACTTGAGAATGAAAACCCTGTAATTATCAACTGAACTGTCACAACTTAAATTATACACGCTATTCAGCACCACAATATATCCACAGAACCATTCACATTCTATACAGTTTTAATGGCAACCAGTAAATTTTACAAAATCACTTCAATTATATAAAATCAACCTGAACAAATCTGTCTATCTACAGAGGTACAGTAATTTTGAAAGAACGGAAAAAATATTTAAATTAAAATGTTCGCACTGAATTAATTTTATTTTCCTTTTCACATTTAATTCTAAAGCACACACACATACATTGAAAAGCTCGAAAAATAATAATAACACAAAAAGCTTCATTAAATTAAAATAAGGCACAAATTAAAAGTCTTTCAGATTTAAATAATAAAAAGTAGTCAGTTTTTGTTTTTGGACTCCTTTTGCATTTCGCAGACGGGCGCGGGAAAGGGTTAAATTTGAATATATTTTTGAGCGAAACACAAACAACTCATTGTCGTTGATTTTACATATAATTTTTGTTTATAATTGTTAAAGTGGATGGAATTTTTATTTTTGAAAAGGAAAAAAAAATGTATTCGTTCCACGATTTTCATTATGAGATGAAAAATATTCCTTGCCATTTTTGAAGGGTGAAAATCCTATTTCTGTTTTGTACGAGTTTTTATTTTTTATTTTTGTTTATACGACGAGTACACAGTGTAGTATGAAATAATACAAAATTTGAATTGAAATGGAAATACAAAAACAAAAACATGATAAAATATAGCTCGACAATATTCTTTGTCAACATTTTTCATGATAAATTTTGAACTTTGTGTTTTTTTCATACTTAAGACTTACGTCCAATTACTGCAAAGTTGTATAGAATTAAAAATTGAAATTATTAATACCGACTATTCACAAAATTTAAAATTAGTGTTGTAACATAGTTTCGGAGTTATAAAATATGGCTAGCGGCTCATTATTTTATGTCACAAAGGCCGCTCGTATATACATCCGATTATAAAATAATCCTTTTTTACGAACTAAATCCATTATCCAATTTTTAATTTATATACAGCATAACATGCACAAAATATCATTGCTCAGATCAAATGATTATTCGGCATTAGTTTTAATAATTAAAAAGCCTGTAACAACAAAAAAAGGATAACACCAGCGCGTGTATCAGATAGAACCTATTCCTAAGCAAAGTGCTTATTGGCATTTAAAATTGCTTGCTCCTTTATGTACGACATAATGTTTGTATGTGTGTGTCTATAAAGAAAATTAAATTACGATGCGTTGTATCCTTTTTCTCTACTGTATCTCTTTTAATTAAATGGTGAGCATTCCATTTTCATCCAATGTAATAAAGACTACAGAATAGGAAAGCGGTAGACAATTTTTGATTCAGACAACAAAATAAAACGAAACAAATATCACTTGTTATGATATAAAAGAATAGAAGATCTGTGTGACAGGCAATCAAGTTGTCAGTAGATTTTTATTTTTATATTTACGTCTCGTACTTGGTGTGGCTGTATATAGGATTTCATTTGGAGTATTTGGATGCTGCTCGTACTCATTTTAATGTATACATAAGTATAAAATATTACCAATTTGTTTTCATTACAAATAGTAAAAAAAATTATTGTGTCTAGAGTTTTGAACTTGAACCCACACATAAAGCATTTTGTTTCTTAACCATTTTTCTTGTCATAATGCTGTCTTGAAAATTGTTCAGCGCTTATCTTAAATCGTAATTTCATCGTTGTTTGATTTTGTAGTTGTAATTTTTGCGGACTTACATTTCTTTAGTTTAGTTCAATTTGAATATTATTAGAAATTGGAGCGGCAAGTTCTAACCAACACTCGACTTTTGCCAACAAATGTATGTCCTGCAAAAACGCATTTCGTAAATTATGTGATGATTTTGGACATAGGCGTCCTAGAGAGCCTGGAAACTGCAAAATTGTTGAATGCTTTTAAAAAACTGGATCATTTGCAGGTGCATATGCTGTACGTAAGAACACCATCGTCCAGTTCATACTATTGAAACAATAACAGATGAAGATCAAAATAGTCGTGAAGCACCAAGCATCACCTTTGAGGCGTCGTAGATGATCATCGATTTAAGACGGTGCCACATGTTACACTCGACACTCGACTTATTGGCAACCAAGTTCCATGATCGCATAATTTCAAAAATTGGCTTTTATTAACCATACTAGCAAAAAAAACTAACAGACGAAACACCCTTTATAGTCAAAAAACATTATCCCTGCTCAATCAATCTTCAAATTTATTTAAATCTTTTTTCATTTTTTGTAATTGCTTAACTTCTCAACATAATTACAAAAATTGAAAAGCTCTCATTAAAGATGCCACTTCCGGCATACAGATATTCACCAAATTTCGCAAAAAAAGTTCAAGTATGAAGTTTTGTTCCGAATAGTTAATCCGCTTGTACTGTAGAGATGCCGAATTTTTAACAAAATTTGTCATTTAATAAAAAATCTAATATTTTGGCCAGAATATTTTAATCGCATATATTGTTTATATTTCATATCTGTTTAAATGAAGTAAAAATAAATACAAACGTACACCCACACAGTTACGCAAAAATCGGAAACGTCACAGCTATCCCCTGGTTGATTCCCTGTTGATGGTACAATTTTTCATACATCAATAATATAACCAAAAATACAAATCAGGTGGTAACCACTCATCACAGAAGTTGCACGTTGCAGGAATCCGCTCGCCCCACCACCATCATCTACATCTACTAGAAATAACTAGCAATTGGTGAACCCAATAAGAGCACGCAATTAACACACCGAACGATTTTGCAGTCATAAAGTTATTCTCTAATTGTGTAAGTTGATTAGAATATAATATTTTAGTGGCGTGGTGTGGTTGATTTAGTGAAAATATTATGTGCGAGCGCAAAGTAAGCCGCTGCAGCATTATGCAAAAAAAATTCGTGTAAGTGTGGATAAATAAATTTTACCTCAAAATTAGCAATATATGGCAGCTAGACCAAAAACATAAATTACTTTGCTGCAATTACAACAACACACGGGCGCGCGAACAACAACCATCCTGAATCAACAAAAATAAAGCAAATACGCTACGAAATGGCAGCAACATGAGTAAATTGAAGTGCTGTAAAAATGAGTGCACACAAAAAAACTGAACAGAATCTCCTCGTAAATACTACCGTCCACTTTTGATATTTTCTTTCTGCATTTGTTCATGGACGAATTAATTAATCTCTAAAAATGGTTGAAATAACCATCCACGGTGACCAGTTCCGGCGTTTCATCCCACACGACCAACTACTCTCGGTACACCTCAAAAGCAGGCTCGACTTTTTAGAATATTTCTGGTTTCACAAGTCACGCTACTTCCAACGTGGTACTAGAACTTTTATTTTACGAAATTGTATTCCAAAATAACTTACAACACTTCGCCTTCCTATCGGCTCGCACTGCTCGACATGCAGCAATACAAAGAGTCATAGTCCAAACACAACATATAGCAATCGTCTACAGCTATAACATTCGAGAACGAATTAGAAAAGTATAAGAAGATTATTTTATCGAGCGGCCGAATGTCTTGCAAGCTCTTATTATCAGCAACGCATATTAAATTCTGACGACGTAGTGTAGCGGTTAGAACTTTTTGTTTTAAGCGTATTTCTAAAATGCTATATATAGGGTGTCACAATAACCGACTCAGATTTGACATATCGGTTATTTTGGCCCTGGAAACAATAATGTCATTCTTTCTTCGATAAAAACTCAGTATATTATTTTTAGTAGACGAAATGGGTCGCTTAACGCTTCAACAAAAGTGGGAAATGTTGAAAATTTACTTCCACAACAAAGACAATTGGTTCGAAATTGCAAGAAAATGTCGTACAAAATTTATTTAAAACACGGGACTCACACCCAAAGGTATCAAGAAATTTGTGCATAAAGTGCGTACTCGTGCTCGCCGTGTTCGTTCAGCCGAAAATGTGCGCAAACGGCCGCGAACATCAATTCGTCAACGTTCATCGGAAATGAACATCAGTTTCTTGGTTTGTGGCCCTATAAAGTTCAATTGGTCCAGCAATCGTGACAGACCGCGACCGTCCTCTTCGATATCGATTCGCTGTGTGGGCCTGCGACAAACTTGAAATTGATGAGGATTTTGCTCAAAAAATCATCTTTTCGGACGAGGCACATTTCCATCTCGGAGGGTTCTTAATCAAACAAAATTGTCGCATTTGGGGATCGGAAAATCAGCTACTGTTACTGTTTGGTGTTACTGTTTGTTGCGCCTTGTGGCGTGGCTTTATTATTGAGCCGTATTTCTTCGAAGATGAGGTCGGTGCGACCATTACGGTCAACGGAATCAACTACTACCAACATGTTAACATCTTTTTTGTGGCCATATCTTGAATATATTGGTTTGGACGACCTTTGGTTCAAACAAGATGATGCGCCTTCCTTGATTTTTATTTGTGGGATGCTGTGAAAGACAAGTGTTATACGGACGAAGTGTTGAAGCAACCATTGCCGAAATAGTTCCGCACACGGAATGGAGTATGCCAAGGCTAACCGCGGCTCCCATTTGAATGAAATCATTTTCCATAAATAATCAGGACGATTGTACTATCAAAAAAAAACAAATTTGGAAATATATTCAAAATAGCCGTTTTTGCGTTATTAAAATTTTTAATCTTATTGGGACACCCTTTACTTTTTACTTTAGAAAACATTAGCAAAAACGAACAAACTCCTATGAAAGCTGACGCATCTGGTGGACCAATGTCCGGCACAATCACCGGGATTTAAAAATTTATGAAAAACCTTAAATATGAAGTTTCTACCGAATTTTTGGTTTAAAACAATTTTTTGTTCCGCTTATATTTTGAAGAACTGATTGTTGAGTTAAGCTCAACAGGGTCAACAACACTTAATTTGAAATATTTCCTGAAGCGCGATACGATGAAGCAAACATACATTTTTCACATATTTCCTATTTTCTTTATTTCATTTAAACTGTTCAGACAGCAGACATTTTATGTATAAATATGACTTAAAAGGTAATTTAAAAAGAAAATAGTTAAAAATAATTAACTATACCGTATAGTTTTCACGCAGATTATTTAACCCTCACCAGTGGTAAATTAGGCAATCAATATTAAACAAAAACAGAGCAGAGGAATGATTTTTCATTGGTCCTTCAAACCGAGTGCACTCGGCATTCGTATACAACAGATAAGAGAAACTAGCAAAGCCTTCGAATGTTAAAATAACACAAAGTATGGGTGATCTATTACGAGTTTGGCAAGAAAATGCTGACAAAATGAACGTCTTTCAACGTCTATTTGGAAACTCGTGTAACCAATTTAAAGTCGAAGCACCAAAATTACGTAACAACAGACGATAAAATTCGAGAAGTATTCTCGTCGCTGGGTCCATCTCAACCACATCTAAGTAAAAGAAGACAAATAGATGAGGTAAACGACCTCCTCATAAGTGACATGCGTCAACGGCTAAATATAATACGTTATCTATGCCCGATTGGTCACAACCATGGTCACCCACCAGTCAGAATTTTGGTATTTTATCAAACAATGAAACAAACTCAAAGCCAGGTAAAAGTATAGTGCTCAACAGTCTTTATCAATACCTCAGTACGGCAGTAATATGCTACTTAAAAAGAAGGACGTATTAATGCGTCAATTATAACAAAAAAACCCGTAGCAATCGAGTACGCATTAGGTACAGCACATTACTCAAAGGAATATTGCCAATAAAACACCAACCAGCTGCAAAATGATATCGAAAATAAATCGACCATTTTTACACTGAAATACTGATGGAAACAAACGAAGATGAACAACGAACCAAATAATTTCAATAGAACTTCCACTGTTCCTTGCAAGACAAGGTGGAAGCAACAATTATTAGATTGCAAGAATACCAAAGAGAACCACCACCCAAAACGAGACCAATTTTATCTGCGCTGCGCAGTACGAGGGTTGTAACTAGTTGAACGATATATTTACTGAGATCATTCACCAAAACAATAACATTTCCGACACAGTAAAAATGTCGTATCTTAAGTCGCAATTGCTTCAAGTACTCCATTTACGGGATTCAAGATACCACGAACGGAATGTTACAAAACAGCCTTATGAAACAACGATATACAATGCCAGAGAAATATCAGAGTATTTCGACTTCATGGAGAGAAATTTCCAGTCGTTAGAAGCAATGGGGAGCCCAAAATCAAGACGCGCGAACAATTCCGGAAAATTCCAACATTAAAGAGAGCCAAGTTACTGAATCTTTGCGTTTTTTGCGTACGTTGTCTCATTTAAAATTACCCAGAAAGCTACGCCATGAGATTTAAATCTGGACTTTGCTCGCCATCATAAAACGACTGATCACAACTAATAACAAAGTATTTATTTATTGCTATTGGAAACCTTGGGATGGTTTTCATGCTTAGGGTCAAGCTACTGACATAAACAGAATTGCACGTTTGTATATCGTGAGCTCGTAATTCAATACACCACAGCCGACTCGAAATATGAATTTTTTTTTGTTGCCATAATCAATAAAGAGCTTTAATTTACAATGTGTTAAAGTATTTGCAAAAGGTACCTAGTCGAACAAATTGATTACTGTTATACATCAGACAATTTGATATAAGGAAAAAGATTAACAAAAATTTATGTTTGATCAATTTTTGGTGAGAAATCTGTCAAGATAATGGCTTACAATGACTATGATATGACCCCATATACGAATATGAGAAAATCGTGCCATTCGCGCCAGCAATATGATTCGGCAACTTTTAAATCTTGTATTTGGCCATACGGAGAGTTAAAAAATAACTGATTAAATGAAAAAATCTGGGGACTATTATGAAATAGTCCGATATCGGGTTTTCTTCGATATCGAAAAATCCGCTCCGCCGCAAATTTTCCTATTATGAAATTGTTTGGTCGAATTTGTCAAATATAAGCATGAAGTTAGCAATAATACGTTTGTTATTGACTTGAAGTAGCTAAATTTTATTTTGTTGTTGTTTTTAGTTGACTAATGACTTGCCATTTAAAATTGTTTTTGGCAGAAGAATCTTACCAACAATCTGTAGGACAAGATTTTTTGATTCGAGGGGCTCAACCGAACTGTTTCTAGAGTGTTAGCCGAAACTCTTTTAATACTGGAGTCAAAAATGTGTAGGGACTACATAAGTTTTTACATCTCGGAGGATCAAATTAGTTTCCTCCTTAAACTGTGGAGCATTCAAATAATTTTTTGCGATTTCTTCATTACGTTCCAAAAAACCGACAAGTAACTCAAATTGTTCTTCATTTGTGGTTGTAGTCCTAATAAATTCAAAAAAAAATAAATTTAATTATCATTTAAATATGAATATTTTACATTTTAAATATTATTTTATTTAATTTTTTTTAAATTGAAGTAGTTGAAGAAACACACACTTTCGATAACAAAAAATTAAATTCGTCTACTAAATAGCAGTCGGATTTTGTCATTCGATTATCGGATAATCCGATTTCGTTTTGTCTTTTTAGTTTCATAATAGCGGATTTTTCGATATCGGATTTTCATAATAGCAAAATCAGCTTTCGGATCCGATATCGAACTTTTCATAATAGGGATGGATATTTTGTTGTCCAATCAAAAAATTAAAATTGAATTTTGTCTTATACAAGTTTAACTAGAAAAAACTGGGATTCGATGTAATAGTATTGTTTGAAGGAATTTTATTTTTCTTTCTCGCATGAACTGGGCTAACTTCATATGCTTGACAATTAAGATCCTGAATTGTGCATACGTTCGATTCCACCTGCAATATGATGTAAATGTGTGGAGTTCGTTCAACGAAGAACTTATCCAAAGTATTAAGAAAATTCAATAGAAGTTTAGACGCTATACTTGACCTGGAAAGACGAATGAGTTTATGGCCTGCTTGGAACTTCGAACTGAAGGTATGATTCGCCAACCGCTGCTGCTTCAACCTGTCAGCTCCTATACTTGGATTGAAGATATTTTGACGAATCGATGTGGCTGCTTCTTTGAACTGAAGCATGCTGATGTTCGTGCGTACCTAATTTGTTTGTGTCCCTTTATATGTTTCACAAAATGAGCGGTGTGTAAATTCATTGGATACAGAAGACGGCTTAAAAGGTTTATGTAAAAAAAAATTGCTCAGCTAGATTAACCGAATTTCGCGGATAGATGATACACTCATATAGCAGTTCTCCATTTTCCTTCATGAACAATATTGCAACCTCTTTCGTTTATGGAGTTCGCGCGTTCATTTACAGTAAGAGCTACTTTCCGTGCTTTTGCTTCAACGTCACGCATCAAACGATAAGTTTGAGCAATTTGGTCGAGTTATCTGAAGCTGTACGGTTGATTTCGTCTAAGATCCGAATTAAACATCCTTAGTTTGCTAAATAATTTTGTTGACGCTGTATCGCCTGAGCGCTGTCAATCACGTAAAGCTGGGCGAATTGTTGAGATTGGCTTTCTTGTGGCACGGTGTCTTTAGCAATCGGTAGTTTGACTTTGCGTTTTTGACTGCGATTTGAGATCGTGCGATTTAACGCCTTTAGACTTCCTTATTTGAACGCCATCTAGCAAATAATTGCGAATTTATGCAACAAAGTCATCGAGAGTTGAACGTCCCGAATACGTGTCGCCGCTTAATTAAGATTCATTTTGATGATGAACGATCGATTTGTGGGTTTGGGGACTATCGAATATGGAATCAACGATTTTTAACTACATTTTTTTTACCAAGTTTCAAGTTTCACGCAGTTTTCTAATAGCTAGACGATTCTCTTGGGAAATGACAACTCTACGAATGAGTGAAATAGAGAACTGCACACAATTATTAAACTGTAAGTAAAACATTCAACATTGAGTAACCAACTTAATTATCTATTCATTGTTAGGCTTTATTTATCGTCCAGTGGCAGTATTCTGGTAATTCCCCGAAAATAGTGAATTGGGGAAAGAATTTATAAGTAATTTTTATTTAAAAACTGTTTTTCTGGCATACTGAGGTAAAGTGCTAATTTTTTTTTAAACAAAGTTGATTTGGGAATAATTTAGGTACGGACAATTATTCCCAATTTATAAATATTTACATCAAACGTTTCTCCTCAGTAGGCCGGAAAAAATATTCGAACAGAAATTACATATAAATTCTTTTCTCAGTTCCCTATTCCCGGGGAATTACCAGAATAGTGCCACAGGTGGTTATCTGTTTTGGACTTTTGTTTCAAAATGAACTTACAAAGCCTTTCGATTGTTATACAGCTGACGAATGAAATTGTTTTTTGGCTTAATATTTATATTTGATTGTGCTATTTGTATTTAACAACAAGAGTAGCTGACCTAACCTAAAATACAATTGATGTTGGTTCCGTATGAAAAGACATTCAATTAATCGATTGGCGCCTTAGAACCAATTACAATATAAAATTTCGCAGGGCCAAAATTCATTGGACGATTTCAAATCCGCCAACTTCTTGCTTCATAATTAGTGCAATCAACGTCAGTTTGATTTGAAAATTTCATTGAATTCAAAATATTCATAACTTTGGCTGTGATTTTACTCAATATGTTGGTTAGGCCTGAAAGTCCATTAGATTTGTTACTATCAATAGGAAAACAGATTGTGCGTACTGTTAAATTTTTTGCCAAGTTAAAAGGAATTTTTCCTGTTGTTAGTTGGACACAAAATTATTTTAATTTCATTTACACACAGAAATAATTTCTAATTTTGAAATATTCCAACCAAAAAGTAGAAAACCTTTAAATCCGGCACAAAAAAAGGTTTTTGAATTTTTATTATTTTAATGAGAAAAGTTTATGAAGTATAAAATAGTTTCGACGTATTTCCTTTTAGTAGTATACCAATTTATGAACATTTTTATTATGCATATCTTTTTGAGGGACCAAATCATCAGCATATTCATTTTCATGAAAATGATACACAAGTTTCCTATTTCCATCTATTATATTTTTTATAATATTTACTAACGAGTACAATTTTGGTCTAACATTAATTATTAATAACACAAAGCTTTGTGTGCTGAATAAGCTTTCTAAATATTTAGTTATTTAAATTGTTGTAGTGTGGTAAATTTTCGTAGAATATGTGTAGATTATTATCGTCATTACAATGCGACTAGGTGGCAGGCTTGATACTTGAGGACTACGTTTGCATAAACGTTAGCTTGACCAGAGCTGTGTAAAGTGGCGGTAAAAAGGAATATAAAGTAATTAATTTGAATACTGTAAACAAACTAATTAGCGTAAATCTATGTAATAATAACTACATATATGACCATGTTCATACTAACACTCAATCAACATCCCAGCAACTCACATTTAACAAGTCTGCGCTGTTGCTGAAATTTATTGATTATGAATTGTGCATTTGCGACGTGCTAGAAACAAATCCAAGATTCAAAAGAAAGCAGATCTGCTTAGTAAGAGCTCCAGATAGCTTAAAATGGTTAGGTATATATCTAGTATAACAGTGTGAGTGTCCTCTAGTGTGGATGTGAGGTAAACTTGGTAACTCGAATATTTAAAATTGATGTAATTTCCATATAACTATTAGGAGTTAATTCTATTTTTATTTTTTGGTTATCATCTCTGAGATTTATTTCGATGATTCATTCAAGTGGCTACTTTGAGGGTGAAAGATTACTATATTTGAGTAGAACTTATAACAAACGAGATATGTAGCTCTATGCTTGTGCGATGTGCAACCTTACTTATTAATTCTCAGAGTGGTGTAATGTTTTCTTGAATTCCGACGAAATTTTTACCATTGTTGATGTAGATGTGTTGACATGTGCCTCTGCTCGACACACCCATTTTGAAATCGTATAACTACCTACTGACATTCTATTGATATGAAAAGTCCAGCAATATCACTGAAGATCAAGTTAAATGCCAAAAAAATACTTGACTGACTTTGGAATGTACTTAAGGCGCATTAAACAATAGTTTTCAATTTCACCAGTCACGATGTCAGACCCATCAGTAAATCATATAACTAGGAATACTTTATTTGATCTACTGAGTCCAGCAATATCATCGTAAAACGTAGAAAAAACTTGGTACTACTCTGGAATATACTTAAGGCTCATTAAGATATCATGGTTTTGAATTTATTGGGTCGCCCTGCCGGACCTTTCGGAAAAATATATAGCTGCGCAATGCATTTGATATACTAGAATCAGCAGCAATATCACCGAAGCTAGATGTTACTCTAGAATGCATTTAAGGGTCATTCAAAAATCAAAGTTTTGTATTTCACGGGTCACCCTCTCAGACTCATTCTAAAATCAAATAACTATGACTATCAATGAGTACCCTATTTGATGTAAGGTCCAGCAATACCACTGAATCTCATTATAAAGGCCTGAAAAATGCTTAAAATGACTTTAGAATATACTTAAGCCAGATTAAAAAAATTATAGTTTTGAATTTTTTGGATCACCCTGTCAGACGCATTGCATACCCAACTACCTAGGGACATTTCTTTTGATCTAATATCACTGAAGTTCACGCTAAGTAAAATACTTGTAATGACTTTTGAATGAACCTAGGGCTCATTATAAAACCGTACTGTGTAGTATCATGGGACAATGACATTTTTGTTAATTCGCCTGAACAATTTACTTTTACAAACTATTAAGATAAGTTTGTTCTTGTTGTATTTTTAGACCTGTTTCGATAAGTTTCATTAAGATTAATACGATCAAAAGCAGTCTTTGCACAGTAACATTTGGATTCCTTTGTGCAGATAATTTTGATTCGAGATTCGACATTCTTCAAAACTCATCGGTAAATGTCCAGATATATCATTTAATGTATCCCAATAATATTATCCCATTCGTCACATATCAAGGAGCTTGCCTCAAATATCAGAATTTATAGACCAGTACACGTAAATATCTAAAGAAAGATTGTTAAATATTTCTAGAAGGCTACAAAATAAATAGAAATTTCTGTGAAAATCACCAGGTTCATTAAAGTTCTATACCAACCCCTGCCAATTTTGTCACAATTTACCTAAATATTCCAAAAAAAGTGAACGAATTACCTTGCTCATATCTAGTTTTTCAGTTAATTAACCTACGTGTTAACGCGACACACCCGGGTGTATATTTTGGAATTCAAATGCAAAATTAACCTGGATAGGAAAGTCCTATTTAATTGAACGTTCACTAGTCCCCCAGAAAAGAAAAAAATAAATATTAAAAATTCAAAAACTAGTAATTTCGTATGTCATCCATATGACCGAATCATGATCTATGAATACAATAAATAAGAGAGGTCCAAGATAGTATATTATCTCTAGTTAAAAGGTTATTCAAAAAACAGTTCGGTTTGTCAAATATGATAAGATTAACTTTAAATAAAGGACATCACAATTGTGCTTTTCCAGTTTCGTTACAAGGAAGACGTGATCAATTTTATCGGATGCCTTACTAAAATCAGTAAACACTACTTCAACAGTATCATCACCTTCTAATGCTAACGTCAAAAAATTTCAACACAAAACAAGATTTGTCAACAATGACGGCCGGGATAAAATCCATGCTGGTTTACAGAGACGAATTTTTAATTACAAAAAAGTTACGGTCCTTGATCGATTCAAATAATTTAAAAATAGCCGAAAAGATAGAAATACCACGGTGATTGTCGATATACTTTCTCCGTCCACTTTTGAAAATTGGCTTAATAAAACTTACTCGCCAAACTCAAATTGAAGAGGTACGTCCGCGGTTGAACCAAGTCATAAGCACTATCTTTTAACACACCCATGCTACCGTGGTGCATCATACTCATGTTTGAACACCAATCATTTCATTTCATGTGGTTTTGATCAAACTCCGCTAGAGTTGTGATAATAAATCAAAAAGTATCGGTTTTGGCAGGAATCGGTAGTGCCACGTCGATTCAGGTTGAAGTAGATGTTGTTAAAATGACGGAAAGCTTGCTGGAGGAGTTCGAAAATTGTTAGATCACTGTACGAACTAGAACTTTTCCGGAAAAATTGCTGGATCTGATGCTTTAGAAAATAATTTCTCTGGTATATTGATTCTAAAGCTAATAAAAGTTAATTATATCTTTTTTGAATGATTCTTCTTTAATAAAAATTGGCAATCAAGATCCACTGGATTGCAATGCTTCATCGTTATTAGCACAGGTTCCAAAAGCATCTACTGGTGTTGGAGTATATGTGATCGGCAAAGGAATAGTTTTACTACTTGTCAACATAACACATTTCCTCGATAGTTGCCACGACGACGATTCGGGTGACGAAGCAATGGATGAAATTTCGTTCAGCTTCGATGAATACGATTTAATAAGCTTCTTATTGGTCGCGATATCCTCTTCTCTTTTTGAGATATTTGGAACAGTAGACATACCCTTTATTTTATCAATAAGAGTATTAAAGTTGGACTGCATGATCCATTGCTTACAGCAAGCACACATAAATACAACAATCTTTCAAAGGCAACTATAACCTACACCCAGGAAATTGCATCTTAGGACGGTGAGATTGTAAGCATACACTTACTTTGCAATTCATTTCAGATGAGGAACTTTACGCCGCTTAGGTTATCACAATCAGAAACCAGTTCGAATCCCAGTATATTCGTAAATAATCTTAAGGAACAACGGTGCATAAATATCAAATGCAATGTGTACATACGAATACAAGCTGAGTACAATGTATAAACACTCAACAGATAAAACGGTATAAACTTTATGTCAAAGTCGTACAAATACGATTGTATACGATAAAATTTTGAACTCGTGGACGTCGCCACGATTTACTGTATATCGTCAGAAATGTAAAAAGAAGCCGGTCTCAGATGACCGAAAATATAGGCTAGTATGCGTGAACATCTTCACTAGTTCACTAGAATTCGAAGACATTTGTAAAATACAAATAGAATTTTCTAGAAATCAAAATTCAACTAATCATTCCTTAATAATGGTCTAATAAATAGTTTTCGTAGCTTGTTTGGGAATTTAAATTTAAAATTCAGTTGGAGAAATTGCTAAAATCTTGTAGAAAGTAATAAAAATATTTTTTTCAAAATCACTTCCGAGATTCCGTGGATATCTCTGGTAATGGCAGTACAAATGCAAATGAGTTCATAAAAATCGAAGAATATTGTGTAATCTATTCGAAAACGCGGGTGAGAATCTATGGAAGTCAGCGGTACAAAAAAAGCAAATTTGTTAAAAAGGGTCGAGAAACATTCACTACAATTTTATCATTTTATTGTTCTGGTTGAGCTATTCTTGTACAAATTTTCGAATAAAATCGATTCCGATCAATGTCCCGTTTTGACAAATAAATAGCAAAGTTCATATCTAAAAATATGAACCGTGGACATCTCTAGGATTCGCGATAAAATAAATTTTACGTAAGCAAAAATTATGAGTTTTCCTCAACATGGTACTATATTGATCACTTCGAGAGTCGTGGTTTGTCTGATCTATATGTAAACACTGACCGGCACCTGTAAATATAGCAGCAAATAGGATGATATATGTGAAAATGAGGTTGAGACTTCGTGGGCATTTCTAAGATTGGCTGGACTATTATTTGAAACCCGTCAAAAATGTAAAATTTCTAAATATATTTCTTAATAGAAAGAATCTCAAAAATATATTTACTTAAATCTTACGATTTGTCCGCTATAATCTATATTTATCTATATTAGAAAAGCAAAGTCACCAATCAGCAATTTAGTCAGGCACAGATTGTACTTTTGTTGTTACTGCCATCTATTAGTACTTGATGTCAACTAACCAACAATTTAGAAAAGTCACCAATTTAGTCGAAAAAATCGGTGACAGGCACACAGCATCAGTGTTTCATTGTCTTTTCATATAGTTTTTGATTAATTTTTTTTCGTTCAGATTATAACGGTAATCTTAAATTTGGTCAACATAAAACCGGCTCGTGGCCCCATATTTTACTATGAAAATACGCGTAAACATTTTGTATGCAGCTTTACTTCTGTTAATATTTATTTTTTCTGTGGTCAAACCAGTTATCGAAACGCTTTTGCCAGTCCAAAGATGATAGCTCCAAAACATGGTTGTTGTCCACGCATCTAATCTTTGATTGTTAAGAACAGGAACAAGTTATTGTGTACCAAGTGAAGGTTCTAATTCAGATGATTTGTCGTTTTGGGTTGTTTTCTCTCAATTTGTTGAAAACCTCGGACAAACAAATGGTCGTATACCAAGCTGTCTTTTGATTTTCAGCATCGTGTTTTTCTGGGACAACAGTTGTTTCTGGACGACCTTCCCGAGGCTCGTCTTTGAGTGAACGTAGTTCACCTTTAAATTCGTTGTACCAATTATAAACACTAGACAAGGATGGTGCTTCGTCCCCAAAAGTTGAATGAAGTGATTCGAAGCGAGTAATAAACGTAAAAAATTATCACACGAAAATTGTCTCACGAAAATTCCATTTTTTACTGAATTCAATTTTTCAAGTAAATAAAAAAAATGTTGTGATGCGAACTGACAGATGACTTCTGAGAAACATAACCTCAAAAAATGTTACACTTTTTGACGGAAATAGAGATGTGCTTCGGAAAACACGATTATTACCATTTTCTAAAAATTTTTCCGACAGCCTATGTAAATTGCAATTTGAGAGTGCTTGAGAGTGAATTCTCTTCCTTATATTTCTTATTGGAAGTGCTTTTCAAATTTCACTCAATCCTTTAAATGCTTTAAGAGAGCTACTGTTTAGACGGGAAACTTTTTAACGAGTAGTTAAAATGTGAGTAAAACTATTACATAACTAACTTCTTTGAATTCGCTTTTTAGGATGCTGGTTCAACTTTAACTCATTTTTGGAGGAGGAATTGCTTCTCCTCAAATTGGCGAATTTTTTAATGAGTAATGAGGAATTGCTGATACACATAAGTTCTTCAGCTCAAAAAGCTTTTGGTTTTGTATTTCTGAATGTATGTATCTTAGTTAAATTGACCCAGCAATGGACTGAATCCTAATGATTGCTCTTCTTTTAATTCTAACAACAATTATTTAGACGATATTTGCCCTCTTTTGAGAAGAATTATTACTTTGTATCTGCCGTTTAGTTGCTCTCGTAAAACTTTCCTCACCTTCTAATTCTTTGATTAACTTTCGTCGTTTTGACATTATATTGAGCATCACTATGTTTAAAACTATAAGATATTTTCGTTGCTTTTACTTACAAATGGTATCAAAAAAATTATCAAAGGTGAATTAGTCTTAAAGTCATGTATATTAGTAATTGACAGCAAACATAATTTTACAAAAATACAAATAAATTTTTTAATTAGTCATATACCAAGATTGCAGATTTTATGTGTCAAATTAAATTAATTAAAATACTCAAATTACGTATAGATATAATTATCAATCAATCAATCAATCACATATAATTTATTAAGTGAACATTTATATGTGAACATGTAGCAGTATGTTAAAAAAATATTTAGTAAAATAATTAAATTAATAGGATTAATCATTTGTGATATGATTTTGTTATTTAAAAGGATTTATCATTATCAATTACGAATATCTTACTTATTTACAAGAATATTTGTATTTTGGAACAGTTAATTAATTCATTTAATCATCATATCTTGATTAAGATTTAGATAATACTGGTGTGTCTATATCTATTTTTGCTTTAAAGAGGATGTATGAAATATTATATTGAGCTTTAAGTTTATCTATCACGGGAATTACATACATGACAACTACACATTAATTTATTTACCATGTACAAAACCTACAATAATGTAAATAACGTAACATTCCAAAAAGACGAATGATGACAGGGATTCATTTTAATTGATAACATTTTTTATTCGGTTCTACGAGTTACGAGTATATACATTGTCAAGCCATTTACGAGGATGAGTTTTCGCCCACCCTATTAAGTATTTTTCTCTTATTTTACCTTCACATGCACACACAATAAATAATTTATTCATATCGGTACTTATTTGTCGAATGAATCGTTCCGTTAACTCTTCTGCCACATCCAAATGGCATTTGAGCTTTCGAGATTTAATTTTGTTTTCCTTCTCGGAAATTAACTTTATGAACTCTTAATATCTATCTCATATAAGAATGTGTATATGTGACTGATTAATTAACCAGCCCAACTGTGAATTACATAACAAACATAAACATGTTATGTACAAAATGAACATCAAACGCTTTTTATAAAGCACAAAAAAAAACCCAAACTTAAATGTACATAATGTTGATGTACGAGTGCAAACAATGTTAACAACTATAATGATATTGTTAAAATAGAAAAGTTTTCAATCAAATTTTGACTTTTATTTAATTTATCAGGAAGTTTGTGGATTTCTCGTTATTATCTTCCCCCTCCATCCTACATAATTTTTGATAAAATAAACAAAAAATTTATTGTCTTTTTGTAAATAAGCACACACAAATAAAAAATGTGTACAAACAACCGAAAATAAATACTCTTCCATCAATCACAATATTCGTCTGTGCTTCGTACATCTAGCATTTTTTTTTCTATTCTAAAACTTTTCCAAAACACTCAACCTCCCCTATACTATATTTTCCGTTTGCTTTTCATTTCATCTTCATTTAAAAATAAAAAAATCTGAAACCACAACAAAGTGTCAGTATAAATTTTCCATTTCATTTAGAATTTTTATTGTTTTGAATTTTGTCTTCTGCATCTCCCTAGAATAAGTGGATATACGAGTTAACATGTGTGTACGATCACTGTATTTTCCAAATGGATATACCAATCATAAGTAAAATAAGGGTTACACGTGTATTTTGTAATACATTTTAGTTTGGTTATATGTGGATTGTGCTGTACTGTGGGATTTTGTATCATTTTGTATGTAGCAATTAATGAAACTTTGATATGTTCTATTCGAATATTTCCTGTGGAGTCATTCTTTGGTGTATCATACAAGCATATAATTGTCTAATTAGAAAGTTTCCTCTTGAGATGCTAGGTTAACAGTTTACTAATAAACTAATTAGATTTGCAGATTTGATGTCTATAAACGGTTCAAGTTTTATTAAATAGGAATTAGCCATAAAGACATCGTAAAAAATGTGAGAGATCTGGGACTCCCGAGGATTGAAGTGGTAACATGTAAGTTTGTTATATGAAAAGAAATAAAAAATCGTAAGGAAGCCAAAAAATCGAAAATTTATCAGTGTCGTTTATACATGAAATAGTCTGCTATTTATAACCAAAATATGATAGTGGCCCAAAATCCCGTGAAAAAGTTATTGATGCAGATGTGTAGCTGATATCGATAGCCGTAATTGAAGTCATCGAAATAACATAAACTTTGATTTGCTTAATATTAAAAATGCCGAACAATCAAATAAACCGTGTCCGCTATGACTTTACATATAATGCAAAGTATACAGCATACAGGTAGCGAAAATTTGACAGCGGAAAATAAGAGATTGTGCTACTCGCCGCAAGCGGCAGCACCGTCACAAAAGATAATTTTTTTTTTGTTATATAATTACCAGCGGACATTTTTTATTGAATTTGTTTCTCTTTTTTCACTAAATAAAACATCCCAGCGGAAAAATATTAAAACTGGTCCTTAAAATGATAAATTGATTGATCTTCGAAGTAAAGGAACTTTCCGCCATTTCTTAAAGAATGACGATGACTTTTAAATAGTAATATTGATCAGGGATTTTAAAGTCAGTTTTGGACAAAATTCGAGGATCTGTTCATGCTGGACTAAATTTGGCCATTTCATAACCAATCCTTTTGAAAATTTTAATTTTTTATTTATTTATTTTCAGTTAAATTAAAAAGTGAAAATAGTCAACAAAAATAAATTTCCGCTGTCTCATACAGCATATGTAAAATTCACACTTGAGATGAAGTTGTGTGTTGCCTTAAAGCATTTGGTCCACTAGCAGAGATCCATTAGTCATATACAGGTAGCCACAGAAAATATTGATGCAGAGACCAAGCAAATGTGAAAGCTCGAAACAAATGAATTGGAATATCTTACTATTGACATACTTTTAGCAGGGTTAAACAAGCGGATGGAGCAAGAAGTGAAACCGGAAGGGCGTGGAAGTCGGATGCCAGCCAATCAAGTTCAGTATTCAAGAGCAACGCACACCGCTTCACCGGTAAGTTGTGCATTTTGTGATGAGGACAACTAATACTTAGCTGATTGTTTAAAGAAACTTGAAGCTCAACAGCGAAGCGAGTACGTCTCTAATTCTAATAGAATGTCACACCGGTGACTAGCCTAGTTGCCGAGCGCTACTAGATTCCGGATCAAAAACTTTATTTGTGACTAAAGAGTGCTTTCAGCGGCTTGGGTTAAACAATAAAAATATCAGTTTTTGGATTCAAGGGCACAACCATATCTAGAAAGTCAAAATTTCAGGATGATACGTGCGGGACAGCACCAAGAGTTTTAATAGTTTCAAGGATCTCCTCATATCAGGAATTAAAGATGTTTTTCCTTACACTGATAAAAAACAATTTTATATTTAACATTACAAAAATACTGTGCCAATATCAAAGGACGGAGAGTATATTGTAAGCCTACCGTTTAAGTCTGGTGTACCGAGCTTGAGGAATTTGAAATGGATGGCTACTAAACGAATGCGCAATTTAAACTTAAGTGTATGGAGTTCCGGTGAATATAAAATGCTGGGATACATGGAAATATCAAAGGATATTGGTGCTGAACAGTACTTTTTACCAAATCGTAAAAATCAGATTACCAAATTGGCGAATACCAAAAAATCGTTTTTAGGAAGCGACCACATGAAGAACTGCAAATCTTCAAGCGACTTACAGTAACATACGGTGCGTCGTCCGCACCATTTTTTCAGTACGATTTCTTTATTGACGATCTTATGTCTGGAACTAATAACATGAAAGATGCTAAAATTAGTGTCCAGGATTTAATCACCATGTTGAATAAAGAAGGTTTCAATCTCCAAAAGAGGGTTTCATTCCGATAAGTGGGTGAATTATTCTATCAGAAATGATACATTTCAATTTAAGGTGAAGTTAGAAGACCATGAGCTTTCAAAATGCTATATGTTAGATCCGATTGGATGGCTATCGCCGGCCATAATAAAGATAAAAACTCTTACCGACCAAATGGCACAGTGGTTAAAGCTTTGGCGTTTGGATCGGGAGGTACCGGGTTCGAATCCCGATAGGTGCAAAAGGAAATTTTCATCAACAGATTTTAATCTGTGATTAAAAGGAACACAACTACGACCCCCTATCGGCGTGCAAAACTCATGGGCCGACCCATCTTCCATGTCCAGTACTATAGGCTGGCATGGAGCTATGCAATGTGCAGATGGTAACTTAAATCGGTCCTATAGCCGTACGTCAGAAAAGATTGCATGGATTAAAAAAAAAAAAAAAAAAGATAAAAACATTTTCCGAAAAAGTTTGTCAAAATTAGAAGATGTTCGAATAAATAGGTGGCTGTATTCATAAGAAGAACTAGAGTTGCACGGATTTACTAAGTTTGTAGAACAGTGAGAACTAAATCGGGTTGTTAGATAAATTTAGTAACCACGAAGACTAAAGTGGTACCAATTAAACAGTCAGCATTCCAAGTCTGGAACTCTGTACTGTAGTTGAGTAGTACTGTTGACGAAACTCATGATGTCTATTCTAAAATTACTCAAACCAAATACCATTACAACTTACCGGTTATGCATCGGTTCGTCAATTGCGCTCAAAAGGATATCATCGTGTCGGAGGAAATGGCAGACGTTTGTTGCAAATATGTTATCATTTATATTACAATAAACAAACGAATCCTAGTGGAACCATGTTGCATCAATCACCAACCCAGGTGACTTTAAAATGTCTGATTCCAGAAGGAATAATTACTAACCAGCTAAGGTGGAATGGCTGGTGAAGTCAGAGAACGCTGTCATCAAATCATGCTTAAGGAACAGCGTTTGAATTCGGTAGTGCTAATCAACGTAAACGATCAAGACGATTGGCTTTCTAGGCTATAATTGAACGTTGTTCAAGTTTTACAAAGGTGATATATGTAATTCCCCGAATACTGATGATGTTTCGTAAAAAATTATATATTATAAGAACCAGCTTAGATACTTCAATCACCCGAACATCAGTTGAACAGATTTTCTTCGCATTTATTCTGCTCTGAAAAAAATCAATCAATGAGATTGCAAACTAACACCTCTTTTTCTTTTATAGACAAAGTGATTTTCTAGCAAGTTGGAGCAGATTATCTAATGCGAACTTTCATTTGATATAAAGCATCCCATTATAATATCATCAAGGCATCACGTATCCATGTTAACTATTCGAGATGAGACTATCAAGCAGCTTCATGCAGATGCAAATGTTTTAATTTCAATTCAAATGCACAGGCTCAAGTGTGTTCGCTTGAAGACCAGACAACAACATGAACCTATGCGTCGGTTGCCGCAGTCGAGGGTTTTGTTCCAAAGGAATTTCTTTTCGACTGGAGTGGAGTATGCAGATTCACATTTCATCCAGGCATCCAGGCTGAGAGACGACAACATTGTTAAAGCGTATCTTGTGATACTTGTGTGTATGGCGACGAATGTTGTGCATCTGGAGTTAGTGAGGGATATGACAACGGAGGCATTTTGAACACAAAATGAAAAACTTCTGAAAAACGACATTTTTTCATATTTTTACAAATTTTTTAGGATTTGGAAGTCGATAACTTATTTTTCTTAAACCAACTGTATTAATTAATGAATTATTTTGAATACACTTAGGACCTAAGTTCTATGGGATGATAGCTTCCAAATGATCCTCCCTCTCCCAATCAGCCAACTGTGTCGGCCCACGCGCCTAACACCCTGCATAGTATCAATGGTTCAAACTTTTAGGGACCCAACGGGAGTTACACAAACTTCTAATGAATGTGTCCAAAGGTGAAACAGTAATGGGTACGTTACAGACAACTATCTAGAATGGCATTATATTCCGCCAGCTGCTCCAAATCTTTGAGGATTATAGGGGTCAGTTCATAATATCAACTAAATATTACATACAATGAGTGCTTGGAGTCACAAGGTTACCAGGATCCTCTAACTCGGGTCACTTTTTAATTCGACATGCATTTAATTTACTACCAGAGCCCTACTTCTTGAGGTAAAACAAAATCAGTTGTCACGTTGGCAACAAATCCAAAAGATGACCCACCATTTTTGGCAGAGATGGGATAAAGAATATCTCCTACGGCGAATCCTAGCAAAGTAAATCTAGTGGTAGTATTAGAAAACAACGTCCCATCAACTAAATGCCTGATGGGATCTAATATCACATTATTTCACGGTAAAGATGTTATATTGCGGAATCATTCGTTCAAACTTACGTTGGCCAACCCACCATAATGCACTCTCACCATACGATTTAAAACAAATAATGCGATGTCATGGTATGATACGATAATTACTACACAGTTAAGCTGGTATCCTTTAACATACTAAGTGCAGTTTATACTACCATTTTATTCGATCATCACTTAAGGATTGTATCAACCTGACACGCGATTCGATGACCGAACTGATTAGGTATCCTGATCCCACAAGGTTAAGGGTATGTTTTACAGGTTAGGGATATTTTATATGTTCTAAACAACAAGATCTGTGGTCTGCGACCAAAGGAGTACACCCTGGTTTACACTTGTGGGACGGGAAAGAGCAGATCATGTATACTGGTGGAAAGTAATACAAATGTTTTCTACTTCCACAGTATTGCAATGGGGACATCACTGCGGTCTGTATAGAGACGGAGGGGAGAAGATTCTGACTTGCAGCCGCATACATGGGCTGGGAGAAGCCAGTGCCGCCAGATTTACTGGTGGCACTTGTCTGGAACGCGGAAAGTATGAAGGTGGGAGTTATACTAGGATGTGCCGCGAGCGCCCACCATACCATCTGGGGTAGCTCGGACACTAATGATAGGGGCGCGTATTGTGCGAGCGGTAATTTAGAAGAACTCGGAGATCTTACTTCTCTGACTGGAGGTTATCTTCAAAGGGTATCTGAAGCTGGGGTACATCTCGAAGAAATGGAGGGAAGCCAGGGTGATTTTCATTCCGGAAGCGGGTAGATCTTTGCACACCAACCCTAAGGGCGTAATACCAATATCTCTAATCTTTTCTGCTGAAAACCATAGAAACGTTGCTGGATGTCTATATTCGTTCGGGAATTGTATCCAGAAACTGGACAAGGTCTCAACATGCGTGCCATAAGGGTAAGTCCATGGACAAGGCATTACATACCTTGGTTCGGGAAATTGAGAAGTCACTGGGACTCCTTGGGAAGGATTGTTGCCACTTGAGATTGAATACCATTGAATAAGCCTCCGTTAGAAAGCGGGTTGTTTGGGGAACACCCCACTACCCCAGCGAGGTGTCCTCTCACCCCTTCTTTGGAATGTAGTAATCAATGGACTACTATTGGATCTGGAGGGAGAAGAAATAGGTGTGGTTGCTTATGCCGATGACGTCGCAGAAAGTTGTCTCGGGAAAGAAACAATTAGGGGATGCCATGCAGAATGCGCCATCAATCACTGCGGGTTGGGCCATCAGATATGAATTAGGGACTAACCCATCTAAAACAGAGCTGGTCCTTTTCACTAGGAAATATAAAATTCCAGTAATGGTTCCACCAAGTTTAAATTATACTATGCTGGCCCTTACTGATAGGACAAAATTCCTGGGGATTCTTCTCGACAGAACATTCAGTTAGAAACCAAACACGTTAGAAAGAGTGAAGAAGGTCACTGTGGCACTCTACTCCTGTAAAACACTGACTTTACACGGCAGTAGTAAGGCCCGTACTACTGCATGGTTTGAGTGTATGGTGGCTAGCTCTGGAGAAATTATCATACAGAAACATGATGGCGAAGGTGCAGAGGGCCGCGTGCTTGCTCATTAGTGAGGCTTTGAAAAAAACCCTCATTAGTGATTTAGAGATCATGCTGTACCTTCTCCCGATGAATATTTTCGTTAAGCAAATGACGGTCAATATGGTCGCCCGGCTATCAGCGACTTCTGGGTGGACGTGCCTGCAAAAAGGGCACTCAACTATAGCCAATTCTGTGAGGGATGACCTGGTGAATTTGGATTATATAACACCCCTTTTGTGCTATTGCCAGCGTTTTGAGGTGATTCTCCTCTCTAGAGAGGATTGGAAAAGTAGTCCCATTATGGAGACCGGAGTAGTTAAATTCTTCACCGACGGCTCCAAACTCGATGGTAGAGTGACAGCTGATTTGTTCTGTGGGGAATTATATGTAAGTCTATCTTTTCGTCTATCTGATTACTGCAGCGTGTACCACCCTGAAGTTATAGCAATTGAAGAGGTCATGAATTGGTAGCTCAGTGTAATATCGTTGACTGATCACTATCTGTGTGGACAGTCAGGGGTGGCGTTGGATTATCACACATCTCTTAACGAGAAAAGTGAACATATCAATATCCAGTTGGTCTGGGTTCCGGACCACTCTGACGTTGAGGGAAATTGCAGGGCAGACGAATTAGCAATGTACGGTACGACTCTCCAACTGGAACCACGGAGAGAATATGTAGGAAGGCCTATGTCTGTGCTGAACGCAGCAATTTATAGGAAAGCAGTTGTCTTGGCAAATGCTAGGTGGTCCGACTGGTAGAGTAGCGATGCAAGTATGGCCTTACCTGAAGTTGAAGCGAACCAAGATCTTGATCACACTAAGGAAGCGCGACTTAGGTAGAATTTTCAGGGTACTTACCGAACACTGCGTTTTGGAAAACATGCGAGAAGGCTGGGTCTGGATGCAAATGGCTTCTGCAGAAGCCGCAACGACGAGGAGGAGGTGGAGACTCTTGTTCACTTCCTATGCTCATGTTCTGTGCTAGCTGGCAGAAGACCTTATTACTTGGGCAAATACACTATGGACAGCCTCTCTGATATCGAAAGCTGTAATGTGTAAAATCTTTTACGGTATGTGAATAGCATCAGATAGGTTTAAAGGAAGTTTAATGATGTCGGATCCTGTGGTATCACAATGGCCCAAAACTGGCCTCAGTGTGCGAAAGCAACCACTGAAAACCTAACCTTACCTATATGTTCTAATAATAGAAGAGAACTACAAAAGCGAACTGCCGTTTTACAACCACTTCCAAATTTTGCTATTCCCGTTAATATTTTGATCATTCATTGTCTGTGAATAAAGTAATTAATTTATGAGTAAGGATGTGGATGATGAAGAAATTAGAAGTCATGTTTGTTTAATCAATCCTTCTAATCATCTTAAACTGAGCGCCTAACACGAACACGAATACACTTCTCACAGAGTCCCTTGTGGAACCATTGAACACTAATAAAACCACAATGATCGCCCTAACCAAACTAAATCTGTTATAGAACACGAAAATGTTTCAAAATACGAAAAAATCTAAAATTCTATAAAAATGATCGCCTGATCGTAACCAATATTACAAAATTTTACACAAAGGTCACTCCATGCTGCAATTCATCGGATAATTCCACTCGCGACCCACGCCCAACGAAACTAGACTCAAACTATACCTCACCGGACATGTGGGACTATCTACTTAGCCTCCAGCCAATATCGCACTGACATAATAAGAATTACGAAGAAGATAATGCAAATTTATAGGTTATAATTTTGATTTTGAAAGCACAAGTTCATCCAAAATTTATTTAAAACAAATAAAGCGATATGGATAAATTATATCGAAATCGTGGTCATCCCTTGTGGGTTGAAAATTTAATCTTTAACTTTATTTAAATCTTTATCGTTTTTTTGTACATGATATGCTAAACTTTTGAACAACATTGCAAATATTGAAAAAGCTTTCATATAAGCTGCCACTTCCGGTACACAGATTTCCACCAAATTTTGTAAGGTTATACCAATTAATTGGAAAAGTTGAAGTATGCAGTTTTGAAATTTATCTTACCTAATTTTGTTTGAAACCTAATTTATAATCTGTTAGTTTATTGGCATTTTTCTAATAAATGATATAATTTTCGACATATTTGCAAAAAACGAAAAGCTCCAATGAAAGCTGCCACTTCAAGTGGACCGATGTCGGACAAAAATCACGTTGATTTCCCATTTTATGGAAAAAGCTTAAATATGAAGTTTCATCCCGCTCAATCAACCCGCCTGGGCTGTACAAGGGCCAAACTTTTTCATTTTCGCGTAAATTTTTGAAAACTAAACTGAACTGTTATTGTTGCAAATTTAATTTAGAATCTTTATTTCGTAGTGAATAAAAATCGAAAAAGCTCCTATGGAAATTGCAGCTTTAAGTGGACCGTATTCGATCAAAAACCACTGGAACCTCCAAATTTATGATAAAAGCTTAAGTGTGAAGTTTTCATCCGATAAATAAACCCGGTAAGGCTGGGTTGAATTTTTGACAAAAAAAAACAAATTACCGCAAGCAAGCGCGTGTGGCATGCCGAGCTAAAGATAAAAATTATTGGACCAGGCGAAACCAAATGAACACCGACAACAACAGGCAATGTACGTCGTGTAGAAATAATATTTCAAATTCAATTTAGATGACAGAATATACCCTCAAATTTTGTGCGGACTGCACGTGTGATAAAAACATAAAAATTATCTAAATCTATCTGGTTTAATGTACACGGATCAATAAAATCTACCAACAAATCTTTTCGTTTTATCCTTTTTACGTAAAATACGTTCCCATTTGATTTGATAAATTAAACAATGTGTATAGAAAAAAATCCCATTTAAAATAAATTGAAACCATAAAAAAAGGATAAAATTCTAACTAATTACTATTTTCAAAATAAAGATCAATTTCAAGTCCCTCTAGATATGTTCCGATTATTTATCGCAATATTAATTGGGTTCGGTTTTTTACGAACCATCAAAATTAGATAATCTTTTAAGAGATTACTGAAGGCGTCGCCCTCCTCTATAAACAACACTATTACGCAATACAGTGTGGAAAACTACATTTTACTAAAGCTTTGGATTAAAATCAACATTTCATTTTGGTGCCTATTAAAAAGTAAATGTATATGAAAGTGTATAACACCAAATGTAAATAAATAAACACTCGACTCAATTAAAAATCGAGATTTTTTATGTACCGAAAATCATTTAGTGTAACGAAATCTGTACATCGATATATTTAATGCTCATACATATTATCACTATTCAATTTATATCTACATAAATATAAAAGCTCATATGTATACAGGGTACATAGTTTATGAATACACTATTATTGCTCAACTAATATATATTTTAATATTTATTTATTTATTTATTTATTTTATTGCAATACACAATAAAACTCCACTCTCATCTATTTTGTGTACGGTCGGTCGGTTGCGTATGCAAAACGCTTTTTTGTTGAATGCAATTATTATTATTCAGCAATGATGGCCAAAAACAGTTTAGATTTTTTATGTATATGCTGTTGTTATGTTTAAACTAAACATTATTTTGTGTTATTGAAAATAATCGCCCGGGGATATTAATTATGCATTTGGTTGAGATTTTGTATGAATAATGAAATGGCACCATATAAATATAGATTTCATATGATTGATTTTTAATATTATCGTGTTTTGTGATCAGCTTGACGTTGCATTCTGACACGTTATGAGCAAATCGTTTCAAATGTATTGTTACGAATTCTACTCTACACTACACGTGGCTTAATGTGGTGGCTAGCGCAGGCAAAGGCAATTTAACAGTATTAACAACATATAACGATTATTTATAATGAAGACGAAGCGTTTGACGTCCCGTCGAATTCAAATAAATAATAATCATGTCCTGGTTTGGACTGCTGCTAATGTTTGATGATAGCCAGATATGTTCTGAAAGTTAAACGAGATTTTTTCCAATACTGTGTAGATTAACAATTCATCTATTGCTAAAATATTTTAGGCAACTCGATAGATTTATAGCGATTGCAAGAATTGTTTGAGTAAATGGCTGACCAATTCCCATCCCTCTTGTAGCTATAAAGCGACAAAATGACCAATAAATGAAGCAGCTGTAAGATCTGATACCAGCTCCAAATGGACAGCCTTTTTTGAAGACATACCAAAATGGCTAGATATGTCTTGGTCGGAACGTTGCCACGTATACGATAACGAATATAAACCGGCTCTGCATAATCAATACCAACGTTATAAAATGGTGGTGCCGAATTGACTCTTTCTGATGGTAAAGCTGCCATTAAATGTTCTGGAAATTTTGGTCTTGCTCGACAACAAAGCACACATTATTTATACACCCTCTTCGATAATTGTTTTCCAGCCGCTAATAATGCTTATGGACCAACATGTAGGTGCTTTCTATGAATGAAACTTATTAGAGTGGTTGTGAAATAATGTTTGCTTGGCAACAGAGCTGAATGTCGACATGCATACAAAATTGAAGCAAATTCTAAATGACCACCTACTCTAATTATATGTTTCTCGTTCATAAATAACGACAATGATTTTAATGTGGAATCACGAATTACAAAGACAGGTTACTGTAATCCTCGATATTATGTTGGAAAACAGTTGGCTTGCACTAAACGTATTACTGTATTCAAACCATTTTGTAATTCGACAATTATTGATGAAACGGAGGACGTAAGATATTGCATTTTGAATTGTAATGAACTAATTTTTAAAATGAAATTCGATCACGGATATCATCAACAGGTTCCACCTCTACACTCATAACCGTCAACGTTTTTCGTTCTTCGATGATCTCAAATGGTTGTGTATTCAGTTCTTGTCAATCACTTCAAGGTTCAATTGGCGAATTCAAAAAATTAGGCCCGACCCACCCCAAGATCGGACATCATAAGCATCTCAGGAAAAACTCCTCTTGAAATCAAGTCGGCTGGATTTAATTTTGATTCTACATGCAGCCATTTACCAGAATCGGATCTTGCTTGAATATCGGAGACACGGTTTGCAACATATGTCTTACATCTACATGATGGAGATCTAATCCAATGCAAAGTTATCATCGAGTCCGTCCAGAAATAACATGCATCAACCTTGAAATTTATAACACCCAAAACCTTTTGCATGAGTTTGGCCAAAAGTTGCGCTGCACACAACTCTAGCCGAGCCAAACTAACCTTCTTCAATGTAGCAACTCTAGATTTTCAACACATTAAATTAACGCAATATAGCCTTCGAATACAAGAATCTTACGTAAATGACGGCACCAAAAGCCATTTCGCTGGCATCAGCGAAACCATGCAACTGAGTTCCAGGGTATTTCTCGTTACCGTTGAACAAATGCCGCGGGACGGTCAAGTTGATCAACCTTGGGAGTTCACTAAGAAATTTAAACCAATATGTATGATATTCCATGGGAAGACCTTCATCCCAGCTAAGCTTAAGTGACCATAACCTTTGCAGTAAAGCTTCCCGACGACTACTATTGGGGCTACTAATCGAAGGCGATCAAAGATTTTAGCAACTTGTGATATCACGATTATTTTCGTAAGATTAAAGGTACTCGCAGAACCGAAATTGACATTAATACGAAAATGATCTTGGACAGGGCGCCAGTAGAGACCTAACGCTTGTATGCTTGTCTTATCATCGTTTAGATAACGATCTTCCCTATCTTCAAGTGGAATATCGACAAACATCTCTAGACTATTGGCAATTTAGCACTCTATAAGATCGATGTGATCGATGTAAGATGATGTGATGTCTGATTTTAAACTGATTGCATCTTCCAACGTGTCGGAACCAGTTAGCAAGTCGTCGACATAGAAGTCATTTTGAATAGTTTTGCTTGCTTCTGGCTGTCTACATTGAAAGTCAAGGGCAAGTTGAAGTAGGCAACTTGTTGCTATGTATGAAACTGATCTAGTACCATAAGTTACCGTCGCTAACTTGAATGTTTGAAGCTCATCGGAGGAGTTGTTCTGCCAAAAAATGTATTGGAATGTTTAATCAGTTGACTCGAGACGAATTTGCAGATATATTTTACATATATCAGCACTAAACGCATACATATGAGCGAGAACACGAAGTATCACAGCAAATAATTGGTTCTGCACTACAGGCCCGTTCGTCAATAGATCATTCAGTGAATAACCACAGAACGATTTTGGCGAACCGTCGAAAACGACTCTTAGCTTAGTTGTAGTTGAATCGGGTTTAACTACCGGGTGATGGTGTAAATAATTTAAAGATTCGATATTTTTAACCAATTTCATATGGTTTAGTGTCTCGTACTCTGACATGAACGATTTGAATTCATTCTTAAGTTCTGGATTATTATTGAAACGTTTTTTCATCATTAGAAAACTTTTCCTTGACAAAAATTAAGAATCATCCAATAATGACGGCCTTTTAGAGAATGGAAGTTTTACTGTAAATTTACCATCAGTACCCCGACATAAATTCTTTCGAAACTGGTTGTCGTTGGTTGTCTGAAATTTCAGACTCGAAATTATTTTCTTCTTGGATTTCGGTAGATAATTCAACGAGTTCTTCATCCACAGAACTATCTGAATCGTAATCGAGAAACTCAGCTTGTGGATCTCTCGCAAACCGAGAGAGCAGCAATATCGCTGCTTCTGCTATTTCATAATCCTCGTGTGATGCTTCAGGCGTTGCAATTATGCTGCTTGACGATATAATATTGCACAAACACGTACAAAATTAATTAGTAACATACAAGCACAAATTGTAAAAAAAATTGTTTTCTATGCAAAATTTTTGAATGTCATAATTTTGTATGGCACCAAACCCAAATCTTTACGTAAAATTTTCCATAAAGTCGATGGACAAAGTCCAATTTGCTGAGCACGACGACGAATCGATAAATTGTCGTTTTCTTCGACACTGGCCTCAACGACAGCAATATTTTCTTCTGTACGAACTCTTCTCATTCTTGTCGGTGGCTTGGCATCCAAAAGAGTGAATGTAGACCGAAATTTGGTAATTACGTTCTTTATGGTGGTCTCTGACGGACGATTATGTGCACCATAAAATTCACGAAGTGCTCTATAAACATTTTTAATTGAACACTGATTTTGAAAATAAATTTCCACGATTTGAAAACGTTGTTCTGGAGTTAACCTATTCATAATGATTTGCCAAACAATACTGAGTAGAAATGCCACTTTGAGCTGTCAAAACAACTGTCATAAAATAAAACGACATCTATCGGAAAAACAAACCTCCTAAAAAAACACCCGTTACATAACCAAAATCCGGGGTCATCCTGACCCCATTGAACAGAAATGCATTTAGTTTCCTTTAATCTGGTATAATTAATCCATATATAAATAATTTCAATACCGTTTTATTCCATTACTTGCATAAAACATTACTTGAGGCAAACCCTGTCGATTAAACGATTTCTATGTCGAAAATTTTGATATTTCACCCTTTAAAGTCGACTGGGGTCCATTTGGCCACAATGGACAGAGTGAAGGTTAAACATCTAATTTTCTCCATTATTATTCGTATTTTAATATATTTTAGTACTTGGGACCAACCATAAGTTCCCGAAATGTTCGAATTATTATGCAATTCAGTTTGATTATCTTTACAAGTACTGATGTTGAGCAAAAACTTTTAGGCAGAAAATTTTGTTTCGATGAATTGTGTTTTCGATGAATTGTTATTTTCAAAATTGTTTTCAAGCACATTTAGTTATTCTAAAATTGTACTTTTCAAATTTTTTTATTTTATTTTTTACTCCCTGCAATCTGTTCTGGGGCTGAAGCAGTCTCAACTCTTTCGCAGATTATTTTTCCCGTCCTACCTTACGCAGTTATGCGAAATCTAAGATGTACGGCTATAAGCCCGATTCACGTTACCATCTGCGCATTGCATAGCTCCATGCCTGCCTATAGTACTGGACAAGTTTTCATATTTGTTTTTCGATGAATTGTTTGTCCCACTGTTGCAGTGCACAACTCATGGGCCGACCCATCTTCCATGCCAGTACTATAGACTGCGTAAACGCAATGCGTAAATTAGAACGTGAAAAGTGAGTCGCGAAAGCGTTGAGAGTGCTTCGGCCCCAGAACAGATTGTAAAGATAAAATCATAATTGTTTGTCGCAGAATTTCCGGGGAATCGCATTTTTTCATCCGTAAGATGACGTCTGACCTGTACAGTTATGTTGGGATCGCCAAGATCGACATCTTTTATCACACTTTTCTTTAACATCGCATTAACTTTTCACTGATATGACATGCATTTAAATTTATTTCCGCCGCGATAAAAATAATACCAAATAAAAGGCGTACAAGGCTGTACAAATGAATTTTCATCCGGCTCGAAGACCATGTTTCGACAGCTCAGACAACGTTCAATATATGCCCAATACAGTGAACCGATCGAGTACCATTTGTGCAAAATCATAACGATCCTAGGCTCTATATCGGGTCAACATAAAAAGAAACGACGAAACCGAAAGAAAAGTAGAGGACTTCGTGTCTAGGAGTGACCAATGGGAACTCCAACATCGACCTAACCATGATCAATGGAGCCTTGCTGGGCTTGATAGTTGGGTGGTGTGTAAGAGAAAATTAGACATCTAGTGATCTGATTTATAGCCGATTAAGATAGCCGACTGGGGTCTATTTGCTAGACACTTGGTTGGCTCATGAGACAGTGTAGAAGCACTTCCGGAAATAGATTCGATAGATGAGATTAATGCTCGTGTGGAGCTGATCTCAGCACAGTTAGCCATAGTGTCTCCAACAACTCAATTGCTAAGAAGAGAGTTGCAAAGAAACGGAACAGTCGGTGGAACTCTAATCCAAGACAACTTAGATGTTCTGTGCACAAGCTTAGAAGAACACACCAGGCGGAACGGAACCAAATAGCAAAAGAGTTAAAATTGTCTCGCTTTAGAGTAGCAAGAAATAAATATTTTCATGAAGTATTTATTGCAAAACAAAATAGTTTCCAACGGTACGTCACGGAACATGGTAATAAAGATCCATGGGGACTTGTATACAAATTTGCCGCTGGCAATGCAAGACCTCCAGAAGTTTTGAACACCATCAGGAAGGCAAATGGAGTCGTCACTGATACGTGGCATGACACACGTTGGAAATTACTTAACTTACTTCTTTCAGACGAAACGCCAGACGAAACTGGGCCTCAAGCAGAAATGCGCGAGATCGCTACCAACAGTAGTTGGAACGACGCGGAAGACCACCCATATAGGCTAGCTTAGTAAAATTATTAAACAGGTGCCTAAAATTTGGTTACTTCCCTAAGGTATGAAAAACTGGTGAAATGATTATAATCAGGAAACCTGGCGATAGAGATCCACTATGTTTGAAAACTTATAGACCCATAATGTTACTACCAGTTATGGGAAAACTCTTAGAAAGGTTGCTTGTCACTTGCATTACATTGCGAGTTGAACAGAGCGGACTGTTCTCGGACAAGCAATTCGGATTTCGACGTAGCATGTCTACTGAGGATGCGATAGTCCGACTAACCAACACTGTCAAAACCCGAAGTTCTAAATATGTTATGGGTATATTCTTGGACATTGCCGGAGCATTTGATAATATTACGTGTCCTAGTGTCAATGCAAGTTTATCAGTCTATATTTTCCCTAGAAACACGATGAATGTCTTAGGAGCTACTTCAGCACTCGATACGCAGTAATCAGAAATTACAAAAGGATGTCCTCAAGGCTCTATTTTAGGTCCTCTATTCTGGAACACAAGCATGATCAACGACTTTGAGGAAATTGCATTCGCGGATGACAAAGTCATTCTGGTGCACGGCAACTCGAGACTCGAACTTCAGCGCCAGGGTAAAATCGTAATAAATAATATGATCCAATGGTGTCAAGCAAATAAGATGTCACTATCAGCAGAGAAAACAGTGATGCTGTAACTAAAGGGCAACTTTGACTCTAGTCGACCACCAACAATATCTCTAAACGGTAGAAACATGAAAATAGGCAAGTGCGTTCGATATCTAGGTGATGACCTTGATGAACGAGTGGGCGTAGCATCCCAAGTTCTTAGAGTCTATGAAAATGCTAAGAAGCTATTCTACTCTTTGGCGAGAGTGTCAAGAGAGAGATGAAGACTTAATCACAAAACACTTAAGTTAATATACAAAGGTGTGGCGGAGGCGCTTTTCACGTATGCGGCGGCTGGTTGGTATGATAGGTTAAACTGTCACCATATCAGATCACTAGAAAGTGCTCAGAGGAATATCCTGCTAGGAGTAACAAAAGCTTACCGAACGATATCTAAAGATGCTATAGTGGTTCTGGCCGACGTACTCCCGTTTGATATTCTAATCAAAATACGTGGCCAAAATGATACAGGTGAATATGTACATGCTGCTGATAGTAGGCACGATCAATATAATAATAAAAATGATATTGAAGCGATGGCGATTGACCTTTGGCAACAAAGGTGGAATGAATCAGCCAATGGAAGGCATACCTTTGGCTTCATTCCAGATATAAAAGAAAGACTGAAAATGAAATGACTGACTGACGAGCCGATGTGCCGTATCGCAAGTTATCTATGGACATGGTAAGTTTAAAGCATACCTACAGAGATTCAATAAAACAAACCAGTGTCAATGTCTATGCGGATCGGAAGTAGAAGACGTTAAGCACCTACTTTTCGAATGTAACGAGGTGACGGTTATGTCACTAAAACACTACCACTGCCTATATTTCTAAGCAACGATTTACTCCCAAAGTTCCAGCTGAACTGATCAACGTACATGTCTCCCGTGACTAGGGACGGTAACGTTATAATTTTTGAATTGTAACGGCTGAAATGTACAAGCACTGGTATCGGTTAACAACGCTAATTGATTAACATGAAAAATTGGTTAAGTAAACTGATACAAATTTGATAATTCCTAGTTTAAGGTTATACCTATAGGCACTTAATAAACACATTAAAACACTTGTTTATTATTTCGAAATTGTCATATACGTAGGTAAAAATTTGCTTAGTATCTTTATTGTACCTTAGAAATAGAAATATCAAATGTAATTGAAATTTGGTAGATTTCAGTGATGTTCGGGTTGGTACACTAGGTGTGTTGAATAGATATTTCAGTTTTTTACGGTCAAACGAGGAATCTTCATGTTTCGGGAAGATCACCTTCTGCTCCTGAGCCTTAACCGATGTGATTGGCCAGTACAAAATTTCAAATTTCCAGTCAGAGTTTTATGTAACCAAAGCATTTCTTCGTTGTAAATTTTATTTAGATTAATTATATTACGGTCATGGTTTTATCGTATTTGTATTGATTTTAATCACAAGAAAACACTTAACAACCACGATATATAAATCCATCATTAAATAATATGCTTTATGTGTCACAAGTAGATTCGGTAGTTTGGCGCACCATCGTTTTCACCAATAATTTTACTTCTTAGGTTACATGCTGTGTTACAGTATAAAGTGGTTTTAATCTGCAAATAAACTATATGTTTTATACGAATGTTTAACACACATTTAATCCCCTTAGATCAGATTTACTTTTAGTAAAGCAAATATACGTTTTTTTTTCGTACAACATTTCACATATACGCACTAAAGAAGCAAACATCATTATTGTCTCACACATTATTTTCGTCTTAAGATGTTGTCAATGTTCTTCGTAAATTATTTATTTTAATGTAAACAATATTTTCAGAATATATAAAAATAAATGGTTTACGTTTAATAGATATTTGTGAACCCCAAATAATAATATTATTAAAGCATTATATTGGATATCCTAAACCCGTAAAAGTTTCGTTTTTGTTGTACTAAATATTTTTATGTGGAAAACTTTTTTTTATAGTGTTAACACCCAATTTGTGTGTGTTGAAATTTTTCAGCGATTACAACAAAATGTTACCATCAAATGTTACTATCAACAATATTTACCTTGCTGTACCAACAAAATTCATTATTTTACGTATTTTAAACAAAAAATACACAAACTAAAAAATGATTTAATTATTGCTTAAGGCGCATTGTTATTATTTGTGCTTTAATATTGAATATTGCTGATTTTGTTCGTAAAATCGCGCGCTTGTGCACAAAAATTTCATTTTTGGATTGTAATAAACTTGTTCGATAAAAAAAGCTCACTAAACCAAAACAAGAAAATTTATTGTCCTCCCTGTAAAGATTCATGAAGTTGAATAAGAGGAAACATTATACGAGAGCACCAAAGTACAAGTAATAAAAATAAAAATATTGGTCTATATTATTTTAGGGATCATTTACATTCTGCGTGCTTTTTCCGTACATACATACATATACATATATACATTTCCTTTCCCGGTTGACTTTTCCAGAATACACCGAAAATTTTTTTTATTTCAATTGTTTGTAAGCTCTATCACGTTTACATTCTACAAAATTCAGAAAATTTATTTTATTTTGTTCTAGGTAGTTTTACGACCCATTTAATATATTTCCAAGCTTCTTCTTTAAAATACACCAGTATATACTTACTCGTACTTACACGAATAATATTTCGGTCGTTCATTTACTGGGAAATGGTATTTCCTACAAAATTTAGGAAAATAAAAAAATTTCATTAATGAAGTGTGTAAAAAGATCGTTGGACTAAAAGCGAATAATTCAAATGAAACGGAATTCGATTGATTTATCGGTATTTCTCATCAATATCGTTACCTGATTTAACCATATGTGTAAATTACATATAGCCCATCCTGATAACGTAATAACCGGTGTGAAGTATCTAACATTTATCAAAAGTGTAGCTACACAAACTAACAAATAACAGGGGATGTCTGAAACTTGTCCATATTCCTAGGAACAGGACGGAGGTCAGAGTGTTCTTTATCCCGAAATCGGGGAAAAGCTCACATGCGTACCCAAAGGATTTGAGACCGGTAACTCTATCATCCTTTCTGCTGAAAACCTTGGAAAGGTTGGTAGATGTAGGTATTCGATCAAAAATTGAGCCCAGGAATTTGGCAGTGTCGCAGCATGCGTACTGTAAGGGGAAGTCGGCGGACACAGCTCTGCACGATCTGTATGCATGATTGAGAAGTCAATTCACTCGCAAGAGTTTTGTATGGTAGCATTTCTTGACATTGAGGAGGGTGCCTTTAATAATGTAAAAACGGAGGCGATCATGGAAGGATTGTCATGTTTGAAGGTGGACTACCCTATAAGTAGGTTGATAAATCAGATGCTGGTAAGCAGGATCATTACCTCAAAACTAGGGGAGTCCACCATTAGAAGAAGTGCGGTTAGAGGAACCCCGCAGGGAGGTGTAATGTCCCTCTTTCTTTGGAGTGCAGTGATGAATGGATTGCTGTTAGAACTGGAGAGGAAGGGGACAGGAGTTGTAGCGTATGCAGATGATTTAGCGATAGTTATCTCAGGCAAACATGTGGATACGATTAGGGATGTTATGCAAAATGCACTCCTGATCGTTACTAGATGGGCCAGTAAATGTGGATTAGGGATCAACCCTTCCAAGACAGAGCTGGTACTATTTACTAGGAAATATAAAATTCCGGTAGTTAGCCCTCCTACCGTGAACGGCATTAGACTGGCTTTTGCTGATAGAGCGAGATTTTTGATGATCTTGGACAGCAAGCTCAGCTGGAAGCCCAACATTATAGAAAGGGTGAAGAAGGCTAATGTAGCCATTTACTCGTGTAGGAACGCCATAGGTAAGAGTTGGGGTTTGAAATCAGCGCTGGTGCACTGGATCTATACCGCAGTGGTAAGACCTGTGCTGATGTATGTGGTGGGCATGTGGTGGCCAGCTCTGAATAAGGTAACATATGTAAGGATGATGGAAAAGGTACAAAGAACGGCCTGTTTGCTTATAAGCGGGGCGCTTAGGTCAACTCCTACACGCGCTTTAGCGGTTATGTCCCACCTTATTACAATCGAACTTTTTGGTAAACAAATTGCCGCCAATGTGGCCACGAGACTCTCGGCGGTCTCGCAGTGGAAGTGTCTTCAGACGGGACACTCGACGATAGTTAGATCGCAAAGGGAAGAACTGGCGAATCTAGATTATAGTAAACCAACGTTGTGCTTCAATAAAGGTTTCGGGACCATCTGTTCCTCGAGAGAATCCTGGAAGAACGGATCAATACTGGAAAATGAGTCACTGCAATTTTTCACTGACGGCTCTAAGCTAGACGGTAAGGTAGGAGCCGGAGTCTTCTGTGAGAAGCTAAACGTTAATATTTCTGTTCGTCTCCCTGACTACTGCAGCGTGTACCAGGCTGAAGTGGTGGCGATCGGGGAAGTCATGACATGGTTGAAGCATAATGTGGTATCCGGGAGGGATATCGCAATCTATGTGGACAGTCAGGTGGCGATCAAGTCACTAGAGGCGGTTTGTCTGAAGTCACGGGTGGCGCTGGATTGCCGATCATCTCTTAATGAGATGAGCGAGTATTTCAGCATCCAGATAATCTGGATCCCTGGTCACTCGGACGTCACGGGAAACTGCAGGACAGACGAACTAGCTAGGTACGGTACGACTCTCCAGATGCAGCCGGAAAAGGCAGTTCTGGGAAGACCTATAGCAGCGCTCAAATTGGCGCACGGGAGAAAGGCAATCTCCTTGACAAATGAGGGGTGGACCAACACTCTAAGGTGCAGGGTAGCAAAGCAGGTTTGGCCAAAACTGGACTTGAAGCGCTCCAAGGCACTCACATCCCTGGGGAAACGGGACTTAAGTTTGCCTTTTTGGGGAACATGCGAGAAGGCTGGGTCTACAGACGAATGACTTTTGTAGAAGTTGTATGGACGAAGAGGAAGAAGAGTCTTTAGATCACTTCCTATGCTCGTGTCCAGCTCTATCATACAGAAGGCATAAATACTTAGGGGTAAAGGGAAATAGGATCCTGTGGTATCACAATGGGCCGCTATTGGCCTAAGTGTGCGGAAGCAGCCACTCTAACCTAACCTAACCTAACCTAACTAACAAATAACAAAAGTGTAGTTACACAATAAGATAAAAAGTGAAGCTATACAAACAAAAAATATGGCAGGGTTGAATTTTCAATTTTTCTCATTAAAAATCGATTTTTGCAAAAAAATGAAAAACGATTATACAATTAAAACTAAAAATAATTAGTTTTGATTCATTAAGCATTATAGAACTATTCACCCGGTCTCGTATTTATTTGAAGGCAATTTACACGTGATGCTAGAGATATCTACTCCATTTCTACATTTTCGATGCGTTAATACATAATTGTAGAGATATCTACGCAAATCTGGTTATACCGGCACTTTGGGGATAATTTTCACAATTTTTATTGATGTGCGGTATATCGACGCGACCCTCGGGGAATTTTATATCGAATTTACAATAAAATATGCAATGCATAACAGCACTCACACAACAACAATACTTTTTTGAATTATTCTTAAATAAACAATCCTTAATTCATATTGAATTAATTTCATTGATTTAGAAAAAAATGCCACCAACAAGACGATCAAATTAAGTACAACAATTACGAAACACACGTCGTCATAGATCGGCAGATCCAAATCCAATAAATCCAGCATCGAGACGAACGACACGACTTTCACGTCGTGCTGTGCAAGCGATGGAATATGCTGCTTTCGCTTACAATAGCGAAAATTATTATAGTCAACATGTCAATATTGGTGGAATGACGGTGAGATGTCCACATTGTGATGCAGCCAAATTTCAAGGTGAAACGCCTGGCATGTGTTTTGCTAATGGCAAAATGAGACTGCCAGCATTTGAATCTCCCCCCAATCCACTTCATTCATTCATTTTTGGAACGTCGCAAACGTCTAAGCATTTTACAATGAATACAATGCGGCATTTCAAATGACTTCTTTTGGTACGACCAAAATTGTCAGAGACAATTTCATGCCGACGTTAAAGGTGATTACTTCAATATCAATGAAATATGAAATATCATGGAATATCATATGAAAAATGCGATCTGAGCAGCAATTTTTTTGATGTGTTCAAGAATTCTGACCCATCATCTAATTCATTTCACAAATATTACAGATTCAAGACATCAGCACAATGAATTAATTCGATTGTTTAAAACCGCTCTCGATCGGATGCCATCTGATGATCACATAATCGTTATCAGGGCTGACAAAACGCCCTTGGAGAGCATGCGAGACAATTTAATATACCAACAATTGATGAAGGGGCCATTGTAATTGTTGGAGACCAGTTTCAATCTCGCGATATTGTGCTACATCGAAGAAATGAAGAATTACGGCATGTTTCAGAGCTTCACCGCAACTATGATGCATTACAATATCCATTATTGCACTGGAAAGGTGACGACGGCTATCATATTAATATACGAATGATAGATACGAATGATAGATAAGGTATTCATCATAGGTCGTGAGGTAGAAAAAAAAGTTAGTGGGATGAATTATTATTCGTATAGATTCGAGATTCGTCCACTAGAAGACAACTTTATTATGCGATGTGGCAAACTTTTCCACCCATACGCTGTTGACATGTATGCGAAAATTGAAGCAGAACGCCTAAATTACCTTAGATTCAATCAAGCCAAATTTCGATCGCAAGAATACATACACTTGCGAGATGGAATAGTGAATGATGGTAATGTTAATGATATCGGACGTTTAAAAATATTACCATCGGCATATGTTGGCAGTCCGCGCTACATGCACGAATATACGCAAGATGCAATGTCATACGATCGCAAATAACATAACATTTAGATGCAATCCACAGTGGGCTGACATAAAAAACAATTCGTTTGATGGTCAGAATCCAACAGATCGACACGATATAACAGCACGTGTATTTCGACAGAAAGTAAAAGCACTGATGGATTTGATTATCAAATTGCGAATTTTTGAGAGGTGCGTTGCTGGGTATATTCGATTGACTGGCAAAAGAGAGGGCTGCTGCACGCGCAAATCTTGATATGGCTGGTTCGTAAAATAACACCCGATCAAATTGATAACAGTATATCAGCTGAAATTCCAGACGAAATCAGCGACCCAGAATTAATTGAAGTTGTCACGAAAAATATGATCCATGGCCCTTGCGGTCAAATAAATATGAATTCACCATGCATAATCGATGGAAAATGTACAAAACGGTATCCAAGAGCATTAACTTCGGATACAACTACAGGTGACGACGGATACCCGTTGTATCGACGTCGGTCACCGGAGGATAATGGCCATACAACAACAATTAAAATACGCAATCAAGACATTGAAGTTGATAATCGTTGGATTGTACCATATTCTCCACTATTGTAATTCTGTGAAGTCGATTAAATACATTTGTAAATATGTGAATAAAGGACAATAGCAATGATGAAATCGCCCAATGTCAAATGGGGCGCTACATTAGCACTAATGAAGCTCTTTGGAGAATTTATTCATTTCCAATTCATGAGCGATATCCTGCTGTTGTTCATTTGGCTGTTCATCTTGAAAATGGCCAGCGTGTGTATTTTAGCGAAGCAAATGTACAACTTTCATTTGTGTGAAAGCGAAGAATTAGCCAGAACGTTGCTGTATTCAGATGTAACGCATTATTTCACTTGGACTGCAAAGAAATGGCAACGAACTAAACAAGGAACACCTGTTGATGGCCATCCGGGTGTTTTTTTTTGCAGATGCCATGGGAAGATTATACTCAGTTCATGCAAACAATGCAGAATGTTATTATTTGCGGTTGTCGTGAGTAAATGTTGTTGGACCACGTTCATTTCAACATCTGCGAAGAGTAAATGGTCCTTTTTGTGTGACGTATCGTGAAGCATATCAGCAATTAGGTTTACTTGAAAATGATGCGCATTGGGATTTAACGCTTCATGATGCATCGATTGCTTCTTCTCCACATCAAATACGTATGTTATATGCCATAATCATATCAACAGTTTTCCATCAAATCCACTTGAACTGTGGAATAAATACAAAGATTTTATGGCAGAAGACTATTTGATTGGAATGCGTACACAAGAAACGCTGATTTGCTGATTTCATTGGAAATGATAATGAGGCATTGATAGCGAGTGAAGATATGTGCCCAACAATTGCAAATAAAGCATTAGGGCGATTAGGTTTGTCACCATCCAATCGTTCAATGCATGATTTATTTGATCGAGAATTGCAACGTGAACAACAGTATGATCCCAATGAATTGCAAACATTTGTGAATTTGAATGTTCCCAAATAAAATGGCCATCAAAAACATGTCTATGATACCATCATGCAAGCTGTACAAAATGAAGTCGGTGGATTATATTTTTTGGTTGCGCCTGGTAGTACGGGAAAAACATTTGTGATATCACTGATTTTGGCAGCCATTCGATCGCAACGAAAAAAATTGCATTGGCACTTGCTTCATCGGGAATCGCTGCTACTCTATTGGATGGATGACGAACAGCGCACTCTGCATTAAAATTGATGTTGAATGTGCCGGTGTACTTATATTTATTGATTGATAACTTTAAAATTTAATCGATGTTATTGTAAAATATAATTATTCTCAAATTAATAGGTGATTGAATAATATTTCAAGAAATTCTGCGATGGCAAAAGTTTTGCAACAAGCAGCAATTATTCTTTTGGATGAATGTACGTTGACGCATAAAAAATCGCTGGAAGCATTACACCGTACAATGCAAGATCTACATCAGAATCAAGAAATTTTTGGTGGTGCATTGATATTATTGTGAAGCGATTTTCGTCAAACACCGGCGGATGAGATCAATGCATGCTTAAAGTCTTCTCTTCTGTGGCGACATGTGCAAAATTCACATTGAACATAAATATGCGCGTTCAATTGCACAACGACCAATCTGCAGATCGGATATCGAAGCAATTGTTAGATATTGGAAATGGCAAAGTTCGAGTCGATAATACAAATGGATTGATTACATTGCCGAACATTTTTTGCACCATTCTCCAATCAACAGAACAGTTGATTGAAAGTGTGTTCCCAAATATTGTTCAAAATTACAGGAATCACAATTGGTTGAGAGAACTCTGAATACTGGCACCAAAAATGTACACGTCAATGCAATCAATTATCAGATTCAAGAAAAATTACCAGGTGCAGTGACATCATATAAATCTGTTGATAGCGCAATGAATGCAGATGATACAGTGAATTTTTTAGTTCATTGGAACCACCTGGTATGCCACCGCATTGTTTGAATTTAAAGATTGGCTCATCAATTATTTTACCGCGGAATTTAAACGCACCAAAACTGTGCAATGGCACAAGATTGGCATTAAAACAATTCATGCCGAATTTAATTGAAGCCACAATATTGACCGGAACAGCGAAAGGTGGAATTCCGCTCATACCACGAATTCCACTGATACCAACAGACATGCCATTTGAATTTAAGCCTTTGCAATTCCCAGTGCGTCTATCATTTGTCATGTCCATCAATAAGACGCAAGGCAAAACGCTTCAAATATGCGGATTAAATTTGGAGGAGCCGTGCTTTTCACATGGACAGCTATGCGTGGCCTGTTTAAGAGTTGGAACTCCAAATTGTTTGTGTGTGCTCGGTTCAAATGGGCAAACGAAAAATATTGTATATCCAAATGTTTTGGATTGACATTAATAATTTTGAAATACATTACATTCATTTCATAAAAAAAAAATCAAGAATATTTCATTTCTTTTTTTGGTTGGTTGCAACGAAGTGCATCGGGGTTCGCTAAACAAATTTTAAACCAAACAAATTTTCAAATAAAGAACGTTACAATAAATTTATGCGAATTTCATTTCACATAAAATATTTATTACATTTTTTAATAATATTCTTCCATCAGGTATCACTGTGCAGCATATGATACGAACCATCTACATTTATCTTTCCATTGTCATCATGTAACAGCAGTTTGCATTCCAAAAGCTCACTAACAATATTTCCAAATCAATTTCCCGTTATAATGTGTACACTCTGATACAATGTACTTATTGTACAGATATACGAAAAATGAATTTTCAATAACTAAATGCTGTGACATCTATTTAAATCGAGAGACAATACAAAAGAAAAGGTTTACTTGGGGCCAGCAAGGCGGACCGGGCTCAGCTAGTTTGATATAAAATTCCCCGAGGGTCGCATCGATTTACCGCACATCACTAAAAGTTGTGAAAAGTATCCCCAAAATGCCGGTATAGCCAGATTTGCGTAGACATCTCTGCAATTATGTATTAACGCATCGAAAATGTAGATATTGAGTGGATATCTCCAGCATCACGTGTAAATGGCCATCAAATAAATACGAGACCGGGTGTATAGTTCTATAATGTTCAATGAATCAAAACTAATTAATTTTAGTTTTTTTTTGTATAATCGTTTTTCATTTTCCTGTAAAAATCGGTTTTTAATGAGAAAAATTTGAAATTCAACCCTGCTATATTTTTTGTGTATATAGCTACACTTTTTATCTTATTATGCAACTACACTTTTTTATTTGTTAATTTGTGTAGCTATACTTTTGATAAATGTTAAATACTTCACACCGCTAACGTAATATGGTTTACTGTGTACACTTCTAAACATGGAAATTTACAAAACTACATATGTACATTTTCAACGAATTTTTACTTCTGTGATTAAACACTTTTTCTCGTGCAATATTTTAATTAGGTTTGGGATTTGTTTCAAATTAAAATTATAATTTTAAATACATATCAAAATATTTGTTAATTTTGTTACCTTAACTGTGGTTTGATTTTGCTTTTGTACGGTGCGCATCTCACAAATCTCTATTGGATTTCGTTGCTTCTGTTGTTGGGGAACAAATTAACACAACGAACACAAATTAGTTTATTAGTTGCAAACTCAAAAGTACATATCCATAGAACAAGTAGAGGTAACACTACTAAACGTGGACATTGCCACAAAGCATTGCAATCACAACTTAGAAAATTAATAAGTAAACGAAATATTCAACCTGTAGTAAAATTTGTGGACAACTACATCAGAAATCTACATTCTGAAACATTATCTTACGAGGAGTTGAATTTATTAATAAAAGACTGCACTTTACAATAACATACCCGAAACCATAGGAAGCAAAAGCATTACGCATTAAAACAAAAAGAAGTACAACAAGCACTTGGCCAAATTCAACAGTTAAAATTAGAATTTTTGAAGTTATTTCTCGATATGGATGAAATATCATACTTTATTTTCTTTTTCGCCATCGATGTATTTAGTTACATGAAATTATAAACGGTTACTGTGCAACCCAAGTGAAATATTTTCCAAAAAAATACTAAATTTGTGGCATGCAATAAATGTTGTACAATAAATAGGTTCTTGCACCAAGTTTCAATTATGAAATATGTAAAACAAAAAATGAATATCATGACAATGGGTAGGTTTACATATGGGTCCCTTACCGGGGCAAACGAATTGAACGATTCCTAAGGTCGGCATTATGACGGGTCTTTTACAAATAGGTTGTAGCAAGAAATTTCAATTAAGAAATATTTTCAACAAATTTCAAATGATTGACTTCTAGGTAGGTTTTTTGGAATGCTAGTGAAACGGGGCCCCAATCTTACAGGAACAAACGAATCGAACCAGGAATCGGATCGGCGATATAAAAACCGGGTATTTTACAAAGTGGTTGTTCTAATAAGATTCAATTGTGGAAGAGATTGACATATGTGGGTAGGTTTCCCGGAATGCTCGTGATACGTTGTTTTACTGGGACAAACGAATCGAGCGATTCCTCCTACAAAGAGGTTGTTGTATCAAATTTCAATTTAGTTAATTCATTCATTTAGTTAATTTAGTTAATTCCAGGATTTTTATTAATATAAATTTGTTGCAACAACCCTTTGTAAACTACCCGTTATTTATATCGCCGACCCCAGGAATCATTCGATTCGTTTATCCCGGTAAAGGAACGTATCACGAGCATTGCAAAAACGTTACTTGTATCGCTTACTCCAGGAATCGTTATTTTCGTTTATCCCGATAAGAGACCATACGAGGGCGGAGTGAGAAGTTTTGTAAAAACTAAACAAGGAATAATATTTTCGGTAAAAAAAAAAAATTCCTTTTAGCTCGATACACTTAGTCCAAGGTTTTTCCAATTTTTCGATCCCTTCCGAATAATACGATTTCTCTAACCCTTCAAAATAGACGTTTGTTGTATCGATGATCTCCTCATTAGAGCCTAATCTCGTCCCGCCGAGCCATTTCTTCAAGTTCGGAAACAGGAAATAGTCGCAGGGGCTAAGTCTGGATAATATAGTGGACGCGGAAGCGTAATTTATGGTTTTTGACCATGGCAACTACACTCGTGTGCACCCGTGCATTGTCTTGATGGAAGAGAACTTTTTCTTCGCCAAATGTGGTCGTTTTTCTTTCAAAACGGTCCAATAAGTTGCAGTAATATTCGCCATTAACTGTTCTCCCTTTTTGAAGGTAATCGATGTAGATTAAGCCGCGTGTATCCCAAAAAACTGAGTTCATGACCTTGTTGGCCGGTAAAACCGCCTTAGCTTTCTTCAGCGCAGATTTGTCAGTACAAATCCACTGATTATACTGTTTAATAAATCCATGTTTCATCCACAATTATGAAACGACACAAAAACTCTGTTTTATTTCGCTTTAACATCGCCAAACCTGCCTCTGAAGTTGTCACACGTGTTTGTATTTGGTCGATTGTAAGCAACGCGGGAAAGCTTTTTCATATTCAAATGTCCGTGTGATATATTGCGCACACGTTCATCTGAGATGCCTAATATCTCAGCTATCTCGCGCACTTTCACTCTGCAGTCTTGTGATACCGTATCATGGATTTTGTCAACCATTTTTGGAGTGGTGACTTCATATGGGCGTCCTGAACGTTCCGCATCAGTTGTGGTGCTTGTACGACCACAACGAAAATCAGTAAACCACTTGTGAATCATTCTAATCGATAGTGAAGAGTCCCCATAATATTTATCAAGCTTTGTTTTGGTTTGCGTAATGGGTTTCCTACGCAAAAAATAATGTTTAGTTAACACCCGAAATTCACTCTTTATCATGTTTGCAAAACAAACAATGGGTTGTCTGTTTTCAATGGCTGAAAAAACTAAACTAAATGACAGATCTGTCTGAAAATTTTAATTTGGTCTAGTGACAGATGGTATTGACACATGACATCTGGGAGTTGCGATTGCGATGCTCTCAGTTGTAATTTTACCAGACTTCTTACTACCCCTGGTATCATAGGGATTCCAAAAAACCCAAATTTCAATCTTTTAAAATTTGTTGAACAGATTTTTAATTTGTATCTTGTAGGAATAAACTATGTGTATGTGTCTTTTAAAAGTTGGCTTTTGTTATTAGAATTTTGAAAATTTTTGCAAATTGAGAAAACTTACCCGCATATACACTTGCCTTCTTCATAATTTGGTGGTATGCTTTTTTATTTTATTTTCTAATAAATAAGTTTTGCGTATTTGATCCGTTATTTATGTTTCCAACACATTAGGTCACAATAATAATGAATTTCTTTCCAATAAAATCTTTGAAAATGACACGCTAAAAATCTATCATTTATTTCTATTTCAAATCAGTCATAATATTTTTTTAGATATCTGTGCAACATTTGTTGCATGCAACAAATTTGGGTTTTTTTTTTAAACATATTTCACACGCATTACTGGCATTGCCATGACCAGAACTGACTGATGACTAAAAATGTATGAAAACATCATAATTGACAATTTCAAATGCCAAACTTCAAAATTGTTTGTTGATTGCTAGACTCAATCAAAAATGATGTTTTCTAGTGGGTCAAAAATTGATTACAAGTTTTGTTCGGGCATCCGATACGAAGTAAATAGATATAATTTTAAAAAATAGGTAAAGACCTAAAAGAAAAAAATCGTTCAATACCTGAAAGCTGATAAGCGAAACACACTCGCAATTCTAGATAAAGATAAATACCTTAATGAATCGCATGGTGGAAACAACCAGATCAATCAACTGCTTGAAGCTGAAACGCAACACTTTGTCAAGTATGATAAATCCGCAAAAAACGCAACACAATTTATCACCGAAATATTTGGAGTATCAAAATACAAAGTAATCGTATCAAATCCGATAGTTTCAATACGACTCCAAAAAATACTTAAAGAGAGGAACCAAATGCGTCCAATTGTAAGAAACATCAACCCAACACCTTATAAAACTCAAAAAATACTCAAAAACTCAAAAATTGTTGATAGATCCTAGAGAGAGATCCTAATTTTTATCGATATTGTTTTAGAAATATTAGACAAATGGCTCCAAAAGTTAACTATCGCTGAAAAATAACGACTCCTCTTTTCAAAACTCACCAAAATGTGAATGAACCAAAACGAGGTGCAATATAACAAGAAATTTTACAAATCAACGAGCATGGGGAACCCACCCTATATTGGTTATTTATAAAAACATAACCTAGAATTAAGATGGAAATCGTTAGTTCATATTTTTTCTATTGTATTCAAATACGTATCTTGCAAAATTTAACTTTGAGCAAAGTATGTACTCGCAAGTATGTACTTCTATCTACTCAATAATTAATTTTTTTTCCTATGTTTTACTTCTAAGAAAAAAATTGCGTTCCATTGAACATCTACTTACAAGTACTTTGGTAACGCCAATGGAACCCGGCTAATAACGTAATGTATGTACACTGCGGTTCACTTGTTTAGACACATTTACAATTTTACTTTATTGCAATTTTACTGTAATTTCTCGCGGAACCAAGAATATATTTTTATTAAGGAGAGAGAAATTAGTACTCAGTAAAACAGTAATGAATAAATATTCAAACATAGTAATCTAACTGCAGCACTTTTCTTTGTTTTTTTTTGGAATATATTTTATATTAAACGCATCTTATCGGTTCACTTGAATAGACGCATTGTAAAATTTAAGTATTTATGAGTAAATTTCGGTGTACGATGCTAAAAAAAATTCAAAGTTTTCAAAATAAGTATTCAGTAGCTGATCAAATCAAATGGCTAGAAAAAATATTTTTAATATGGCAGAAAGGGAGAAGATGGAGGACTGTCACGTGTAGGGATTTTCCAACCGCGCTAGAGCTCGTAAAATCGAGCACAGTTAGACAGGGCATCATATGGAAACAACTACCAACGAAGGTCAGCAACAGTTCTAACGCCGCAAGGTAGAAGAAAAATGCATAGGCTAGTGTCCAATTCAGCCCTTTTCACCAACAAAATCAGAACGGCAGCTGGGCTTAATGCCAACAAATCAACAGTTCCTAGAGCAATTTTATGTGCTTTATTTTAACGTGAGATGCGCATGTTAATATGTTTTGACATTAAATATCACGTCATTTAATACCATTTATTATTATTAATTAATATTTTGAAACTACGAAAAACACATTTTTTCGATGGTATTAATATCCCTCTTACAATTTTAGGATTTCCTCGCGAAAGTGTTAAAAAAAGAAAAGAATCACCAAATTTAAAGGGACAAATAAATTTCGCCGAATGGTTTTCGAGATTAATTTTGGGTGGCTTGCATACTATTAATTAATTTCTATGAATCAAAATATTAATTATTGAATTATTTAATATATTTATTTTTATGCAAAAATTTTTAGACATTTGCACAAAGTTAATTTTTTCATCTAGAAAATTTTCTTTTAAAATTCATGGTTGTTTATTTCAGGACCACCATTTAAAACTAGTATACCCTTTTATAAAGCTGCCCATACACGGTGCAACTTGGTTGTACAACTGGTCTGCAGACTAGTCAAGATGTATCGTTTGTAGGGTAGTTGTACAACCATTTTGAAGGTTCGAAGCTAGGTTGCAAGAAAATCAAAAAATTTTGATTTTTATAGGCGGAGTCAGTGGTTGTACGACCAAGTTGCAATGTGTGTGGACAAGTTGTACAACTTATATGACATTTTATGTTTATTGGGAATTTTAATACCGCTATTGACGAACATTATAACTAAACCACATAAAACGAGCTAAATATTTTATTAAAAAAGAATAAGTTTCTTTAATTGAAATGGCTGTAGTTAATAATCAGTTGTGGAGAGACTTTTTCGAAGAATTCGAACAATGTCCAGAATTATGGAAAGTTAAAAGTTCTGTGTACAAAAATAAAGATAAAAAGCAAAAAGCATGGGAGAAATTGTTAACCATATATAAAAAATTAGATAGTGAGGCTACAATTTCAAGTTTAATGAATGAAATAAACAACATAAGAAGCTGCTATCGCCGCGAACTTAAAAAGGTTATAAAAAGTGAGAAATCTGGAGCTGGTGAGGATGATGTATACGTCCCATCATTGTGGTATTTTGAAATTTTATATTTCCTAAGGGACAATGAAATCCCAACTGCTGGAATTTCTAGTGTGGATACCGATGATGATGTAGAGGAAATTTAAGTAAGTTATACAGTTTAAAGATATTTCACATTACTGTTAAATTTATATTTTAGCTTGAAACAACCCTCTCAGTTTCCAAAAAAATATGTCGAAATAAAAATATTCGGGACGAATTTTTGGAAACACCTGTCGATCATTTAGTTCGACTTAAAACTAAAAAAGATGAGTCAGAAATATTTGCTGAAGGATGAGCAACACAAAACAATTAAAAGAGCTGACACTTAACACAGTTTCTCCATTGCCCAGTTCCAGTAGTTCATCACGCGCTGATTCTAGATGCTCAACACCTTACACATCAAATCAATTGCCTAGTACCAGTAGTTTTTCGCATGCTGGTCCTAGATGCTCAACAATTTATGCATCAAACCCACTACCAAGTACCAGTAATTCTTCACGAGCTGATGACTCTAGATGTGTAAAACCTTATACATCAAATCACATCGTTGTTGAGGAAATTGTTCCTGTTAATTTTAATATTTCTAGGTCATCACAAAATCCAAATCATATAACTTTTAATGATCTTTTTAATGACAACCAATACTCATAAAAATTTTTAATAAAAATATTATTGCATTTTCTATGTTTAAAACTGTTTATTTTTATGAATATAAAAAAAGTACAAATAATTACAAACATTTATTCGGTGATATGCAAACGATTGACTACTTCGCAGAAATCGTTCCTCACGAGCTTAGCTTGTGATGATGAGTTTCTTGATGCTGCTGGTTGCATTTGCAATAATGTTTCTGAAAGCCGAAACGTTCCTCCCGATTCATTTCTAGAGTATAAAACGCCTCTATTCTTTTTTAAAAAATTATGTAAATAGCAACAAGATATCACAATCTTCGTAACTTTTTCAGGAGAAAGAGCAATAGTTGTTAATAGAACTCTAAATCTAGCAGCCAAAATGCCAAATGCATTCTCTACTTTTACTCTCGCAGAACTCAATTTTTTGTTAAAAAGTTCCTGTTCTTTTATCAGATGATTACCACTGAATGGTTTCTGTAAGTTCTCTCCCAGGGCAAAGGCATCATCGCCTATTAGAACGTAAGGTAACGTCTGGCCCGTAGAATCCACAGTTTCAGGTTCAGGAATATTTAATTCATGGTTTAGTAATTTTTGGTAAAATTTTGTATTATTAAATACACCACCGTCTGATATCCTACCATTTGCTCCTACATCAATCATTATAAATTCGCTATCGGCATTGAAAATAGCCATAAGAACAATACTAAACTGTTTTTTATAATTAAAATAGTAGGAACCCGATTTCCCTGGTTTTCTAATATTTATATGCTTGCCATCAATGACACCTATACAATGAGGAAAACCAGATGTTCTTTCACATTCGTTGGATATTTTTTTCCAATCATCAGAGGTAGCTGGAATCTGTATTTTAAGAAAATTATGTTAGTAAAATATTATGCAAATAATTATTTTGGTAAAACTCACCTTAATATAATCCTTTAAAACTTGTCGAATGGCTTCACATGTTTCGATAACAATTTTTCCAATGGATTGCGCTGATACTGCATTCGAAAAATTTAAATCTTCAAAAGAATTACCGGTAGCCAGAAACCTTAAAGTTATGGATAATCGCGTTTCTTCATTAGTGGCATCACGCATAAAAGTATCTTTACTATCAATGGCTTTACTTTATCCAGAAGATATAGAAATGTTTCTTCATCCATACGCATGAAGTTTTTAAAGTCATCTGGTTGACTAACTTTTAATTCTTTCAAAAGTCTTTGGTTAGAAAATGTATCTTTATCTTTTAACCAGCTTTTCATCCAAATATTTTTTCTGCGTTTCTCTTGTTCTTTGTCTTGAAATAAAACTTCCGCAATAACAATTAAAGCAGTAATGTCATCACTTTCACTCATATTTATAATTTCGTTTTTTAATTTTACTTAAATAATTTTGACTTGGAATAATTTTACTTGATAGGTAGGTATTTACTTATATTTGGAAAAACTATAAAAAATAAAATATTTTGACTGTTTCTACTTTCTATGTTTTCAAACTTGTTGTACAACAAGTTGCAAAGTGTATGGTGTAGTCTGCAGACTAGTCTACATACCAGTTGTACAACCAAGTTGCAACGTGTATGGGCACCGTAAGACTGTGTGCCAAACTTAAGGTAAATCATTTACTACCGGTATTTAGGGTTTTACGACAGATTTTTCGATCAGTTTGTCATAGAGCTTTTGAAAAATATTTGAATTTGCCGAAAAATTTAGTTAAAATTGATTTTTACCTTAAGTTTGCCACACAGCCTAAGAATTATATTTAAAAACGAATTGATACTAGGTGCTACAATTAAAATAAAATATTCAATAAACTGAGATAAACCGGAAAAACCGCAATTCCCGAATATGTAGACAATTCCCGAATATGTAGACAATTCCCGAATATGTAGACAATCCCTTCGCCCAGCGGTCTCAAAAGACACGATCAAGAAAGCATCGGCTAGTCAAATCGAAATTTCGAAATTTTATTAAAAAAGTTTGTGATAAGAAAGGGTGGTTCTGGATAAAGCAGTTTGTTTCCTGAACAAAAATAACCCAGAACCAACCCAAAAAATCCTAAAACCCGGAGTAATTCTTTCCGGATTAGTCAAAACGAGATTCCATTCCGTATCATTAGTACTCCCTAGTGCCAATGTTTTCCAGTACAAATACTAATCCAGTAACGGTCAGAGCTCGAGCGAATCCAATTAATTATGATTAAATATTAATAAGTGTAAGAGTAAATGTCTTTCTTTAGAAATAAGCTCAGTGCAGCTTGAATATCATATTAACAGTTCAATTCTTGATAGAAGCAATGAAAATCAAGATTTGGGTGGCAATTTTGTAGGAAATATGACATTCAATAAGCATGTTCACATAATAACCAGTGCCAACTGTATGGGATTCATTAAACAGTGGTCGTGCGATCTTTCGGACGATAAATGTCGTATTCAACCTCCTTTTGCTTATGTTCGCTCACAATTTTTATTTGTTGATTTCGTTCTGTGTAGTCACTATATCAACACTAGATCAACACTTGCATATCAGTCACAAAAAAAAATCAAGTCTATAACCGCTGAGCAGGAGTTTAATTTGAACTAACTTCATCTTTAATTGAGCAATTATGGGTAAAAATTTTAAAATAGAACATTTTTTTTTTGAATTTTCAGAAAGAAGTCCTACTCTAACTGTCCGATTTCTAAATCAACAGCGTCACAATCAAAACTAAATATAAATTTCTCTCCTTGCTATGAATATCATCATCGGCAGTATCTTCCTAATTGTTGCGTATCGCTCGGTGTGTTGTCTATCCATGAAATTTGGTCCATCGTTCCTCTGGTGAGAAATGTGTTTTTACATTTTATTAACTTTTTTTTTAAATTTCGAAACTTTCACTTTCTCACGAGCTTGCGGTTCCAGATGGAAAACATCAAACGAGATATCACGGTTTTTCTTGAAAATTAAGAATTCAGATGTTTTTCTACTACAGTAACACCTTCTGAAGCTTACTTAGATTTTGCTTATTAATTATTAGATGTACTTCGATTTTAGTCCCAATCTTCATGTAAAATTTTAAGGATTTTAGGCCAATATTGTCAAGGAATTAAGATTTCTTGATCTTAATAAGCGTTTCAAGTTGACGTGATGGAAATCTTACAGAGCGATCTTCATAACATATCGCCTGAAAAGTTCCCGGTCTAAGAAAGAAATTTGTTTGGGGAAAATACATTTTATTCATCAACATAATTTCCAGAGCTATAGAATTAGTTCAACGCCTCTAACATTTCGATACCGTCTTTGTAGAAGGATTTATCTTTGTCTTCAAAACAAGCTTCAGTTTCGGCAACCATTTCTTCATTAAAGCCAAATCTCTTTCCCTGGAGCTTTTTTTTGAGGTCCGCGAACAAGTAATAATCGCAGGGGCTTACTCTGACGTATACATTGTGCTGACACTTGCCCAAATAGTGCACGGAATCATCTACGCGTTGTGGTTTTTGATCCATTGCGAGCAAACGCGGTACCCACTTCGAACACACCTTTATAATGGGCAAATGTTCGTGCAAAATATAACCAACACATTCTATTGATAAACTATTAATTAATTTCGATGAATCAAAATATTAATTTTTGAATTATTTACATACATTCATAACATTTGCACAAAGTTAATTATATCATCCAGCAAATTTTATTTTAAAATTCATGGTTGTATATTTCAGGACCACCATTCAAAACTATTATACCCTTTTATAAAACTGTGTGCCAAACTTAAAGTAAATTATTTACTACGGTAAATACCGGTTTTAGGATAAAATTTTCTAAAGTTTGTCATAGAGCTGTTGAAAAATATTTGAGTTTGCCGAAAAATTTAGTTAAAATTGATTTTTACCTTAAGTTTGGCACACAGCCTAAGAATTATATTTAAAAGCTAATTGATACTAGGTAGGTACTACAATTGAAATAAAATTTTCTACATGTAAATAAATAAATAGCATCAATTACATGCCCCAATTTTATCGTAACTGTTGTTGTTGCTTTATATATTTTATTTTTATTACTACTCGTATTATTGGAAATAAACAAAACAATATTGGTTTACGTTTTTACTTCAATGAGAATTGCCAAACAAATAATTTTAAACAAAATTTAATTTAAATTTATTATACGTGCTTGTTGTTGTAAAATATTATATTACAATTTCATATTCATTTTATGATTTATTATTCAACAAATAAATTTTTCGAATAATAATAATTTTAATGGAGAATGTTTATTAATTTATTGTTTGTTATTGATCCTTTTGTATCATTAAATATAGGTAATGTAGCTGGAAGTACACACGTTATAGAAAATATTTAATATTGTTCTTAAAAACTACTCAATAGATTTATTTTATATCTAACTGTAAATAATAGTTTTTATCTAACAGAAAATCATATTTACTAATAAAATCAACATAAGGTAATTTACGGCCCGATTCTGAAATTGTTGGACTCGGTTATATTTTAACCGATCAAGTTCAAAATAGGTTTGTCGAATGGAAATAGGGTTTTAAAATGAATTTTTGAAGAAGTCCTGGAATATGGCCACCTAAGATGGAAGTCCGATGTTCAAGTTTTGGAATATGGCTACTTGGTACGGAGTACATAAATTTCTTAACCGATTATGGTGAAATGAGGCATTTTAGAACTGACTCTGATTTTAGAAAAACTCGGCCATTTCTTAACCGATTTTGATGGGTTGGTTGGGAATGGGATTCTAAAATGATTATTGAAAGAAGTTATGGATTATGGCTACTTTGGACAACAATCGACCATTTCTTAACCGATCATGATGAAATTAGTCATGTTGATTGCAAATGAGGTTCTAAAATTATTTTTTGGAAGAAATTCTACAATACGGCCTAGGCATGTTGTTACGTGCAGAATCAAAACTGTAACACCAAGTTTTCGAGATACACTTTTATAGATTTATTTCACTGTCCCTCGAATTATCGCCAATCAAACAAAATTATTGAATATCATTTATTTTAAACAGTAAACTTTACTCGTATGAATCCCGAACCAAAATGAAAGACAAAAATTTATAAACGGAAATTAGAAGATGTCGGGTAAGAGATTATAGCAATTAATTCTGGACTATAGATTATTAAGTTAATAATCAAATAGTGTAAACCCAGTTAAGATGCTATAACCCCTTCTTACGAGTGGTCACATAACACCTCCTTCCCTCCGTAGTCTTAAGATGCAATCTTAAGTCTGAACGGGTTCAGAAAGAAGTTATGTGTCAAATAATTTAGACTATGAAATTTCGAAATATAATTCAATTAATGTTGCTTTAATTTCAGACTAATATTTATTTTTAAGACTAAAATATTTATGAATAATAAGAATTAGAAGGTTATATACGAATTACGTTGTTGTGAACAATCTTAAGTGTATTTCCTATTTTAATTGATGTATTTTCGGGGAAAATTATCTGTTGAACCTCGTTGGGTCCTAGTCAATACTGTAACAGTTTAGTTTGTCTAGCTTAATTTTTTAAACAAACCAAGTCTTCTATGTTGTATGTAACGGCCTTAGAGTTGTTGTCGTAGTAGGTTTTAGACTTCTCTTTATATTCAATAAAATTTTGTTTAGCAGTTTCGAAAGATTGTTGCAATTTGAATCTAAGATCATAATAATAGTCGTCATAGTTATAAACAATCTCTCGAGAATGATAATCCCAATTTAGTGGATGCTTATTGCTAAAATCTCGAAGATAGCTCACAAGAGTTCTATGCGATCTTTCCAGAGATCCATTGGACTGCGGATGATATGCTGTTGTATTTAGTTTCTTTATTTTGAACATTTTGCCGATTCTTTTAAATAATTCACTCATGAAATTAGAGCCTTGGTCCGTGAGAATGGAAGTTGGTATCCCGAAAACACAGACAAAATTTTCGACGAACGCTCGAGCAACTGTCTCAGTCGCTTGATTTGAAATAGGTACGGCTAGCGAAAATTTAGTTAAATCATCTTGCTTGGTCAACAAAAATTTATTATCGGAATAAGACGTATTCAAAGGACCAACGATGAGTGCTCAGGTAGAGCTTTTCAAACGGGCGCGATGATGTGTCAGTAATTTTCATAGACATTTTATTAGGTAGACCAGATATATTCAGTTAACAAGATTTGCAATTTTTTATCATTTTAGTTACTTGACTTAGCATATTTGGGAAGCTATATAATTTACGTAACCTATTATAAGATCGATAAATTCCTTGATGACCTCCTGCGGCCTGCGGCACTACGTCGATATCTTTGCTAGAGGTAGACTTTTTGTTCTCTGACAAGTGACTTTCATCATCAACAAAAGTTTGACTTAATTTTTGCGCTATAGTTAATACATTGACATTAGTGCCTTCATCGGTTGGTTCGAATCGGATTCGACTCAAGCAAATCAGCATTGGTATTAAGTTTTCCAGCTTTATGTACGATTTTAAATTGATATTCGTCTCGTTTAATGCGCCAACGAGTGAGTTTCGAAGAGGGATTTGTTAAACTACATAGCCATATTAATGGTTTATGATCGGTAACCACAATAAATTCTCTTCCATAAAGATGTGGTCGAACGTGATTAACGGCCCAAACCACAGAAAGCAGTTCTTTCTCTATAGCGGAATAATTATTTTCTGCTTTATTCCAAACTCGGCAAAAAAGGCCAATGGCATGTCCATCGCTAGCAACATCGCTAGCATACAAGTAATTGTGACTTTTTAGTATAATCCGGTCGAATTAATATTGGTGGAGAGCATAACACTTTCTTTAATTTGTTAAAGCTTTCTTCGCAAAAAGCATTCCACTTGAAGACAACGTCTTTTTTTAAAAGCTGAGTTAAGAGTTTCGCAATGTTGGAAAAATGTGATATAAAACGGCGATAGTAACCAGCGAAACCTAAAGAACGATTTTACTTCACGCGTAGTCTTGGGAGTTGGATAGTTTGTTATGGCGGTTATTTTGTTAGGATCCGGTTTGACTCCTTCAGGGGTTATCAGGTGTCTTAGATAGGTTATCTATTTGCAGAGGAACTGACATTTAGTTGGATTAACTTTCAAATTATGTAAACGAAAGCAATCGAAGATTTCCTTTATTTTATTATTATGGTCAGTTAAATTACAGCCGTAGACAACTACATCGTCGAGGTAAACGAAACATTTGATACCATTGAGACCACTTAATACATAATTCATTAGGCGTTGAAAGGTCGCCGGGGCACCTTTCAAATCAAATGGCATTCTTCTAAAATGGTAGTGTCCAAAAGGTGTATTAAATGCGGTTCAGCTAGGTCAGCTAGATCAATGATATTGAAGTATGCATACCAGTAATATTCGGAAGAGGAAAACTGTCGTCTATCGTGATATCGATTAATTTTCGAGAATCGACCACGATGCGCCATTTTTTCTCATTAGTATTTCATTTTTTCGGAACCACTAGAAGGGGAAAATTCTAAGGAGAGTTGCTAAGCTCTATTACATCATTTTCGAGCATTTAAGAAATTTGCAAATCTCATTTCTTTGGGATTGAGGTAATCGATATGAGTTGAAATTTTGTGCATGGTATACCACGATACCACTGATACTATAGTATCAGTAACCGTTAGCTTATCACCAGGCAGAAGAAAAATATCATTATATTCGCGACATAATTTTAGAATGAACGATTTTTCTTCTCAATTCAGATGATCATAGTTGATGGAATTCTCTAGAATTTCTAGTCGATTCTCTAAGTAATGATTTTGCGATTCAATTTGGTATACATTATAGTTTTCTAACGGATATAGACTTAGAAAGAAATTAGAACATTCATAGGGTTTGTTCGTAGTATTTAAAATGCTTATACAGAACGAATTATTTTCGTTTTTTAATTAAAGATTGCCGATAAAAACGCCGGACACTAATTCTTTTGAACAGCACAAATGTTCAACGTTTTCTGTGCAACAAGATGAAAATTTAATTAATTTTTCAGATCTGGGTGCCACAAAATTGGACGGGCATAATTTATAGAACAGAAGCCTGCCTCATGTGGAATTCTTATAAGATTTTACTCAAAATCTAAATGATTAAATGTCATTGGATAGGAAATATTTACCTAAAATGCCAGAACATGCTATCGGAAAATCGTCTTTAACTATGTGGAATCGATGAGAGATTTGAAATTAAGTTTTACATCGCACACGGCTAAAGTTTGAATGAATTTATCGGAGATGCCTTTTAGAGAGCATTTTAGATTCGGATAGCAAATAGTATTGGCTTCAACGAAACGCATTTTAATGAGACACACATCGGCTCCCGTATCGACTAATAGTCAAGGTTTAAATTCACATATTTTTTTCTGCGATTGAATTAGTTATTAATATCGATTTAACGGTGGAACTGGATGTATTTAATGGTGATGATACATATTTATTTTGATCGCGACACGTATCTAAATTTGATGAACTCGGTAAGTCGAATCGTTCTTGTTGAGTTCTCGAGAGTTTTCCGATTCCTCGTTGGTGTCGGCATTATATTTGTGCGAATGCGATGACCTGGCCACTTACAATAGGCGCAAAAAATGACAGATTTAACTCTTTGGTTTTGAGAATTTTGAGGAACTGTTTGACCTTTAAATGGGGTATTAAAGTTTTTAAATGGTACAGTATTCGAAGGGCCAGGTTGTTGTGAACCTGATTGATTAGGAAAGGGTAACTGGTTTGATAGTTATTATGTTGTCGAGGATTTCTAAGATAACAAAAAGACGCAGTATGACCCATTTTACAACATAGTTGACACTTAACCAACTGTTTAGGAGGAAGTTGAGAATTGTTTCTTTGTTTATTTAATTTTAATACTAATTCTTCCTCACAAGCTTTGGCTAATGACTCTTTGAAGTCTTGAAATCGACATCGGCGTATATTATCGTGGAGGCCTTCCGGAAAAGCGCGCAAGGCAATTCATGCTTTTTATAACGTTGGCTGCTTTGATGCCTTCAACTCTTATACAAGCTTCATTTAATTTCGAGAGGATTTTCTGAACTCTACGAGCGTAATCTATGACACATTCATCATGTTTTTGTGTAATATTTACGAGTTCTAATTGTAAATGTTCACTTGAACATAGTTCTGAGAATTCATTTTTTAAATCGTTTTGTAAATCATCCAAAGACGTATATTCATTATACTTGTCGGTTTGCTCAAAGGCAATGTCAATTATTTTCGATTTTAGCTAGTCTAGAAATACAGAAACCTCCTTTTCGGTGACGGTTTGGTAAACAGAGTTACAACACTCATGAAAATGTTGCAGCTTGGAGGAGTCGCAGTCAAAAGTAGGAATCATTTTAGTGCAATTTCTAGTTTAAATGGCATGTTGTCGAGTTGTTCGTTAGGGTTTGAAGAACAACTTGCGACAGTACTATCTGAAGAAACACTTGCAGTATCCGGGTGTATCGAATTACTGGACTTTTCGGAGAATTCTATTCCCCAATCAACCTTGACTACCTTTTCGGATTCCGGATTTACGTGAAAAATGCTAGTCAAAAGGAGAAAATTCTTTATCATTATCTGATCTTAACCGTACGCGCGTCGTTTCAGTCATGCGAAATTTTGTAAAACTTGAGAAAATTACACGCGAAAGCTAACATATGAATTATAAATGAGAATTTCACTACCTTTACAGAAATTTATTTTATGTTGTGGTGTTAGTATCCTTTAGTTGATGATGTCCAGAACTAATTCCATATAATGTTATGGTTGGCTACTGGATATTGTCATGTGATTATAAATTGCCATGTGTAAATGGTTGATTTACTGTAAATAGTTGAATTGTGTTAGTTGTTTTTTTTTGTGTATTTAATCCGCATGCATAATAATTCGTACAAATGCAAGTATGCGTAAAGCTGGTACAAGAGGCTGGTACTTTTTATTACGGTCACTTAAGTTGGTTGTTGACCCAATTATTGAAAGATTCGACATCGAGCCATATACAATTTTACGTGGGATTCGTTTAAAATATCGAGTCAAACTCGTCCATTTCTTGACCGATCATGATGGAACTGGACAACCAACATAAAAAATAGGATTCTCAAGTGTTTTTGTAGGATTATATCTGGAATATGGATACTTTATATGGAACTTGGCCATTTCTTAACCGATTATGATAGAATAGGTTATGTTGCATGGAATGGGTTGCATTTACTGGTCGTTTCTTAACCAACCAGCATAAAATTAGGCACGAAGTTTTGGAATATGACCTCCTAGTGTAGAACTCGGTCATTTCTTAACCGATCTTGATGGTATTATATGTGTTGGTTGGAAATGGGATTCAAAAATGGGGTTTGGAAGAAGTTCTGGAATATGGCCACTTTGGACGGATTTCGGCTATTTCATAACAGATTATGATCGGATCAGGTACGTTGGATGGAAAAGAGATTATAAAGAGATGTTTAATAAAGTTATGGAATAGGGCCACCTGAGAATATATATGTTTAATTTTTATTCCTTTTTTTCAGAATAAAAGACGTGCAACTGAATTATAAACTAAATTCTCCAGTTTTGGTGTAGAGAGCACTTAGGACTCAAACAAGTCAGATTTTTTTTTTCAATTGAAGCACACAGGCTTATCATTTATTTTCAATGCAACTTTTTTGACACATATAATATTAAAATACAAAATGAAAATCACTCTACCCTTTAACAAAGAACAATTTATGCTAAAAAGTTATGATAACATAAGAAATAAAAACATAAAACATAACAATAAAAAGATAAATAAATTAAAACTAAAATTAAACTTCTTCATACTTAAACACTAAACAGAAAATCGATATTCGGGTTCTCAAAAAGCCAAACTTTAAGTACCTGTAGAAATGATTTCGAATTTATTTGTTGTCGAATGCTAAATGGAAGTTGATTGAATAAGGAAGGGGCAGTTATACCAGGAAAATATTTTCTAAAATTTTCACTAAAAAAATGTGGAACAACAATAACCTTATAAACATATAGATGTTGTAATGGTAAAACTTTTAATCTCAAAAATAAAGGTCAAGCAGAAACCCGCGAAGACTTAAAACACATAATACGAATAGCATATTTCTGAACAATTATGAGAATTTTTAAAGTTGAATGATAGCAACCACCGCAACACGATAACGCATATTCAAGCCTAGAGTTAATGCAAGCATAGCAGAATTTTAACAATACCGATTTAGGTGCTACTGGCCTTAATTGCTAAGAGACTTTTTTATTTTATCGACATGTTGCTTCCAACTCATATTACAATCAACAATAACTCCAAGGTACTTGAAGCTCTCAACAGTTTCAATGGAAATGCACGAGCTGGAGCAATTAACAGCATTACAAAAACGGCGAATGTAAACTACTTCTACCCAAACTAAAATGCATAAACTTAGTTTTGTCACTTAAAATTAGGAAATGGGGGTCAAACCATTTCCTTAAAGCTAAAAGATCGACTGCAGTTAAATGGCAAACATCAGTTTGTGAGGACTCACGATAGCATAAGCTCATACCATCTGCAAAGGCAACCATAGAGCCTGCCAAATTTGCACTAAAAATTGAGTTTATGTATATCAGAAATAAAAGAGGCCCCAAGACGGAACCTTGAGTTCCATTTACCTTAACAACATGATTACGTATTTTACTTTTTGGTTTTTGCAATTGTAATGGTGTTATTGTAATTGTTCTGTATATTGGTATATTTCAGCACTCTCGTATTAAATTCACGAATCGTAGGAAATTCTTCCATTTAGCGTCACTATCTGTGTGACATACGAATATGATAATCGACACTTACTTATACACAATCAACTTCCCAACCACCCCATATTATTTTTAACTAATCCTTATGTTAAAAATTAACGAAATTCTTGATTTTAAAAAATCCTTTATCTAGATATGCTACATGTCACTCTTCCTTTTTGATGAATAGCTACAAAATATTTAAATTTTGTTGACAGCAAACACAGCATCATAATATTTTAATACATCTTCAAAACACAACCAAGTTTCTTAATAATACCACATATATTATGTATCTTAAGTCTAAACTCTTGTACACAATTATATTACACCTTTTCATTTCTAATTACATCCGCTCTAATACCTTTTCTTACTACAAATACATGCAGGTAACGACGAAGCTCATATTGTGTATATATAACAACAACAATTTTATTTATTGTGTACCTTTGTGTGGTACGATAGTGTGCAATAAAAAAGCTCAAATAGTTTAAAAAATATAAATACAAGTACGAGCATGTATAGAAAAGCTTTATTTGTTTAAACCAAAATTAAAACAACTTTTAATCCAGAAAATCTCAGATGTTTTAGTTCAAAGCTTGCTTTATTTTTGTTCCTATATGTAAAAGTTTTGTGCTTTTCTTTCTCCATTTCTCTCTCTGGAAATAAATATAAATTAATTTTAACTCAACTTGGTTTTCATATCGTTTTGAAAAAGTTTAAGAAAAAAGTAAAAATATGACTTCTTTTATATTAAGGAATATAAGTTAAATAAATTATAATAGTTTAATGTGGTCTCATCTGTTAATAATTTAAAATTATATAAATAAATTTATTTATAAATAAGTTAACTCACAATATTTTTTAATTCGTTGGATTAAAATGATAAAAAAGGAAAAATAACGATTTAGTACATTTTTTAATTTATTTTAAAACCCCAAAGCTTTTAAAGGATACATTTAAAACAAAATATTGATATACCAACGTAACATTTGTTTTTGTAATCATCGTCATACAGATGCATACACATTTTTTGAAAAAATGATAAATGCGGGGTATACAATCTTCCAAGTACTTACAGGAGGAACGATCATTCATCAAATCAGCGCTGGTGATATACGTAAGCAGATTTATATTTGACTGACAATTTGTACGTAGGTTTAATCTCAATTTGATTTAGGTTCGTGCGAACACAGAAATTTTTTTATACACAAACAACAATGAACCAGTTGTTTCGTGATTTTCTAAAGAATCCAAAGTTGAAAACAAAAGCTCCAAACGAAATGTTATAATGTCGTGACATGCACAAGGCAAGGTTGGAAGGTAGAGGAGTCAGAGTCGATCAGCAAGAAACCGGTACGACGACGCTTTCGACGTTCCGAAGCATAAATATTAAGCTGGGCCCGAAAATAGGAAAATTTAACCCGATGTAGTGATATATCGCAATCGCTAAAAGATGCAATGGTCGCAGTAACCATACTGAGTGTAAAGAATCATACTGTTCTTCGGTTTCGTTGAAAAATGTAGTAACGAATTCAGTTTACCAAAACAATCAGGGCTTTATGTTCAGAACAATTAAATACTGTAGTCCAAATAAAATACAGGCAAAATTGTATTAGCTATTTTGTGAGTGTTTAGCTACAGTGGTGTGCGTCTACGCATATTTCCGAATTATCTACATGTTGGTGTCGAAAATAGCGTAGACATTTGATTTTTGAGTAAACAATGTCGAGAATTTGTAGAATATGTAGACAATTCGTTTTTCTGTACCAGGTCGTCATGATATAGTTTTCCAGTTTAAATTGGGATTTACCTATATTTGGCAGTTAAAATTAAATATTTTTAAAACAAATAGGTGAGATTGACATATCTTGGTCAATCGATGGCTGCGATATTAACAACCATAAGCAATTTCGTTTTCGTTCGTGGAATAAAATTAAATTATTTTCAGGTTTAATAAAATAAATTTTATTATAAATAGTTGGCATTCCTTTAGCGTATACTGGTATCTCCCGTAACTTTCATACCAGACTGTATCTAGCGGGCTTTGTAGAAATTAAAAATTTCCATTATGATTCAAATCGAGTTAGTTTTGTAACGAGATTAAATAATGTCGGTTTGCAATGTATGTCCAGAGCTTACTCGATTATCATAACGCTATACGTAGCTAAATTCGACCATGCTTTAAAAGAAATTCGCTGTGCCAAATTGTTCGTGCATTTCTTGAGCAACATATAGTTGGGGTTACCACAAAACTTATAGAGTATATGAGTTTTATTGATAAATTTTACTGTTTTTGGTTCAAAAATAAAATGTGAGTTACAGATAATGCGATTTTTCCACGCTAACATTGTCTAATAATTGTGATTAATCTTGTCTATAACAAGAATACAAGTGGGGATTTTTTAATGTAAGAGGTATGCATTTTGTTTAGGTTAGTTCAGAATTGCATTTGTCCGAGGCATTCACCAATTGATCATCAATCGACGTTTGTTTATCCTGGCTCTTTTTCACAAGAGTTATCTTGCTTGAAATGGAGGGGGGACCGAGTGACAGAGACAGATAAGACAGCAACAACTTCATCACTTACACAACAATTGCTTAGATTAGTACAAGTTTGGATCACAACTTGGAATCGAACGAAACATGCCCCTGGCCAGTATACCTTGCTCGGAAGCTCTGAGAGCTTGCTAGGATTGGACCAATCATTCATTACTCTGAATTTAAAATGATTTCAGAAACGATAATACATAATGCAAACCGGCAAATATCGACCCTCGGCTTTCGTACACGTACACGAATCGGAAACTGGAACAACAAAAAGTTGTGAAATGAACATAAGTCAAGGAAATTACCTAATTATATATTCTGGGCGTGATGAATATGGTGTAGGCATATTTACAATAACTAAAGTAAAGAAGGCACTAGTGGCATAGAAACTACGACAAAATTACGAAACACAACCATAATATTAAGTGATATGCCCCATACAATCGACGCATATGAAGCAACTAAGGATGGGTCCAATGGACAACTACAAGCCACAATGACAAGGACACACGGAAAATGATGAAGATAATACAAGAATAATATTTCAATGCGAAAATTGTAACAGATAACACTGACCTGACAACCAACATGGGTAAACATGCATTAGGCTCTGTGCGTAATAATAATGAAGAACGAGTCATCGACTTCTGCATCACAAACCAACTATTTATATGAGTCAGTAAATTTCGACTCAAAAAGATATGCAAATACACATGGATATCACCTGATGACAGAACAATGAACCAATCACGTAATGATCAACAAGAAATTGCTCACGTCATTACAAGATTCCAAGGCAATGAGTGGTGCAGACATTGAAAGTGACCACCAACTGGTAATATCACAATCCAAAATTAAGCCGATCACTGTAAAACGGATCAAGAAAAAAAATCGAACACTGACAGATTAAAAGTTGCAGACACAAGAAAAACATTATGCGAAGCGCTCAAGCTTAGCTTCCAAAACAATGAAGAAGCGGCCATCAGTGTAGAGCAATAGTGGAAACAAATCGAAGAAATCAGACGCAAACTCTGGATCAGTGATAAAATTTGGAAGAAAATTGAAGGACGCCTGCAACTTACGTTGCAAATGGGAAATCAAGAAAATGGCAAGGAGCGGTCGTATAGGTAATCTGCAGCATTCCAAAACATGTGCATACTTTAAAAAAATCAATAATCAACAAGCTGAAATATTCAAAGAAGATATATTGGAAACTACAAAAGCTCTAATACCAGTAATAACAAAAGTGTGAAATTCCGGAATAATACTGCGAAAAAAGAAACAAGACTTGAAGATAACGATTCCTTAAAAAGGTGACCTAAGTAGAGAATCAAAAATTGACAGGATATATCCCTTCTCAACATAACCATAAAGATATCTAAAGATATAAGTCAACCCGAAATCAAGAATGAAACAAGCTGGCCAGACCAGGGCGAAGTTACGCCGATCATATCATGTTAACGCAACACACATTATCATTGAGCAATCTAACGAATTGAATTCACCACTGCTGTACTTTTGCGCAGCAAAATAACAAATGTTGAGCTCCTTAGGCAAATGATGAAAATGAATGATAAATGGTGAACACAGCTTAGATTTTATTCGGAAAAATTTCGAAAAATTTCAAAAATTTATCCACACGAAAATGTATAATCGTAAATTTATTTTCTTCATTAGTAATGTCCGTGACCGTTCTCTGGGTTAGACGAATTTTGTAGGTTGAGAAATGTTCCTTAAAGACTTCCTGTAGTATTGGAATGAGTTCCTAAGGTATCTTTACCCCATTGATCAAATTCGAGTTTAGTTTATCTCGTACGATTTTATTTAGGATTGTCTTATTTAACCCTGGAAGGCTGATAGTGGTGCGGTTCTACAGGGACATAAATATCTTGTCCTTTTTGAAATATGATTTGGTTTTTAAATGCGTTGATTGGAGCATCACAATATTTTATCAGGTCTGTAGAGTCCTCCTCACCACTATGGATTATTCCATCGGTAGACAACGTGTTTGCTTCTAACTCCAATCTGGATAGAGCATCAGCAGCTTTCAAGCGCGCCCGCTATCTCTTTAATTTGGCGTTGTTACTTCTGTTGTTAAGCGCGAACGTGATGAGTGGTTTATGGTCCATGAGGATTCTAATTTTTTTCGCACCGTATAAATAGTTCCTTCGGTTATCCATGGCCCATTCCGACGATGAAAGTAGTTCTTTAATTTATTAGAATGCCCGAATTTGAATTTGATTCAGACTTATTTTTTTTTTGACTGATTAGCCTTAATTTGGGCGTTTTCACCTCTTGTAAGGTTTGTTAGTGGTTTGGCTATCTTAGCGAAGTCCTTCACGAAACATCTGTAGTAAGATGCCTATCCTAGAAATGATTTTAAGTCCTTCAGATTCGCTGGGATTTTAAGATGTAAAATAGCAGCGACTTTCTTTTGGTCGACCCTAATGCCCTGGTTAGTGATGATATAACCTAAGAATTCAGTTGCTGTCTTTAAGAATTCTGTTTTGTCCAATTTGATCCGTAGGTGGGCTTCTTCTAGTTTTATCGATGTTGTTTAGATGTTCTACCTCTAGTTTCCCCCAAAAAATAATGACATCATCGATATACGTAGCAAATTTTGCCAATGTACTCCTTTAAAACGTCATCAATCATGCTTTGAAAGGTGCATTCTTGAGACCAAAAGGAAGTCTCAAGAATTCGTATTTCCCGTTGATGATGGAAAAGGAGATTTATAGATATATCCGATTCTTTCATTTTGATCTGGTGGAAACCTGATGTGAGGTCTATTGTGGTGAAGAACCTAGAGTTTCCCAGGTTCGAGATGGTATTAGATATATCCGAAATTGGATATGACAGCGTTCAAACGTTTGTAATCAATAACCAGTTGGATGAGTTATGTGGGCTCTTGGAAGGTTGCATGATCGCATCCTTTAAGAGTTTGCCGATCTGTTCTTCGACTACGTTTCTCATATTAACTGGATAGTGATAGGATTTGATATAGATCGCTTCATCGGTTGTTGTTCTGGTTTCAGCCTTTACTGTGGTCTCTATAGGTGTTACGTCATTTACAGGTCCAAATAGTGTTTTATATTTTGAAAGCATCGTTTGTATTATATCTTCCAATTCGGCAGAGAGATGGTTATCCCTGATTTCCAAATTATTGACTTGAGGTGCCTGCTTCTCGTAAAGTGGAATTTTAATGTTCGAATTAAGCGTCAGGATGTTGTTTCCCCGATCGATAATTGCACCTAGTTCTGTTAAAGTGTCGTTCCCGATAATGCCATCGAATGTTTTTAATCCTGGCAGAACGAAAAGCTCTTTGTTTCTGTAGATACCGATGCTTTTAAAAAATTATCCGCACATTTTCCTGCTAATTTTGATCTGTCTCACAGCCGATCCAATTTTGAATTTATTATTGGTAGCTGTAGAATTTTTGTCTAACTGGTCACAAATGAAATTCTTGTTCGCACCAGTATCGATCCGGAATTTGAGGACATCGCCGGTTCGGGTTTGGTATTTCATGTATGGTATGCTAGAGAGGCATCCATCATAAAATTTAGTTAGGCATTCTGCTCATTCCTCCATATTCCATTGTTTCTTCGATTTCCGCGTTTTCATTCACCATTTGTATATATTGCTCTTCTTCTTCTGGTGCTTCCTGTGTTTCTATGTGGTATATCCTCTGCTGTTTCCGCGGTTCGTAGAGATATGAGTTTTCTCATTTAGGAACTGGTGGATTGATCTGGCCTTGATGCATTGGGCGATTTATGTAGTTTACCTGTCTGCTTAACGATGGATCAAGATGCATTGGCTCTGATGGCTTGGGATGTGTTGGCCTGGGTGCTGCTGTTATCACATTGGTTGAATTCTTATTATGTACCGTGAGACTACGATAGTTTAAGTTTTGAATCAGGATGCGTAAGCTTCTGGCAAAGTTTATGGTTTTTGGATTATCAACGTTCTCGATAAGTCTCCATTTAGTCCACGAATAAAAACATCAAGGGCTCTATTCCGATATGTTTCGATGAGTACTGTAATTGTCGAAATTTATTCGGTCGAATAATTTTCTGTTTTGATTTTATTAACAATTAGCGAGAATTGATGGTAGACACTACTAGCGTAAAACTCATCTAATGTCTTGTTTTTTAGAGACAGTTGCCTAATTGGTACTCTAGTATCCTTAAATCCCGTTTATCGGCATAGTGGAATGGCAAACATTTCTTTATTGCTGCCCATTCGTCGTCGAGTATATTACAAGATATTAAAGCAGAGTCAGCATTCCCCCTGATTTTTTGTCGTATACTTTGTAGAATTGCTCGATAGTGCCATCAAACGGTTGCAACTCTTTTACACAATCCGGTAGTTTGCAAGTTTCTTTTAGATCATCCGCGTTTTTAGGTGACACTAAATTAGTTGTTTCTGGTCTTACAGGTAGATTTTTCAATTTTTGACGCCTTCGTTCGATTATTTTTGACTGTTCTATTTGAGCGTTAAGTGCTCCCGTTAGTTGTTTTATTGCCTCTTGTAATTGTTCCAATTGTCTTTCCACTGTTGTTAATTTATTCACTTTATTATTAATTATAGCGGTATTCAAATTTTATTAGTTCATAAATTTATTGATTGTATTATTTTATTAATCAATTGATTTCATTAATTTATCTTTATTAAGCTTTTTGGTTACTTACAAAATTATTACGAGCTTCATGGGGAGGATATCTCCTGTTTATGGGGGTGATTCGTAGATTAGTATGTCCACGAAAATCTTTAAAGTGCACTCCGGGTAGTATGCACACTGGGACAGATGTATTCTGGATGGTCCGCGTTTCTCCTTTTTAGCCGTAATTGTTTATAATTACCAACAGCCTACTAATAGTACGAATCATTCACAGATTTTGGTGAATATATTTGTAGGCGTATTATGATCACCTGAGTATAACACGACTTGATTTGGTGAAGCACAATTGTCATGGCTGGACGTGATTCGCACCGGTCTAAAAGCACAGGTCTGAAAAACAGAAAAAATCACTTTTAGTGTTTCTTGAATTTCTCCCAAAGTATCCTAATAATCGAAGTGGATGAGGACAGAATCTCATCGGTTTCATGAATAAGAACCAAAGCAATATATTAACACTAAACGTAAATGTAATAGAAGGAAGAAAATTGTATATTAGTAATTTTGGAAATAAACATTGGAAGCAACAAAACCATGACCCAAAATATTCAAGAATATTAAAAATATTTACTAAACACAGTTAAAATTCGCAAACTCAAAATTATAACTATAATGCTGCATGAGCCGAGCCAAAATCCAATTTGCCATTAAAGTATTCGTTACTTTTAAATCCGATGGTCACAATTTTCAATTTGTGGCGACACACCATGGATAACTGGTTAATCAATTTTTTAAATGGAGAACTTTCAAAATATAGCTGAATCGTAAAAAAATTGATATGTTAATATTGGTTGCCAAACAAAAAGTTGCAGGTAATGTTTGAAATAAATTTAACCGATTTGGAATAGATACTTAAACCGTTTTCAATCAATTTTCCGACCTTTTCACCATGCAAATTTATGTTATTTTTTGTGCTCAGACAAGCAAAAAATATTAAAAAGACCTACTTGACACAAACTGGTAACCAAATTTAAGGCCAAACCTTATATCCATAAAATATATTACAGTTTTCCATATTTTGATTATTCTTTACCCACCCACCTCAACACGCATACATAATACACACATCCCATATGGTTTTATATATCCATATCGATTTCTTTTCAATTTCATTAATTTCATCACTGAAAGTATTAAATTAAGATTTTTTTTTTGCTGGTGCTGCTGCTATGCTTTTAACATAATAATAAGACAATAAAAATATCTTGACCTATAAATGTCTACGAAATTATTTTTTCTGAAGCTTTCTGTATTTTGTTTTTGTCTTTCAACACAAAATAGGTTTTTCGAGAATCGAGACGAAAATAGATTTAATAGTCGAAAGTTTGTATTCAACGAAACAAAAAAGTTTTCGATGAAAATTTCTATTAAAATTGATAAGTGTTTTTTGTGCTTGGGTATTATGTTTTTGGTATACTGGACTCTAATTCCAAATACAACGCTTCTCGTGAAACGAATACACCTGTTCGTTAAGGTACTGGAAGAAAGATAATAATATTTTTTATTTTTGTAATTATAAAGGTATATAAAATAGTAATATTTGCTACATTCTAGAAATAAATTAATTACGTAATTTTGCGAGTATTTCTGATGAACGAAAATACTCAAACCGCTTATAAATTCAAATTAAATTCATAGGATTTTCAGACGAGTGCATTTTTATATTTAATTTGAATATTTTTTGGTTTTAATAAAGATATTATAATATAATTATGCTTCGCAACATCATCATCAACATAATTTAATTCAGAGTTAATTATTATTCCAGTCAGGTAAGGTATACATTTTTGGTTTGCTGCATGTAACGTATGTGCGAGTATCTACTCTCGACTACAACAAAAATTGTTCATGGTGAAAAGCAGCGTAAAAATTCTTGTTAACGAATTTCTATTAAACTGTTTATGTTAAATAAAAATTAGTTTTAAAAAGTTGAATAAAATAAAAGCTTGTTTTTGTTGCGGTAACTTATAACCATCTGCTCATAATATTTTGGTGGTTTTATTTATAATTTCGAGTACATTTTTGGTATGCGAATAAAAATATAAATTATTGTTATAACGTTTTGAAAGCAAGCTTTATTTAATTAATTTTACATGAACTTTCATTACGAATTTTATTTATTTTTGTACTTCCACACATCAAATTACCGTGCAATCGTTTGCATGCTTTCGTATAAGTATTCCGAATGTAAAGCCGTAATTGATGTCTCTAATTAATTCAGCCCTCAAACTGCTTATTCGCATTTTAACACAAATTGTCTAACAACTGGAAAATTTGTTTTGAACTTAAAGAATGTGGTAAACTTCATTAAAAAAATTTAAGTAGGCGATTTCAATTAGAAACAAATTTAAAAAGGTGAAAAGTATTCTAAAAATGTTACATTATTTTACAACGAAATTAAACTTAGCAAAATTTTGAAACAACTTTCTTGAATGATCTACAATCATTATTCCTGCTTAAATTTCGGAAAACAAACAAGGTGAACCCTTGTTGAAAATTCAATCTTTAATTTTATTTAAATCTTTCAATTTTTTGTTGAATTTTGTAAATACTAAACTTTTCGTAGCTGGCTTTTTCGGTACACAGATTCGAGTTCTGAAAAAAATTTGTTTGAAACTTAATTTACGATCTATTTGTTTTAATCGTTATTTTGCAAATGCAATATACTTATCAAAATATTTGCAAAAACGAGAAACCTCCTACGAAACTCTCACTTTCGGTGAACTCATTACAGCCAAAAATCAATAATGGAATACAACCACATACTTTTTTTCTGGATTGTTTATTCGATAATAGATGGCATCATTGTCGCGAAATGACATTTATTAAAAATCGAATTGGTCCCGCATAGTGGAGAAGCGAGGAGTACTTTTTTGACATTTGGAAGGTGACGAAAGAAAATAACAATTTTTGGTTAGCGGATTGGAAACCAGACCACCAAAGGCGATAAACGTACGTCAAATAGAGAAACAAACAATTTTAATTGAAAAAAATTAAAAATTAAAAATAAATTAAAAGTAAAAATAAAAAATGCCAAGATTGATCATGAGCTGATCCCACAACACACAACAAAACCAAACCAGTAAAGTCAATACGTGCGATATCTATTCACGCACCGTATAGGTGGTTTCTGTTCAAGCTCTCTAGACAAGCGTTCATTGCAAATGGCAAGAACAGTAAATGATGCGTCGCGCTCAACCCAGCACAATTGAATAAGTACACGCCACTGCAGCACGGTGCAACACGATAAGTACGTAGGCGGGAATCATCTAGCAAACTAGGCCGTGGGGCAGATCACCAAGGCCGAGACGACTCAGGCCATCAAGTATTGATTTCATCTAGAATATAATTTAACATAATTTATTGTTTCTTTTTCTTTCCATTATGTAATTTTTTTATAGTTGAGATTGTAAAGTAATAATTTTTTTTTCTTGATTGGTGTCATCCAAATGAGTTTCCGTTGGAATATTTTTTCCGGTATTTTTCGTTGTACATATTTTCTAATAGGTTCATATCAACGAACTTACAGATATGCGGCGTATTTCTTGTAACTGATTTTCTGATCTGGATCCGGCCCCACCAAAGAATCTCCTAAACAAATTTTCTCAAAACTAGGACTCTTCACAATCCACTTCTGTCATAAGCACACCCTTATCACCGCAAATTTATCAAGATTTATCGAGAGGAAAAAAATTAATAAAGGATTCCGGGCCCCACCGAGGGACCCCTTAAACGAATATTCCCGAACGAAGACGGACATTGATTTCGATGGGTTCTAAATGGGAAATTTCCCGAACGAAATTTCCCATTTAGAACCCATCGAAATCAATGTCTGTGGCATTTAAAATCCCCTAACAAATGAATAATGATTCTCGGTCCTCTTCCAAAACGAATCATAATCGGTTTTTACTACTTGAAAATGTGTAGGAAATGTTTATAAACAATAACACTCTGAAAGTATTTCACCGACATTAACACTTATCGCATTCGGCTCTTGGCACTCAAAAATCTTCCCTCAGCTATTATTATAAAAGTCGGGCGAGCCAAAACAAATTAAAGAAAGGAAGTAAGGCGCCACCGCAGAAATCCCTACATAATTTCTGTAGACAGCTTTCATCAATTTTTCGTCAACAAAAATGAAAAACCGGTCCCGGGGCGCAACGGATGACCTTCTACAATATTTCTTCCGAAATCAGGACCGACCGCAATCGATTCCTGGAGCTCTAAAATATGCCTCATCAAATTTTGATCAAAGTCGTTTGAGCTGGGAAAAACAAAAGGAAGGAAAAAGAACCCGGGAGAGGAGGATTCCCTAAACGAATTTTCCTGAAAACAAGAACTATCGCAAGTGATTTATGGTACTCGAAAATCCGCTTTTAGCAATTTAGAAATCTTTTATATACAGAGCGAGTTTTTTTTTTTTAAATCCAGGCTTATATTTCGAGAACGGTGCTAGATAGGAGAACATTTCTAATAATGAAGCGGAACGTCTAGTGGTGATCGGGAATGGCCTTGAAACTCATTAGTTTCGGAGATATAGACTAAAGTTAGGTTTCAAAATGGAACCAATCTAACGCCACTGTTCGTTTATAAAAACCCAGCATAGAGAATTAGATAAACGTTTTGTTGAAGAGGAAGAAAACAACGTTACCGAGCCGCGTCACCCTCTTAGCAAACCTATCCTGTACCCACAAAATAAGCTATCAGTTTGTAGTTCCAAACTGCAACAACAAAAAAAATTGACCTCCTCGATTTATTGGAGAACATGCCGGATGATGTGGATGAACTCGACATGTTCGGGTCACGTTTATGTCACTTACGAAGTCGCCTTCGACGTTTGTTAACTGTTCCGGTTCTATACTCGGCTAATCTACCCTACGTGGAAAAGTGTCAGAATTTGATTGATTTATGCGAACAATATAAACGGAATACTGATCAAGTAAATTTGTCAATCACAGGGATAAGGGGCATAAATATAGGAAAGAAACAAAAACCAGACGAATCATTCGTTGATTTTTATTATGACATTCTGACATTATCAATGCCGATGAAGATTCCTTTGGCTGAGAGTGAATTGTTGGAAATTTTAAAAAAGAACATGCGAGTTGGTTTGATTGTTCATCTTGCGGGAAGGTCAGTTTCTTCTGCAAGCGACTTGGTTGGAAGAATATTGAGTACATGCCGGAGTCGTATTCAAAATACTGTTCATCCAATGTTCAGGAATTCTGTGAATTGCATCTTGGTTCTCGGCCTCGAGCCCACGCGAATTTTATTCCAGCGGTTTCATGTAATGATAAAAAAGTTACATTTTCTGTTCCACTGTTTGACTCAATAATAAGTGGTAGTGGTAGCAACTGCGGTTCTCCGAAAACAACACACCCGTTCGCTAATTCTGTAAATACTATTTATTCTCCTCAAATATTAAATTATAATCCCAGAACACCGCCATCATTCATGTGTTGGAACGGTCGGACTGTATTCTACCCCCACGGATTTTTTGTTATTCTTGTGAGAAATAAGACGTTATGAAAGCCCATTGTCCATCCTGTGCACTGAAATCGGAAAACTTAATTCCGGAAATGAAGGCTGTCGGGCCAACTCGTTTCCGTCATGCGCATCAAGGACCCCCGATCAGACAATTCATCAGCACCAAATTATCGATGCAAGCCAAAATCGCTGAATCAACCATCTCAGGCGACTCCAAATTATTCCAGGATAAATAACCTTATACGGTTGTCTCTATCGAGGGATCGAAAATTCGAGGCTTACTAGACAGTGGTGCTAATGGTAGCTTTAGAAAAGGAACCAATTAAGCTTAACAATCGTCATCATCTTATCATATATCCAGTCACCTCCTTTATTAAAACTGCTTGTGGCTCTTCGCAGCAAGATTTTGGGTATATCAAGTGCACCATAACTTTTCAAGGTAAAACATCAACGATGAAAATTTTTATAGTACCGTCCCCCCAGCAAGAGTTGTATTTAGTCTATGATTTTTGGGAAACATTTGGCCAAGCGCCTCGAGTGGGTGCGGAATTAACTGTCGATCCCGAAAACGATAAAAATTTGAAACAACAGTATCATCATACCGTCGACCAGCGTCATACGTTCCAGAAAATAGTCGAATGTCACCAAAGCTTCGAAAAATTAGGGTTAGGAAGGACGCAGCTACTGAACCATACCATTGACGTCGGGGAAGCTTTGCCAATCAAACAACGTTTTATACAGTTTCACCGGCCATACCAAAACTCATTTATGACGAACCGTATGATATCACTTGAAGTAATTGAAGAAAGTCATAGTGCGTGGAGTTCCCCGATGGCAGTGGTGAGAAAGGCCAATGGGCGCCTTCGATTATGTTTGGATGCCAGGCGTTTAAATGCAGTAACAAAAAAAGATGCGTACCCGTTGCCACTGATCGACGGTCTGTTGAGCAGGCTGGATCAGACAAAATATATCTCGAGCTTGGATCTCAAGTACGCCTTTTGGCAAATTTCGTTGGATCCAAACTGAAGACAAGACGGCGATTTCCATCCCAGGGTGCCCATTATATCAATTCAAGGTAATGCCGTTTGAGCTCTGCAATGCACCTCAAACTTTATCGAGATTAATAAATAAAGTAATTCCCCACCAATTACATGATAAAGTATTCGTATACCTCGATGATCTTCTAATCACTATTGATGAGCACATTGTGCTTCTCATAGAAGTTGCGAACCGACTAGCGTAAGCGGGCCTACAATTAATGTTGAGAAGAGTAAATTTCCACTGAGAGAGATCGAATACCTTGGTCATGTGGTTGGTGCAGGAGTATTAAGACCTAGTCCCGATAAAGTGAGAGCCATTGTGGAGTGCTCGGTTCCTAAAACGGTCCGATTATAACGGGGTGATACCGTCGTTTTATTCGAGACTACTCATCCATCTCTGCTCCTTTGACTGATCTTTTAAAAAAAGAATCGAAATTCCGATGGACGCGAGAATCACAGACGTTGCTATGATGATGTGATGATAGGCAAAGGAACTATACTGTGACCGAGCTTGAGTGTTTGGCAGCATTAATGGCGATTCATAAATTTCGCGCATATATCGATGGATTGCCTTTTACGGTTATTACTGACCATTCGAGCCTTACTTGCTTAATGTCTACTAGTAAAGACCTTACGGGTCGGCTAGCTCGCTGGAGCTTCAAACTCCAGGGATATAATTTTTCAATCGAATATCGGAAAGGTTCACAGAAGTGCGTCCCAGACGCATTGTCTCGAATGTACATGGACGAGTTTTCCTTATCGGATCCACCGCTCAATATTGATCTAGATTCCGTTGCCTTTAAATCCGAATAACGCTCGTCAACACAATACTAAAACTGTGGATGGAAAAGTTTACATAAATTTAAAACCTCATCTACTTGGCAATTCCGGAAATGACCTTCCTTGTTGGAAACTAGTAGTTCCCCAAGAACTTCGGGCACCTTTAATTGAGTCATTTCACAACCCACCTTCGTTAGCTCATTTAGGTATTTGAAAAATGACTGAAATCGTAAAGAGATATTTTTACTGGCCCATTTTGTCTAATGACGTTAAATCATTTGTGTCGTCATGTGAAGTGTGTAACTCAAATAAATCTTCAAATCAATGTACTCGACTTCCGTTATCTACTCTTCCCGTAACCTCTAGGCCCTGGCAAAGGCTGTACTTGGATTTCTTGGGTCCTTACCCACGAACCCGAAAGGGAAATACATATATTTTGATTGTTCTGAATCATTTATCAAAATTTGTATTGACAAAAGCCGTCCGCCAAGCTACTGCAGAAGAAGTGGTGAGGTTCCTTGAAACTCAAATATTCCTAATGTTCGGCGTTCCGGAGGAAATTGTAACTGACAATGGGCGTCACTTTGACTCTAATCATTTAGGGTATTTGTGTAAAAGTATGGTGTTAGACACTTAGTCACCGTCAAATATGCTGCCCAAGCCAACGCGTCCGAGCGAGTAAATCGCACTCTTTTGGCTGCTCTGAGATCGTACATAAAAATGGATCAAAAGATATGGGACGTACGTTTAGTCGCCATTACGCACGATTTAAGGAATTCTATGTACGATTCGACGGGATTATCACCTCATTTTGTTATATTCGGGGAGCATGCTATTCTTGTCTCTGCTATGACAATAAAAGAATAAATGCATTTAATAGTCTCTTGAATTGTAATAAGATTACAATTATCTTTGAAAAAAATTGTATCTTATTGTAGCCTATTGAGGACGCATTCGAAAAGATGATGATCTATTGTGAGTGTCGATTCAATTAACGGGTGGCGATTAATTTATACGATGAATGACATCCAGATCGTCGGCACTTTTGAAGAGTTGTATTTAAATGTTTATCAGATAAGCCTCATACTACCGAAAGCATAAGAAACCAAAGAAATCGTCCTGAGTTTCCAGTCTCGCCACATATCATTGTTGCAAGGCGACGACACAAATTGAATAAAATACAAATTTCTTTCTGCGTTTGGACAGACGAGACAACGTTTAAGAGTTATTTTAGCGACGTTGACCATCAACATCGTTGGAGTATAAATTGTGTGGGCTGAAATAGTTGGATCTCACCTAATCGGACCTTTTTTTTTGATGGCACACTAATAACACAAAAATCTGTGAATTTTTTATTAGAAGATTTAAGACATTAGAAATAAATTTGTGAAAAAACTATAAGTTACTTTTCTAATATTTTCTTGAATCCTTTCTAAAGCAATATTACATCTTCCAAGAAGTGAAATTAATAATTCGTATTTATAGAAAACAAATTTGTATATAATAAATTTATCTTGAGATGGGATTATCCAGCATTTTCCAGAAATTGCAACATTTCTATAAACCGATAAAGTTTAACCTTGACACTCGTTTTTTTTTCGAGAATCCATTTAATTGCCCAATAAAACTATTAAATAAAATTTACGATATAATCTGAGATCGAGCATCATTTCACCCTAATTGACTATATATTCCAGCCACCTCTATATTAATCGTAAGAAATGATAATAATCATTATAATGTGTTTCTACAAGGAAGAACTTGTAATTCAATCCGTAAATAGTTTGTACATGGATATATCTTTTTATCAGATTTTTTAATTATTCCTCATTTTGTAAAACTAGTACGAGTCTGCAATATACTCGTACATAATAAAGTGCTGTAGGATGTGAAGTTAATACGAAGAGTATTCCAAAAAAATATTGATTTTCAATTAAAGCAGAGATAAACTTTTTGTGCCATCGGCACAATATTTCTTCTTCGTTTAGCATTTTATGTTGCTATTGCTACTGATTAATGGCTATAAGGATTCTTTAAAGATAGAGCATAAATAACAGAATAAAAGCTTTGATTTAAATTTATCTTTTTTTAATTACCATTTTGTATATCCATGTAACGTAAAAAATATAAATATTCTATGTAGTAAAAGTTTTACTATAGATAGATATTTGAATTTGGACCAAATTATGAAATACTGGCACTAAGAGTAGGATGTTGACGAAAATCAATTTCTAATAATCATAATTAAATTATAGTTATCAAAATAAATATTTCAATTTAATTATAATTTCGTATATTTTCAAAATGTAATACAAATAAATCAAATTAACTAAACACGAAACCAAAATCGTACAATAATATTAGACGCCAGAACAAAAACAACAACACAATTATATCAGCATTATAATAATTTCTTATCACGTAAATAAAAGGTAAACGTGATTCATTTATCATTATTCTGTTCTACACTTTTCTAACGTAACATTTCTATTAAATCTACTTTTCTAACATATAACAAAGTTAAAGACTATAAATAAAATTAGGATAATAGAAAATATTATTTATTTTAAAAACTAATAAAAATTTAACAATCCTTTTTCGGTCTAATCTTAACTAAGCCGTCTTATCCTTAATTCAACTTCCATATTATATTTCTGTTCCGTTTGACTTGGTTTCTTTGTATTAACTTGTCGTCAATGTAATGATAACCAAACGAATATAGATACAAGGGAAACGATAATTGTGATGAAAATGTTTATGTAGATTTTTTGGGTGGTAGGTGTCATGGCTTTCCACAAATAAACAAAAAACAAATCGATTAAATTTTAGAGTATAAATGCTTTTGGAAATTCAATGGAAATGGTTTATCCTTACAAAATTAGATTTTAATTTATTACTATAAAATTTCGTATTGTTCCGAAACTGAGTTACACTTCACTTTTATGATCGAATTAACCATTAGATTCTATGGTTTAGTGGATATTTTGGTTTCCTACAGCGCAATGTTTGTTTTTAGTAGATCAGATAAGAATAAAACATATAAATCTAAAACAAAACATCGTAAAATAGCACCGTGGGCCTTAGTTAAGGGCCATTCAAATATTTACATTTTTAAATCTCATGGAACACCCTGTCAGACCCTTTAGAAAATCATTTAACTTGCTTAGGACACTTCTTCTTGTTTCAGTAGTCCACCAGTATCACTGAAGTTCATGCTAAATGCTTAGAAAATACTTTGAATGACTTGGAATGTACCTAAGGCCCATTATAATATTTACATTTTTAAAACTAATGGAAAACCCTGTCAGACCCATTAGAAAATCATATAACTTTCTTGGGATACTCCTTCTTGTTTCAGTAGTCCACCAGTATCACTGAAGTTCATGCTAAATGCTGCGAAAATACTTAGAATGACTTTGGAATGTACCTAAGGCCCATTAAAATAATTACATTTTAAAATCTCCTGGAACACCATGACAGACCCATTAGAAAATCATATAACTTGCTTGGGACACTCCTTCTTGTTTCAGTAGTCCACCAGTATCACTGAAGTTCATGCTAAATGCTTTGAAAATACTTAGAATGACTTTGGAATGTGTCTAAGGCCCATTAAAATAATTTCATTTTTAAATCTCATGGAACACCCTGTCAGACCCATTAGAAAATCATATAACTTTCTTGGGACACTCCTTCTTGTTTCGGTAGTCTACCAGTATTACTGAAGTGCATGCTAAATACTTAGAAAATACTTAGAATGACTTTGGAATGTACCTAAGACCCATTAAAATAATTACATTTTAAAATCTCATGGAACACCCTGACAGACCCATTAGAAAATCATTTAACTTGCTTGGGACACTCCTTCTTGTTTCAGTAGTCCACCAGTATCACTGAAGTTCATGCTAAATGCTTATAAAATGCTTAGAATGACTTTGGAATGTACCTAAGGCCCATTAAAATAATTACATTTTTAAATCTCATGGGACACCCTGTCAGACCCATTAGAAAATCATATAACTTTCTTGGGACACTTCTTATTGTTTCAGTAGTCCTCCAGTATTACTGAAGTTCATGCTAAATACTTAATGACTTTGGAATGTGCTAAGGCCAATTAAAAAATCACATCTCATCTAAATTACTTAATACAGATTCGCGTGAATGTTTACTTTCACCAATACTATTAGAATCAATGTGTTGTTGTTGTATTTTTGTATTAGTTTGGATAAACTTCACTAGCATTTAATATTGGGGGTACAAATAAGTTTTGAGTTTTTTTTTATAACTTCGAAGCTTTATTCAAAAAATTGTTATTCAATTTATAGCTTCTTCGTAACCAATGAAGTGCTGCTCGATCGGGCCGTATGTCTTCGACCAGAACAAGTGGTAGCCGGAAAGAGTAATTTCTGGTAAATACGGCGGGTGGGGTACTTTGTCGTGTCATTTGGCATATTGTGGGCGTTTGAGCTTCAATGCGCGGCTTTATTGCATCAATTGTTGTTGATAACATTCTCCAGAGTTGGTTTCGTTAGTTTGGAGTAGCTCATAGTAGATCACTCCGAACTGATCTCACAAGATGCACAGCATTAGCTTCTTACAGTTGTTTGTACCCAAGGTCTTGAGCCGATTTTGAATCGCTTGCTGAGTCACTCCCAAAGTTACAGCCAGCTCAGCATCTTCAAACCTTACTGGTCTCTCTTCGCGTTCTTTGTCACTGGTGTCAAAATCGCCAATTTTAAAACGACGGAGTTATGACATTTTTGCAATCACTGAAACAAATTTATCGAACGACTTTAACAGTAATGAATATTTTATATCAGATTATAATGTTCTCCACAAAGAGCAGTTTGAGTTTCTGATGGTGTACTGAAGAGCCCTTCTTATTGTGGTACATGTTAACTTTGACAAATATTGTCGATTTTCTTTTTCAAAATATCTGTGCTATATATTTTAGATGATCTTTCTGGCGTTGGAGATTTTAACCTCCCGTTTGACTTAGTTTTCCTTTCTGGTGCCAATAATTACAGAGTTTCGGAAACAAATTTGGTTCTCAGAACAATTAACTTGTGTCATCCATCTGCTTAAATTACATTTCGCAGTGAACAATGTAGAGTTAACATTAACTGCGAGACTTCATCTAGTTTTAATTTCCGTGAGGCAGATTATAAGAAGCTTAATGAACTATTGGCTAATAACGATTTTAAAACCATTCCCGATAATAATCAGAACCTGGAAAGCCAAACTCTCAATTTTTATGCCGTGATGGTTGAATGCTATCAACAGTCCATTCCTTATACTGTACGAAACTTGCAGTCCAAGTAAAAACTGAAACAAATTCTTAAAGACTAGATTGGGCTCAGGTTACTTAAATTATGTGAACGTTTACAATGAATTTTCGAACTTGTCTCATGAACTCTACTATTCCGGTAGTATGCAATCAGAAATAATCGATGTCTCAAACCATTTTTGGCAATACATAAACAATGATTCAGTGATCCTTGTTCTGGTGACTCCAAAACCATTGCTGGCCTGTTCGCAATTTTTTTTAATACGGCCTACTACAGCAACAACGATATTGAGCAAGATGCGGACTACTTCTATTACTTGATTACTCTACTCAAATTGGTTTTGATACTGTGGTAAGGAGCATTAACAAGCTTAAAGTAGATTTTTCGGCTGACTCCAATGGCTTGCCTTTGATCGTTTTAAAAAACTGTATTGGTAACTTAGCTCAGCCAATTACAACGCTGTTCCAAAACTTGATCTCGCATAGAATATTTCCATCAATATGGAAATAGTCTTTTATAATTCCAACCCATAAGAGGGGTTGCAAACCAGACGTCTCCTATTATAGGCAAATTGCGAAATTAACGTGTATCCCCAATTTGTTTGAAAGTATTTATTGTATATGATCAATGTAAAACATTGCTTTCAATGAATCAGCATGTCTTTCTTAGAGAACGATCCACTACAACCCATTTAACTGAATTTGCATCTCATACTTTGAAAGTTATTTAGGGTGGAAACGAAGTTGATGTTATTAACAGGATTTCTCAAAGGATAATTTTGGTTTTAGCTCAGTAACACAGTAACGTAGGTATCAGGTGATCTTTACCGCACCACCGGAGTACTTTATCCACCAACGACGTCGATTTCATGATTAAAAACTCGTTAATTTTCATTTATGCCAACGATATGAAGAATTACCGACAAATTTCATGTTCCGTCGAAGAACCTATTACACAATGACCTTAATACCTTCATAACTTGGTGTATCAAAAATAATCTTGATCTGAATGTGAGAAAAGTAAATCCATTACCTACTCAAGAAAACGCTCTAACTCCATTAGTCGAGTTGAGAGTATACCATCAACATCGCTGTTGTTGCCAGGTAATTTGTAACCACGAACTAAACTTTAGAGATCACATCGATTTTAATGTCGATTGAACATTTTTTGCTCATCTCAAACGATGAGTACTATTTCGGTAAAACCCGTGTAACAAGTCGTCTAGTTAACCCGGGTTCATTTTTTTCTCCGCTTAAACGATTTGAATTAAAATTGCTGGAAGAAGGCTTTTCAGTACCAGGAACGATTGCGATATATCCTCATTTCGGGAAAAATGGGGGGGTCGTCCTGTATGTCCCGGGTTTATTTCTAATTAGCTCGAACGATTTTAGTTTAAATTGCTGAAGGACGGTTTTCTAGTACCAGGAATCGATTACGATGGATTCTCATTTCGGGCAAAGTCGTGAAAGGGGTTATTTGGTGGGCTCGGGTTTATTTTTTTAATTTGTTTGGTCGGCTTTCCCCCGCACAATTTTTTTCCGCTCAAACAATTTTAATAAAAATTTCAGGAGGTTGGTTTTCGAGTACCAGGAACCGATTGCGATGGACTCTCATTTCAGGAAAAATCGTGTAAAGCTTTGCTGGTGGGCCCGGGTTTAACAAATTGGAAAATTTTGTATAGTTTTTTGATGCGACCAATTTAATTTCAACGAGCACCTGTTATGCCATCATTTGATACTCGGTAGTATATCTGTGATCTGGTCAATAATATTAAGTCCGTATACATAGTCTATGCAATTCGATTTCATTGCTGTGTCAGTATTTAACTGAATCTTAAATATTGAATTCTCTATAACTGTCAGAAATATTATTAAATATTTTGTCTTCCTAGTATAAATATTTTTAATTGATTTTTTTGATTTGCTTGCGATTTTTTTGATTCGTCTGTTTTCGTCTGTCCAATTGTTAACATTAGATTGTCAATACTTGCTCGCGAGCAGTGGAATGATTTTCATGATGCGTCAACATTTTGGCGAATCCACGTGTATTTTTCAACCGATAATGCACATTTATAAAATCGAGTCAACATTTTGGCGAAACTTCATGAGAATTTGACACACACTCAAAGATAGAAAATGACAGTACACATATTAAAAGTGAATATTATACACCTTATACGTATACAAACTCTCATGAGAATTTCGTACAAAATCTCTGTCCTGATTAAACTAAACAAAAATAATAATCATTCAGATGGTCGTTGGGAATTATTATTATTATTACACACCCACCTGATTTTTTCTTACTAGTAGCTAGACTTCTCTGCTAGTTATGAATTAATTAACATCAAAGAACCGGTTTTTGACAAGGTCTGTCAATGAATTGAATTGGATTTATATCAACACATGGATCGAACTCAAGTGATTTCGTGTGAAAATTCGCTTTTATTTCTTCCTCAGAAGGCGTTCGAATTCAGCACCTCCTAATTACAATTTCATAATATATATATTATGAACGTCTATGTCACTGAGTGACTCACTCGAGAACTTGCAGGGTGATCAAAACAAATTCGTCCATGTGATTGTATTTTCATTTTGTTTATTATTATTATTATTTCATTATTGTTCATTTGTATTTTGATCTCGCAATGGCAAGAGCGATATAGAGGAGGCGAAAGGACAATAGCACGAATGTACGTGGTGAGCATTAAGAACGCTTCTATCTTCGATTACTGCTACTACATGTTCCTGGTGCAACAAGTTTTGAGATTTTGCGTACGGTAGATGAAAATGTATGCGAAACATTTAAAGCGGCAGCGATGGCAAGAGAGACTTAAGTCGGATGAAGAATGGGAGCGATGCTTGACAGACGGTGGAACATACTTGATGCCTAAGCAATCAATTGCGAGAGATGTTCGCTTACATTTGTAATTTTTGCCAAAACGCTCTACCCCTCAAATTATGGCAGGATCATCTAGGAGATTTTAAACTCGAATACATGCGACGACACAATGAATCTGTATCGATCAACTCGGCTCTTCATGATATCAATTTTTTCCTCAAACAGCACGGAATGTCAAGCGGTTCAGTTGGTTTGCCTGTTCGAAGCGGTAACCCACCCGAAGAAAATCAAATTTATGATTAAGAAAAAGAAGCACGATTGGCAGTCGAACAAATTGGAAAGCTGAATGAAGCCTAGCTTGCGGCATACCTCAAAATTATGATTGCAGAAAATAATCAACCACTTTTTTATCGATGGGCCCGGTGGCTCAGGCAAGACCTTCTTATACTCAACTTTAATGGCAAACTTTCGAGTTGAACGAAAAATTGTGCTGCCATTTGCAACAACCGGAATAGCAGCCACTTTGCTTAAGGGAGGACGCATGATTCATAGTGGATTTAAACTTTCAGTGCCACTTCTTGATAATTCAATCTCATCAATGCGAATGACATCACCAGAAGCTGTAGTTTTGCATGAGGCTGCTCTTATTGTTATTGATGAAATTACAATGCTTCCTAAGAATGGTCTCTGCTGCATTGATAAGCTCTTGGTGATGGGAAATTACATTAGCGTGCCAGGTAAAGTATTAGTCCTTAGTGGTGATTTTCGTCAGATTTTCGTTCAAAAAGGAACGCGCACTGAAATTATCGATTACTGCATTAAATCAACCCCTCTATATAGAACCAGTTTCAGCAACTTTCTTTGACCACCAACATGCACAGCGAAGGTCAACACAAGCGCATAATGATTGGCTTCTGCAAGTCGGATCAAGAACTTTGCCTGCAACGCTTAATTTATGAGTAGGACACAATTCAAATTCCGACGGAAATGATCACAAGTCAAGATCTAATCAGTGTCATATTTAATAATATAGAGCAAATGTCAACAGATGAGCTCTCAAGCGTTGCTCCAACGAATGCTCAAACGCTTGAGATGAATCGAAGAATAATCAACATGATTCATGGTCATACAGAAATTTACTACAGCGTAGATTCGTTAGTAAGCGAAGATCCTAACGATGCGCTCAAATTTCCCGTTGAATTTCTCTATGAACAGAATCCATTAGGCACGTCCCCTAACCTATTGCTTTTGAAAAAGGGTGTTATAATAACGATTCTACGAAACCTAAATCCTAAGGAAGGTATGTGCAATTGAACGCGTCTAATTCTTGAAGAGCTATCGCGAAACTTTATTAAGGCCAAAATCATTTCTGAGTACAACAAAATCAGTACGGTTCTAATCCCTCGAATTGATTTGGCACCTTCTGAGACCAATCTACAATTTGTTTTGAGACGACGATAGTTTCAAATAATTCCGGCATACGCAATGATGATAAATAAGGCGCAAGGCGAGTCTGGCAATTGTATGTCGCTCTTTCCCGCTCAAGAGATTCTCACCGAGTGAAAATAAGAATAGAAGATAATCCACAGCAGGGAAAGCTTCTCAACGATGACCGTCAATTTTCTCGAAATGTTGTTTTTAAAGAAATCCTGTAGTTTAATTTTTAATAAATAATGTTTAACTACACTTTGCTGGGAATAAACGGGTGTGAAGCGCCTCAGAACAACCTAGTTTTAAATAACACAGTACAGTAAAATGTTTTACAATTCTGTAAGACCCCGTTGGAAAAATCTTCATGCAGATATGAGTTATTTCCGTCGACGCTATATTATGTAGATTTAAAAAAACGTAATGGAATAAAAATTAAATAAACAAAAAGATTTTTGACACGGAACAGAACTAAACTACCCTAAAATATGTATATGTAGATGTAATTAACATTCCCCGATCAAAATTACACAACTGTTAACAAACATTTGAAAATGTGTGCTTTACACTGTAGCACTTCCCGAAAAATTGTTATCATTAATCCACATGAATAAATTTCGTATCAACCAAAGTGGCAATTTAAACATGAAGTACAACATTTTTTTTTATACATGAAATGATACACGAAAGTGTTGTATAATTTTATATTTCTGCCATAATAAACAGTTTTCAAACAAATTTCATTTTTATTTATTTAAATCACACATGAGCTTTCATATATAACGCTGTATGTACTAAAAAAGTTTATATCGTTATTCAACAAGCCAAATAATAATGTGCACGGTATAGAAAAAATAATAAATTTACAATATTTTAATTGGCTACCTTAAAATTAATTATTTCAAATATGTGTACCACGATACGGGTTAAAACTTTCCGAGCTTTTTGGACATTGCACACAATATTTTTCGAGATAGACAAGTTTATTGTGTAAGGTTAAATCCATGTCTCCATGTTGTCTACATAAAGAACTACGAGTATATGCCTGCGTGTACTATTAAAGTACGATATTTTCAAATCTTAATACCACCAAATGGTAAACGGAAGAATTCTCGTGTGAACGTTTTTTACAGCCTACATAATATTTTACAACATAGCATTATAGCATAAAATATAGTACATAATTAATCTAATCATGTTTAAATTTGTTTTACTAAAGTCTAATATGTATTAAAAGCAGCACACAGTACAAGTTACATACACAGTGTATGTTACATGAGCTTTTTATAAACGGAAGTTTTTAGAAAATTTATAATGTCATATTTATAATGTAATATGTGTGCCTACTACTACATACTCACAAATAAAACCATATTAAAAAAGTATTCCTATACGAACATTAAATAATAGTAGTAATACCGTTGATAATAAATAAAATTAAAATTCCTGGAGAATTTAAGACGAAAAATTAATTTTTTTAACTTTTTATTTTTTGTGTGTGCGGTTGCTCTAATAATTTGCGGCTGGCTTAAGATTAATTGGGAACATAATTTGTTTCGTTTATAAATATGGTGCTGTAAGTGTTAATGGAAATTAAATATTCATACATTTTAACCGCACTGTTAAATTGTTTGCTTGGTAAATTGTTTGAGTTTTTAATGAGAGTAGGTTTAGTAAACAGAATAATAAATAAATGACGCAGAGCCCACTCTCATTTATACATTACAATTCATTACGCGTCAGTATACAATACAACTAGTTAGTCTGGATAATCTGGAATGCCTGAAGATGCAGACGGATTCGTACCTGGCTTTACGCAAATAAAACAGTCAGCGCTTAAGTTACAAATTTTATTTACATCAACACCTATATTTTTCTGGACAATTCACTCTTCTCGAACTGTTCACATTTTAATTTTAACTTGATACTGTTCACTGGTTAAATTACAAGTCTGCGTCTCAAATTGCTAGTGCTTATATTCTAGTTTATCGCTGTTCATGACTATTCCATTTATTGTACCTGCGTATTGCAATTACAAATCACTTGCATATAGTTGTATTCGCAAACATTCATTAAAATTATACTTCCTGATCAAGAATATTTTCCAAACAGATAGTGTTAGAGAGTAGAAACCGCCACATATCGGGACGATGCAGAGATTGTACTACAATGTACACAATAAAAAATGATTCACGAATTTAGTTGAAAAACACGTTAACTTAATAATTATTTTTATTGATATTGTTGCAAATTTGCCCCGTCAAATCCGGTTCATATCACTGGGTTGTAAATATGCTGTTATAAACACCACAACAAATAATTATTTATTAAATCACTATTTACGCCATTTACAATTTTAATAACACCACTAATTTCACTTTACACCACTTATTATTTCTCAAACTGTACACTTTTGATTTTAATATTTCGCGTGCCGTGACAAAACTACCTCCAATGCTACTACCCAAATCCAGATATCACTAATCCCACAAAAACACTGAATAAGTATCTCACCCACACACTGACTTGTTTGCCCATCAAGGCAATAGGCGGGATCGTAAAATTACCGCGCACCTAAGCATGTTCATTCTAAACAGAATCCATACTACCACCTTTGTATTTTACCATCCCTTCCGAATGCACTACCTTGACTCTCTCTCGCTGCTCTTGCTTTAGTCTGTTGTTCTTCTGCGAAAGCTTTGTTATCTCCTCGTACGTCATCCCTAGCTCTTATTTGATCACTTGCTAACCAAATTTTTTCTCGTACAAATTTGTAATTAGGTAATCGTAAATTATTCCTGAAAATTACTTTGGCTTGTGTAACGCCAGTCGAGTCGTGTACTGCTGAACGATAAACCATCAGGAACAATTTTATATGTCGATCCCAGTCGCACAGATTTGTCTCACAATATTTGAAAATATTTCTCCAATGTACTATAAAATCTTTCCATCATTTCTTCTGACTGGATAGATACAAGGATACAAGCCTCTGTTGTTGTTACAAGCCTCTGTTGTTGTGTTCTCTTATTTATGCCAAACAACCGAAAAATGTTAAGGAATATCACCGATTCAAAATTTTTTCTTTTGTCCGAAGGAATTTTTATCGGAACTTCATAGCTGCTAATCCAGTTGTTATAACTATGACATCAACGATAGTTGTTGTTTCTGCCCTTTCATTTTCTAAAAAATGCTTACTGTATATGCCCAATAGACCTTCACTAAGGGTGTCTTATCTGAAATCCTGATAACGCAATATTATTCATAAATCCGCGTCTGGTAACTGCTTTTTCAGGAATGATTCATCACGATAGTTACGCTCCCGTTTCCAAATTAAATTCACGTTGGTAATATTGGTGCTGTGCACAGCCGTTTCCATAATTCAACGAATGATTCCTCTTGTCTCTCCTTCCATTCAAACGGCTTGTTCTTCTTCGGCTGGTGTAAACTTTTTGCAATATTGGCAAAACAATGTCTCGAATCGGGTACAATAGGTACACAATCGAAAGAAGCTTCGTAATCCAAGTAAATTTTTGGGTATTGGCCATTCGTTTACGGTTAATACTTTTGCATTGTCTGTATGAATTACATTGACAGTTACTTTGTGGTCCAAATACTTTTCCTCGGTTCTGAAGAGTGGACATTTTTAGGACTAAGCTTTTAGTACCGCTTCATTAATCGTTAAGAAGTCGCTGGGGCATTAGAAAATCCGAATGGCTTTACATTGAAGTTGCCTACACTAAATGCTGTTTTTCACTATCATCCTCTTGAACATCTCCCTGTTAATAGCCACTTTGAAGATCCAATGAGATAAACATTCTAGCTTCCGATAATCGTCTAATGTGCCATCGGTTCGTGGTAATGGACATCCTGTTTTGTCGCATCATTAAGTTTTCGATACACCAAATCTCACTCTGGTGTCCTTCTTTATGACCACCACCACCGGTGAGTCACCATGGACTGTTCGATGACTCGATAACTGCTACCGCTCACATGCCCTTAATCAATCGAACGACTACTTCTTGTTTCACCAAAGGCAATCTTCTAGGTTCTTGGCGAATTGGTGTCTCTGTTCCGGTGCCAAATCTGTGTTTAACCATAGTGGTCCTTCAATTACTTTCTGGTGTACTACGATAAATGTATCGTTCTAGGAATCAATGCATTTCATTTTTCTGCTCCTTATTAAGATCTTCTTTCCAGTTCTGCATGAGATGCCCTATTATTTCCTTTTGCTGTGCTTTGTTGACTTTTTCTGATTTTTCTATCCGTAATTCACTATGGTACTTATACCTCTTCACATTTTCGGTTTACAGCTCTTAATGGAACCTATCATCGCTATTTCTAATTCCTTGTTCCGGTTCATTACCTTCTAAAACCCACAATTTGGGTGACCCAGAACTTCCTTCTAATCTTCCTCAAACAATAGTTTCTGTATTTGATGACGGTACTATTACGCCTGAAGGTTGTAACATTTGAACCGCTGTTGTCCTTCCCGCAAACTCAACCCGATTGTTTTTTAGAAAAACGTAGCTATTGTTAAGCAGTCAACACTTCGTGCTAATCTGGAAATTGGAATGTAAGCCATCTTTGGCTTCTTTAAGCGACTCGTTGAAGTTTAAAAACTGTTTACTTAGGTCTTCTACCCTGCTTTCGTCGGGTTTCCTAGCAGTCTTGCGAAATGTGACAAACCTTCTCAAATGTCCAACAAATAATCCTACTGTCATGGAATCTGGATGTCGCTCGTTCGAATTTTGCCTCTCTCCAAATAATTGGTGGACACATTTGAGTACGCTAAGTGCCCTAGTCGCTCGATCTCTGTTGCACATTCATGAAGAACTCCTCCGACTTTCCAGACACTCCTGCGTCCTTTCATTTCGATGCGATATAGTTCTCGCTTGTGGTCAATTTCGTATTTCCAATCCAGCTCCTTCAATATCTCACTATAACTGTTGTGATCATTTTCGGAAATTGTTTGCAATATTTCGGGCGATTCTCGATTGAAAGCTTAATAGAAGCAGCCGTTTCAAATTGGAATTTGAAAATCCAAAATGAAATTGTTTCATCGAATTTCGGTGGATTGAGTTTATTCAAGTGTACTACCTGGGCTACTCGTGATATTATTAAATTTGCTTTCAAGCAAAGATCTTTTTTCGAGACGGTGAACCTCAAACTACAATTTCTGGTCAACATCCTAAACTTTTAACTGCACCTGCTGAACTTCGTTTTGTAAGTTTTCCACTACGGCGCGTGCTTCTAGAAATTGTTCGTCTATTTTCTTCTGGAATCTTTCGTTGTCTATATAGATTTCATAGATGTCATGTTTCATTTCCCTCGTCAAAGCTTTACATTGTTGATTATATTCTTGATCCATTTGACTAAACTCTTGAGTTATAATAGCAAGCTAGTTTTTCCTCTATTACATCTTCGAACTCATAATTATCTGGATCTAACCGTTGCTTCTTGATAGGCTCACGAAATCGCAATATAAATTCATTTTGGCAACCACCCGTCGATAAATTACGCTACAGTAAATGGAATTTTTATTCCGTAACCGTTAAATCCTGAACACCTATCTTCTAATATTCACAATCCGGTCATTGTCACCAATTGTTACGAATTTGCCCTGTCAAATCCGGTTCGTATCACTGGATTGTAAATATACCGTTATAGAATTTGACGGTTCAACCCCAATTCACTTGATTCATACCAGTTCTGGAATATTTGCACTTCACATCTATCACTAAAACACCAACACAACTAAACGGCTGAACTGGATGGAATTATACTATTAGGGGTGATAAACGAATCGGCTAGTGCCTGGAGTTCTCACGTGATGCTGTTGCCAAATTCGAACGGAAAATGTCGGCTGTGCTTGGACTCCAGTGGCACTATTCCAGGGGGGGGGGGGGTTAATTAGTACAAAGAATTTTCAATATTTTAGTAGTTTTGTCACTGCAATCTTATGAACCGACCGAATTTTTTAAATACAAGACTTTAATGATTCATTAGGTCGAAACCAAATTCCCAACGTCATGGCAACTATAATTTTTTTCTTGTATGGATGTTTGGTGCGCGATTTACATGAATACCCCTGTTATGATTCTCACTTTTGAGTCGCCAGGTGACTTAACTCGTTGATATCAAGGTTACGAAGTATGGTTCTCCTAGTGAGCGAGTGATTGTCACATGCGCGACACTTGCCGACTCGAAATCACCGCATACAATTGTTTGTATTATGAATCTCGCAGTGAGCGAGAACGTCAAAAATGTCTCGCCTAGTATATGCAAGTGACTGCCGAATGTATCTTATTATAAAAGGAAATTGCGAATACCCAACAACAAACGGTTAAATATTTATCTTACACCTACTCATTATTTGTTGGTTTTAGGTTTAACACCCACTAATATAAAAAAATCAGGTTACAACAACTATTCAATACATTTTCAGCCGATCCGGAAACTTGACTTCTTCATGGGCTTTCAATAAAATTTACAAATATGTAATACCATTTTAGTACCATAGAAATAGTGTATCCTTATTTTAATAGGGTAACGCAAATTTTTGGTGGCAGACATAAAGTTTTAATTAGTTTACATCATATAAAGTTTATTAATTTAAACATCTATCGCAGTCGTGCAAGATCGCACTTTAAAAAGCAAAAAAACAGATTGTTCGAACTGTGAAGCATCCACCCAAGCTCCATATATGGGAACGCTTCACCAAGCAAGGTTTTGGTGAATTAATCGTTTTCACACGGAACCTAAATGCACTTTTCATGAATAAAATTTATTCATGTGGTTTGGAGCGGAGAACTCTAATTGGATCTTGCAAGAAGACAACGATCCAAAATACCGTAGCATAACTCTGTTCGGAATTCAAACTGAAAAAGGGCATTACTTGATGGCAATCCGATCGAAATTTATGAGCACTCATAGATTAAGCTGTAAATGTACAACATAAAAAATTCGCGCCAGTCGTCCGGAAGATAAGGAAAAATTTGTCACCACAGTATGCAGAGATTTAGGTTGGTATAGTATGGGCAAAAGGTACTACGCAATTATTAGTAGTAACGGTGACTTTACTGTGTATTAGTTGGTAGCATCAAAGAAAATACAATAAACTTTCGTAATTTAAAAAAATGTAATTACATTTTTACTTAGTGTTTGCCGTAGGTACGCTTTTGTTGCACCTACTGTAGGTTGTCTATCTAGATGATAGTGACTTAATCCACTATACAGTCCAAGTATGGTGCGCTTCCTCCACATTTGTTATTGTTTATAATGAAAATAACTGATTTGGATGGACTAAGAACATGATTTTCCTTTCCACGTAAACATAGCTCATCTTCGTGTATACACTACCAGATGAAAACATTATAAGACCTTGACTCTCTAGCTAATAGGCGAAAATTACTTGTCGCATTGCTTATTGAAAATGTACTTTTATATTCTTGGAAGGATAAATACGGGCATAAATATCGTATTTATGCTCCTACAGCGAATCTTCGACAACACGCGAATTTGTACTTTTGCTTTTTGGAATCATATGTGCTCAATTTCTTTCAATAAATAAATAAATAAAAATAAACCACGTTACAAGCTGAATAATCCAGAATAATTGATGATCATGTTGAAAATGCAATGTCCCTTTTCTACTTTCTAAATCAATTATATTGAGGACTAAGTCATTTTCATCCCATAAAAGGGAAAGGTTTTGTTGAATTTTAATTTTATGAATTAATTTGAGAAAATTTGCGTATGACGTATTTCCGCAGAAGTCACAACTCGAATCTATAATTTTATAAAGAAAGTTATGGAGCGATGAATTTAGGGTAGCTCACATCCGACTTTATTTTACCATGAAAGTTGAAATTGAGCTTACCGAACTTTTGGTAAAACTGTCTTGTACAAAAAACACTCACCACAACAATATAATATTTAGCAGCATATTTAAAGTTGGGAACATGTCGGCAACGGATTCTAAATGTTGCAAATAATTTACATTTAATATATTTGTAATACTTGAATTTTCAGAATTAATTACATCACTGGTTTAAATAATAACAACAAAATTTGAATTACTTGAATAGTTAATAACAAGAAAGATAGTTTAAATTTTATTTTTATCTCAATTTTAAAAATTTAAAGATTAATGTAAGATTAATTTAAAAGAACGGAAATAATTAATAGTAATATTTAACTAAACTAAATAAAAATAATTACTATACCAAAAACATTAAGGTAGCGTCACTAGTAGCGTGTTGAAAACGTTTTTCATTCATTTACGTCAATCAAGTAGTAAAATATATTTTTCTCCATGTCGAATAATATTTCATAATTCCATTGAACATTTCATTTGTCATTCATGATATTTTTCCCCAGTTTGTCATAATATCGTAGCTGAGGAAATGTGTATGTGTATTGTATTTCGTATTTGTATTTTCTCTTTAAATTTTAAATCGCCGTAGTAAATAAAATACGACAACGAGATCTGCGAATGAATGACGAAATCGTAAACAAACAATAATATTGTTTGTTTACGATTTACGAACGGGACTTTTTGTAAAAAAAAATTAAAAACTAATTACAATAACAATTTATTATTTTTTGTTTCATCTTACACATTGCAAAAGAAGAGCAATACTACATGTTCGAGTGGTTTAAGAGGACAAAGAACGAGAAGAACGAGAGAAAAGAAAAACATTTTTTATTTATTATTTGTTTTGTTTTCGATAGAAAGTAGTTTTCTCCCTCTTTTCCAATGAAAGTGAGTATATGCAATATATGAAGTACTAATAAATAAACAATAATGAAATTCTATTTACGTTCTTTTTTTAGTCGTATTTCACTAATTCGAGCGGAAGGTAAGGTGTAAATGATTTTTACAGCTAATCCACGGATAATTTTTTTGACCTGTAACACTACTTTTTTGTTGTCTACAAAATTCCATTTTCAAAATTAAAAATACTTATGAAGTAATTGATTAATTATTTTCCGAATTAAATTTAGGGCTTACTTTAATTGTTTAAATGAAGCAAAATTAATCCAAGTGAACTTTTTTTTTTACAATTCTTTCCAAATCTTAAAGTTAATCATGTATAGATGCCAAACTTAGATGGAAGGAGCACATAAAAAAGAAGAGAGAAAAACTAAACATACAATTTAGAAGAATGCAATGGCTCTTAGATCTGTATGGACATACCGGTGTGAAGAACTTAACAAAATTTGTTATTTTAAAATTTACGCGAGTGCGCATTCAATATTTTAACAGTGTAATTCAACAAAAAGTTGAACAAAAATGATTGAAAACCGTATTAAAACATTTAAAAGTAAACTCATTCAATTTTTTGTGTTAATTAAAATGTTTTACAAGCCCGATTATCGATAGGTCCATGAATTTACATTACACACATTAGTCTGACTCATCTAGGCCTTCAAAATATCATTGTAAGATTTAGGGCTAGTGAGATGCACTATGAATTAACAAGCTTTCAATGGAAAATCTTAACTCATTCAATTTTTTTGCGTTGGCACTGTTGTGTTGTTCGATACACAGGGCCGATCCTAGAGTTTTCCACGCGGTTTCATTATATACGTTGAATCGTCTGGCTAATGGGCTCTCAAAATATCAGGGTAAGATTTAGGGCTAGTGAGATGCACTATGAATTAACAAGCTTTCAATGGAAAATCTTAACTCATTCAATTTTTTTGCGTTGGCACTGTTGTGTTGTTCGATACACAGGGCCGATCCTAGAGTTTTCCACGCGGTTTCATTATATACGTTGAATCGTCTGGCTAATGGGCTCTCAAAATATCAGGGTAAGATTTAGGGCTAGTGAGATGCACTATGAATTAACAAGCTTTCAATGGAAAATCTTAACTCATTCAATTTTTTTGCGTTGGCACTGTTGTGTTGTTCGATACACAGGGCCGATCCTAGAGTTTTCCACGCGGTTTCATTATATACGTTGAATCGTCTGGCTAATGGGCTCTCAAAATATCAGGGTAAAATTTAGGGCTAGTGAGATGCACTATGAATTAACAAGCTTTCAATGGAAAATCTTAACTCATTCAATTTTTTTGCGTTGGCACCGTTGTGTTGTTCGATACACAGGGCCGATCCTAGAGTTTTCCACGCGGTTTCATTATATACGTTGAATCGTCTGGCTAATGGGCTCTCAAAATATCAGGGTAAGATTTAGGGCTAGTGAGATGCACTATGAATTAACAAGCTTTCAATGGAAAATCTTAACTCATTCAATTTTTTTGCGTTGGCACTGTTGTGTTGTTCGATACACAGGGCCGATCCTAGAGTTTTCCACGCGGTTTCATTATATACGTTGAATCGTCTGGCTAATGGGCTCTCAAAATATCATGGTAAGATTTAGGGCTAGTGAGATGCACTATGAATTAACAAGCTTTCAATGGAAAATCTTAACTCATTCAATTTTTTTGCGTTGGCACTGTTGTGTTGTTCGATACACAGGGCCGATCCTAGAGTTTTCCACGCGGTTTCATTATATACGTTGAATCGTCTGGCTAATGGGCTCTCAAAATATCAGGGTAAGATTTAGGGCTAGTGAGATGCACTATGAATTAACAAGCTTTCAATGGAAAATCTTAACTCATTCAATTTTTTTGCGTTGGCACTGTTGTGTTGTTCGATACACAGGGCCGATCCTAGAGTTTTCCACGCGGTTTCATTATATACGTTGAATCGTCTGGCTAATGGGCTCTCAAAATATCATGGTAAGATTTAGGGCTAGTGAGATGCACTATGAATTAACAAGCTTTCAATGGAATTCTTAACTCATTCAATTGTTTTGCGTTGGCACCGTTGTGTTGTTCGATACACAGGGCCGATCCTAGAGTTTTCCACGCGGTTTCATTATATACGTTGAATCGTCTGGCTAATGGGCTCTCAAAATATCAGGGTAAAATTTAGGGCTAGTGAGATGCACTATGAATTAACAAGCTTTCAATGGAATTCTTAACTCATTCAATTGTTTTGCGTTGGCACCGTTGTGTTGTTCGATACACAGGGCCGATCCTAGAGTTTTCCACGCGGTTTCATTATATACGTTGAATCGTCTGGCTAATGGGCTCTCAAAATATCATGGTAAGATTTAGGGCTAGTGAGATGCACTATGAATTAACAAGCTTTCAATGGAAAATCTTAACTCATTCAATTTTTTTGCGTTGGCACTGTTGTGTTGTTCGATACACAGGGCCGATTCTAGAGTTTTCCACGCGGTTTCATTATATACGTTGAATCGTCTGGCTAATGGGCTCTCAAAATATCATGGTAAGATTTAGGGCTAGTGAGATGCACTATGAATTAACAAGCTTTCAATGGAATTCTTAACTCATTCAATTTTTTTGCGTTGGCACTGTTGTGTTGTTCGATACACAGGGCCGATCCTAGAGTTTTCCACGCGGTTTCATTATATACGTTGAATCGTCTGGCTAATGGGCTCTCAAAATATCAGGGTAAGATTTAGGGCTAGTGAGATGCACTATGAATTAACAAGCTTTCAATGGAAAATCTTAACTCATTCAATTTTTTTGCGTTGGCACTGTTGTGTTGTTCGATACACAGGGCCGATCCTAGAGTTTTCCACGCGGTTTCATTATATACGTTGAATCGTCTGGCTAATGGGCTCTCAAAATATCAGGGTAAGATTTAGGGCTAGTGAGATGCACTATGAATTAACAAGCTTTCAATGGAAAATCTTAACTCATTCAATTTTTTTGCGTTGGCACTGTTGTGTTGTTCGATACACAGGGCCGATCCTAGAGTTTTCCACGCGGTTTCATTATATACGTTGAATCGTCTGGCTAATGGGCTCTCAAAATATCAGGGTAAGATTTAGGGCTAGTGAGATGCACTATGAATTAACAAGCTTTCAATGGAAAATCTTAACTCATTCAATTTTTTTGCGTTGGCACTGTTGTGTTGTTCGATACACAGGGCCGATCCTAGAGTTTTCCACGCGGTTTCATTATATACGTTGAATCGTCTGGCTAATGGGCTCTCAAAATATCAGGGTAAGATTTAGGGCTAGTGAGATGCACTATGAATTAACAAGCTTTCAATGGAAAATCTTAACTCATTCAATTGTTTTGCGTTGGCACCGTTGTGTTGTTCGATACACAGGGCCGATCCTAGAGTTTTCCACGCGGTTTCATTATATACGTTATATGAGCTTAATAATAGGCTTTCAAAATATCAGGGTAAGATTTAGGGCTAGTGAGATGCACTATGAATTAACAAGCTTTCAATGGAAAATCTTAACTCATTCAATTGTTTTGCGTTGGCACCGTTGTGTTGTTCGATACACAGGGCCGATCCTAGAGTTTTCCACGCGGTTTCATTATATACGTTATATGAGCTTAATAATAGGCTTTCAAAATATCAGGGTAAGATTTAGGGCTAGTGAGATGCACTATGAATTAACAAGCTTTCAATGGAAAATCTTAACTCATTCAATTGTTTTGCGTTGGCACCGTTGTGTTGTTCGATACACAGGGCCGATCCTAGAGTTTTCCACGCGGTTTCATTATATACGTTATATGAGCTTAATAATAGGCTTTCAAAATATCAGGGTAAGATTTAGGGCTAGTGAGATGCACTATGAATTAACAAGCTTTCAATGGAAAATCTTAACTCATTCAATTTTTTTGCGTTGGCACTGTTGTGTTGTTCGATACACAGGGCCGATCCTAGAGTTTTCCACGCGGTTTCATTATATACGTTGAATCGTCTGGCTAATGGGCTCTCAAAATATCAGGGTAAGATTTAGGGCTAGTGAGATGCACTATGAATTAACAAGCTTTCAATGGAAAATCTTAACTCATTCAATTGTTTTGCGTTGGCACCGTTGTGTTGTTCGATACACAGGGCCGATCCTAGAGTTTTCCACGCGGTTTCATTATATACGTTATATGAGCTTAATAATAGGCTTTCAAAATATCAGGGTAAGATTTAGGGCTAGTGAGATGCACTATGAATTAACAAGCTTTCAATGGAAAATCTTAACTCATTCAATTTTTTTGCGTTGGCACTGTTGTGTTGTTCGATACACAGGGCCGATCCTAGAGTTTTCCACGCGGTTTCATTATATACGTTGAATCGTCTGGCTAATGGGCTCTCAAAATATCAGGGTAAAATTTAGGGCTAGTGAGATGCACTATGAATTAACAAGCTTTCAATGGAAAATCTTAACTCATTCAATTTTTTTGCGTTGGCACCGTTGTGTTGTTCGATACACAGGGCCGATCCTAGAGTTTTCCACGCGGTTTCATTATATACGTTGAATCGTCTGGCTAATAGGCTCTCAAAATATCATGGATTCAATTTCGTATTAATACTACATGTGTTTTCATTTATACTCGTACTATATGTACACGATTATTTTCACCGTTATTAGATATTTTGTATACTACTCGTATTTCTATTTTGTGATATACGATCTTTAAAATCCAAATGTTTCTGCTTCTCATTACATTCTGCTCAAACATAACAGAAAAATTTATATTTTCATTTGCGAATCCTTTTTTATGTTGTGCAGTAGACACATGTATATCGTAATTTGTGTTTGCTCTATACCTACTTCGCTCGATATAAATATTCCGCATGTGTAAATTAAACAAAATAAAATAGTTATTTTTTTATTTTCTGCGTTAGTATATAAAGAAATTTTTCGTTCATTTCATTTTACTATTTTTTCAAACTTTGTGCTGTTTGTATCGTATTGTGTTAATAAGAATTTTTATTTGTGAATTTTTAGTGTTATAAAAGTTTTTTTTAAAACTACCGTTCGACCCCGCTTTATTAGGACATTCTTTAAAACTGATTTGATTTGCTTTTTTTGTAACTATAGACCCTCGCACGCTTTTGGACATTCTTTAAACTGATTTTATTGGAATTTTTCGAACTATTGACCCCTGCATGATATTGGACATTCTTAAAAACTGATTTGATTTGCTTTTTTGTAACTATAGACCCTCGCACGCTTTTGGACATTTTTTAAACTTATTGTATTGGAATTTTTGAAACTATTTACCCCCGCACGATATTCGACATCCTTAAAAATAATAACAATTTTTAGTTTTTTTTGATAATAACAGAATTATATACAAATTGAGTCTTAAAATGAAACACAACCACAGGCGCAAATCGAGCAAAATAAATGCTTTGTCCATTCAAAGTGTGCTAGAATCAAATAATTTTACTGAAGAAACAAAATTTGCTCGAAGTAAAAATTTGTTTATGGAACAATTATGTAGAGAATTACACGTTTCGTATAATAAAATAAATCGCGAAAAGATTTATTACATCTGGAAAACGAATGGCATTTTTCAAACTACAATGTTGAATAGTTACAATGAATTTCAAACTTCAACAGTAACCCAAATACCTAACGAGGACAATTTCGTTGATTTGGCCATTTTAGAACCGAAAGAAATGCTTTTGCAAAGCGTGCAAGAACAAATTTTAATTATTGTTCCTAATGAGGATAATATCAAATCACAGATTATCTCGAATAATTGTTTACCGCTGATGGAAACACCTGAAACAGTTGAACAGTTGAAAATCCGAAAAAAATCATTCTTGTGGCAATTGCAAAGTGTCGTAAAACTTAAATGTAAAATCTTACATCACGAACGGGAGGAAATTCGGATTTTAATAACGAACACATTAGTTAAGATCAAAATTCCTTGTGTTATATCATTTAGCACTATTCATTTGAGTAGCAAATTACAAGATCAAGTTGTGTGCTACGGATTTTGTAAAAAATTGCCGATAAAAAGATTTAAATTTATAATTAAAAATTCTCGATTATATATATATACGAATAGTGAAATTTGTATAGATCATGACGGCGATTATGTGTTTAAACAACTTCGCGGGAAGAACCGCAATCAATTAAAGGAAAAATTAAAATTGAAATCATGTCATAATGTTCATTTAGATTTAATCGACACAGCTGATACGGATCTATACAGAAAAGGGAACACACAGGGTTTAATTTCCAAAAGTGCAATTCGAAAGGTAAAGTCAGAAGTATTGAAAGCAAATGATTTAGTTCGAGATTGCGATGTTATAGATTTATTTTATAAAGACATAACAGAGCCAAAGTCCAATAAGTATATTTACTCAACATCCAACCCTCTAAATGTAATTTTAATAAGAAAATCAAATTTAAATCTTTTTAATATACACACAGTGTCAGGTATTCATTTTGATGCTACGGGAAAAGTTGCTAAACAACCATTATGTCACGATTATCACAATTACAAGCGCATTCTATATTACGCCTGCGTGTTAAACATTAATAATAATTTATTGCCAGTAGCGGAATTAATTACGTCGAGGCATGATGCCACCACCATAACACACTTTTTATCAGAATTTAATTTATTATTAGAAGAAGTTGTTGATAAAAATAATTGTCCAAAATTTTTCGTAACAGATTGGTCATGGGCTTTAATAAAATCAATTATTTTAGCTTTCAACTCTTTTTCGGTGGGGTCGTATATCCAAAAAATCTATGATACATTAGCATTACAGGCAACCAACAATATAAAGGTTTGCATATTTATTTGTTGTTCACATTTTGTAAAAATAATTTCCTCTCAAATTAATATAAAATTACAAAATGCTTCTAGCGAATTAAAGAATTTGATACTGGATTTGTTTTGTGCAATGATAAATAGTAATACTCTAGAAGAAGTGGACGTTATTTTTGAGCTCTATTGCCAATTGCTTTGTTCAAAATTTAAGGATGCCAACGCTTGTACTGCATATGAAAAATTAAAAATAATTTTGACTAAATTATATGATGAACGTGAGAAAATTGACCTTGACCAGTCAGAGCGTATTGAGCCAAAAGAGTGGAAATTATCGCAAAAAGAGGGTACCAAAAAGAAAACTTCTCAATACGCTGAAAGTCCATTTTATACTAGGTACACTGCAATATTTGAGACAATCAAAAACAGCATAAATGATAACAATGATAAAAATGCTGCAAACAATACATTATATTGTGAGGAATTTGTTATTTTTACAATAAACAAATATTTTTCCTATTTACCACTCTGGGGAACTTGTTTTTCTTCCCACTTAGGAATTAGTGGTAGAATGTCCAATGCAAATGCGGAAAGTTGGTTTTCTATTGTAAAAAATCATTATACGGAACATAAAACGCTTAGAATAGGCCGATTGATTTCTGTATTAGATGAGAAAAACCAAAAGTTACGTAAAGCTATTGAAATCTCAACACCAAATTTAAAACGACCATTTAAAAGAAGTGTAAGTAATTATAACTCAGATTCTGAGAATTTAGAGAGCGAAGAAGGTTGGCACAAAAAAATTAAAATTTCCAATACTCCGAAGCATTTTGGAAAGCGCGTTTTAACGCGAATCGTTAACAGGAGCTCTCCGAAAGTTAAGAAAGCCGTTCTTAAATCTAGACAACTCCAAACAATACCGGAAGAGCCAACTTTTATTTTGGAAAATGGGTATTCCTATATCGACGACAATCAAAAACCTGTACACGTTTACAATACATGCGCATTTGACTCCACGGCTCAAATATTTTTAACTTTATACTTAGATTATAATAATTTTAAAATAATGTTTTCTTCATCAAACAATCCTTTTTTCAAATTTATTTCTGAGTTGGGTGAACATAAAGATACCATAGATTATTTTTTAAGAAAGAGAAGTATATTTTTATTGGAAATATTCAAAAATTCGAAAGATTTTGTTATAAGTGACAGTAATATAACGTTATCGGCTAACTGTAACATTTGTTACATTCAAGAAAAAATAATTCCAATGCCCCTCACAGTGATAAGCCAATGCAGAAATGACCACCCTCCACATACCAGGCCTACATTTTATTTACCCTTTAGGAATATTTTTGATATTAATGAAAAAGCACTTAGAAATATTCAATGTCTTATTGACACTGATTCGCAAAAAACTTGCGATATTTGTCAAAATAAAAAAACTAAATTATTTTCTTCGAACTACGGAATAATAATGGTAGATGTACAGAATCATGACCCAAACGTGTTTTATAACATACATATACAACAAGTTCAATCGACCATCTGCCTTAGTAACCAAAATTTTGAATTGAAATCAATCGTAAACTTTATCAAACCATCATCAAAATCAGGCGTAGGACATTACCAAGCATACATAAAAAGAATTAGTGGAATATGGGAGATTCACGATGATCTGCTTCCAATACCGATGGAAACCACAATAAACATAAAAGTTAACCCCGTAGTACTTTTTTACATAAAAACATAAACCAAACAAAAAAAAAACAAATCCTCTAAACAAAATTATTTAATTAAATGATAAATAAAATAAGATGATATAACATAATATCTTGAAAGCGGTTTAGTTAGACCAAAAAAATTGAATGAGTTAAGAATTCCATTGAAAGCTTGTTAATTCATAGTGCATCTCACTAGCCCTAAATCTTACCATGATATTTTGAGAGCCCATTAGCCAGACGATTCAACGTATATAATGAAACCGCGTGGAAAACTCTAGGATCGGCCCTTTGTATCGAACAACACAACAGTGCCAACGCAAAAAAATTGAATGAGTTAAGATTTTCCATTGAAAGCTTGTTAATTCATAGTGCATCTCACTAGCCCTAAATTTTACCCTGATATTTTGAGAGCCCATTAGCCAGACGATTCAACGTATATAATGAAACCGCGTGGAAAACTCTAGGATCGGCCCTGTGTATCGAACAACACAACGGTGCCAACGCAAAAAAATTGAATGAGTTAAGATTTTCCATTGAAAGCTTGTTAATTCATAGTGCATCTCACTAGCCCTAAATCTTACCCTGATATTTTGAGAGCCCATTAGCCAGACGATTCAACGTATATAATGAAACCGCGTGGAAAACTCTAGGATCGGCCCTGTGTATCGAACAACACAACGGTGCCAACGCAAAACAATTGAATGAGTTAAGATTTTCCATTGAAAGCTTGTTAATTCATAGTGCATCTCACTAGCCCTAAATCTTACCCTGATATTTTGAGAGCCCATTAGCCAGACGATTCAACGTATATAATGAAACCGCGTGGAAAACTCTAGGATCGGCCCTTTGTATCGAACAACACAACAGTGCCAACGCAAAAAAATTGAATGAGTTAAGATTTTCCATTGAAAGCTTGTTAATTCATAGTGCATCTCACTAGCCCTAAATTTTACCCTGATATTTTGAGAGCCCATTAGCCAGACGATTCAACGTATATAATGAAACCGCGTGGAAAACTCTAGGATCGGCCCTGTGTATCGAACAACACAACGGTGCCAACGCAAAAAAATTGAATGAGTTAAGATTTTCCATTGAAAGCTTGTTAATTCATAGTGCATCTCACTAGCCCTAAATCTTACCCTGATATTTTGAGAGCCCATTAGCCAGACGATTCAACGTATATAATGAAACCGCGTGGAAAACTCTAGGATCGGCCCTTTGTATCGAACAACACAACAGTGCCAACGCAAAAAAATTGAATGAGTTAAGATTTTCCATTGAAAGCTTGTTAATTCATAGTGCATCTCACTAGCCCTAAATCTTACCCCGATATTTTGAGAGCCCATTAGCCAGACGATTCAACGTATATAATGAAACCGCGTGGAAAACTCTAGGATCGGCCCTTTGTATCGAACAACACAACAGTGCCAACGCAAAAAAATTGAATGAGTTAAGATTTTCCATTGAAAGCTTGTTAATTCATAGTGCATCTCACTAGCCCTAAATCTTACCCTGATATTTTGAGAGCCCATTAGCCAGACGATTCAACGTATATAATGAAACCGCGTGGAAAACTCTAGGATCGGCCCTGTGTATCGAACAACACAACGGTGCCAACGCAAAAAAATTGAATGAGTTAAGATTTTCCATTGAAAGCTTGTTAATTCATAGTGCATCTCACTAGCCCTAAATCTTACCCTGATATTTTGAGAGCCCATTAGCCAGACGATTCAACGTATATAATGAAACCGCGTGGAAAACTCTAGGATCGGCCCTTTGTATCGAACAACACAACGGTGCCAACGCAAAAAAATTGAATGAGTTAAGATTTTCCATTGAAAGCTTGTTAATTCATAGTGCATCTCACTAGCCCTAAATCTTACCCTGATATTTTGAGAGCCCATTAGCCAGACGATTCAACGTATATAATGAAACCGCGTGGAAAACTCTAGGATCGGCCCTGTGTATCGAACAACACAACGGTGCCAACGCAAAACAATTGAATGAGTTAAGATTTTCCATTGAAAGCTTGTTAATTCATAGTGCATCTCACTAGCCCTAAATCTTACCCTGATATTTTGAGAGCCCATTAGCCAGACGATTCAACGTATATAATGAAACCGCGTGGAAAACTCTAGGATCGGCCCTTTGTATCGAACAACACAACAGTGCCAACGCAAAAAAATTGAATGAGTTAAGATTTTCCATTGAAAGCTTGTTAATTCATAGTGCATCTCACTAGCCCTAAATTTTACCCTGATATTTTGAGAGCCCATTAGCCAGACGATTCAACGTATATAATGAAACCGCGTGGAAAACTCTAGGATCGGCCCTGTGTATCGAACAACACAACAGTGCCAACGCAAAAAAATTGAATGAGTTAAAATTTCCCATTGAAAGCTTGTTAATTCATAGTGCATCTCACTAGCCCTAAATCTTACCCTGATATTTTGAGAGCCCATTAGCCAGACGATTCAACGTATATAATGAAACCGCGTGGAAAACTCTAGGATCGGCCCTGTGTATCGAACAACACAACGGTGCCAACGCAAAACAATTGAATGAGTTAAGATTTTCCATTGAAAGCTTGTTAATTCATAGTGCATCTCACTAGCCCTAAATCTTACCCTGATATTTTGAGAGCCCATTAGCCAGACGATTCAACGTATATAATGAAACCGCGTGGAAAACTCTAGGATCGGCCCTTTGTATCGAACAACACAACGGTGCCAACGCAAAAAAATTGAATGAGTTAAGATTTTCCATTGAAAGCTTGTTAATTCATAGTGCATCTCACTAGCCCTAAATCTTACCCTGATATTTTGAGAGCCCATTAGCCAGACGATTCAACGTATATAATGAAACCGCGTGGAAAACTCTAGGATCGGCCCTTTGTATCGAACAACACAACGGTGCCAACGCAAAAAAATTGAATGAGTTAAGATTTTCCATTGAAAGCTTGTTAATTCATAGTGCATCTCACTAGCCCTAAATCTTACCCTGATATTTTGAGAGCCCATTAGCCAGACGATTCAACGTATATAATGAAACCGCGTGGAAAACTCTAGGATCGGCCCTGTGTATCGAACAACACAACGGTGCCAACGCAAAACAATTGAATGAGTTAAGATTTTCCATTGAAAGCTTGTTAATTCATAGTGCATCTCACTAGCCCTAAATCTTACCCTGATATTTTGAGAGCCCATTAGCCAGACGATTCAACGTATATAATGAAACCGCGTGGAAAACTCTAGGATCGGCCCTGTGTATCGAACAACACAACGGTGCCAACGCAAAACAATTGAATGAGTTAAGATTTTCCATTGAAAGCTTGTTAATTCATAGTGCATCTCACTAGCCCTAAATCTTACCCTGATATTTTGAAAGCCTATTATTAAGCTCATATAACGTATATAATGAAACCGCGTGGAAAACTCTAGGATCGGCCCTGTGTATCGAACAACACAACGGTGCCAACGCAAAACAATTGAATGAGTTAAGATTTTCCATTGAAAGCTTGTTAATTCATAGTGCATCTCACTAGCCCTAAATTTTACCCTGATATTTTGAGAGCCCATTAGCCAGACGATTCAACGTATATAATGAAACCGCGTGGAAAACTCTAGGATCGGCCCTGTGTATCGAACAACACAACGGTGCCAACGCAAAACAATTGAATGAGTTAAGATTTTCCATTGAAAGCTTGTTAATTCATAGTGCATCTCACTAGCCCTAAATCTTACCCTGATATTTTGAGAGCCCATTAGCCAGACGATTCAACGTATATAATGAAACCGCGTGGAAAACTCTAGGATCGGCCCTGTGTATCGAACAACACAACAGTGCCAACGCAAAAAAATTGAATGAGTTAAGATTTTCCATTGAAAGCTTGTTAATTCATAGTGCATCTCACTAGCCCTAAATCTTACCATGATATTTTGAGAGCCCATTAGCCAGACGATTCAACGTATATAATGAAACCGCGTGGAAAACTCTAGGATCGGCCCTGTGTATCGAACAACACAACAGTGCCAACGCAAAAAAATTGAATGAGTTAAAATTTCCCATTGAAAGCTTGTTAATTCATAGTGCATCTCACTAGCCCTAAATCTTACCCAGATATTTTGAGAGCCCATTAGCCAGACGATTCAACGTATATAATGAAACCGCGTGGAAAACTCTAGGATCGGCCCTGTGTATCGAACAACACAACGGTGCCAACGCAAAACAATTGAATGAGTTAAGATTTTCCATTGAAAGCTTGTTAATTCATAGTGCATCTCACTAGCCCTAAATCTTACCCTGATATTTTGAGAGCCCATTAGCCAGACGATTCAACGTATATAATGAAACCGCGTGGAAAACTCTAGGATCGGCCCTTTGTATCGAACAACACAACAGTGCCAACGCAAAAAAATTGAATGAGTTAAGATTTTCCATTGAAAGCTTGTTAATTCATAGTGCATCTCACTAGCCCTAAATTTTACCCTGATATTTTGAGAGCCCATTAGCCAGACGATTCAACGTATATAATGAAACCGCGTGGAAAACTCTAGGATCGGCCCTGTGTATCGAACAACACAACAGTGCCAACGCAAAAAAATTGAATGAGTTAAAATTTCCCATTGAAAGCTTGTTAATTCATAGTGCATCTCACTAGCCCTAAATCTTACCCTGATATTTTGAGAGCCCATTAGCCAGACGATTCAACGTATATAATGAAACCGCGTGGAAAACTCTAGGATCGGCCCTTTGTATCGAACAACACAACAGTGCCAACGCAAAAAAATTGAATGAGTTAAGATTTTCCATTGAAAGCTTGTTAATTCATAGTGCATCTCACTAGCCCTAAATCTTACCCTGATATTTTGAGAGCCCATTAGCCAGACGATTCAACGTATATAATGAAACCGCGTGGAAAACTCTAGGATCGGCCCTGTGTATCGAACAACACAACGGTGCCAACGCAAAAAAATTGAATGAGTTAAGATTTTCCATTGAAAGCTTGTTAATTCATAGTGCATCTCACTAGCCCTAAATCTTACCCTGATATTTTGAGAGCCCATTAGCCAGACGATTCAACGTATATAATGAAACCGCGTGGAAAACTCTAGGATCGGCCCTGTGTATCGAACAACACAACGGTGCCAACGCAAAAAAATTGAATGAGTTAAGATTTTCCATTGAAAGCTTGTTAATTCATAGTGCATCTCACTAGCCCTAAATCTTACCATGATATTTTGAGAGCCCATTAGCCAGACGATTCAACGTATATAATGAAACCGCGTGGAAAACTCTAGGATCGGCCCTGTGTATCGAACAACACAACAGTGCCAACGCAAAAAAATTGAATGAGTTAAGATTTTCCATTGAAAGCTTGTTAATTCATAGTGCATCTCACTAGCCCTAAATCTTACCCTGATATTTTGAAAGCCTATTATTAAGCTCATATAACGTATATAATGAAACCGCGTGGAAAACTCTAGGATCGGCCCTGTGTATCGAACAACACAACGGTGCCAACGCAAAACAATTGAATGAGTTAAGATTTTCCATTGAAAGCTTGTTAATTCATAGTGCATCTCACTAGCCCTAAATTTTACCCTGATATTTTGAGAGCCCATTAGCCAGACGATTCAACGTATATAATGAAACCGCGTGGAAAACTCTAGGATCGGCCATGTGTATCGAACAACACAACAGTACCAACGCAAAAAAATTGAATGAGTTAAGATTTTCCATTGAAAGCTTGTTAATTCATAGTGCATCTCACTAGCCCTAAATCTTACCCTGATATTTTGAAAGCCTATTATTAAGCTCATATAACGTATATAATGAAACCGCGTGGAAAACTCTAGGATCGGCCCTGTGTATCGAACAACACAACGGTGCCAACGCAAAACAATTGAATGAGTTAAGATTTTCCATTGAAAGCTTGTTAATTCATAGTGCATCTCACTAGCCCTAAATCTTACCCTGATATTTTGAAAGCCTATTATTAAGCTCATATAACGTATATAATGAAACCGCGTGGAAAACTCTAGGATCGGCCCTGTGTATCGAACAACACAACGGTGCCAACGCAAAACAATTGAATGAGTTAAGATTTTCCATTGAAAGCTTGTTAATTCATAGTGCATCTCACTAGCCCTAAATCTTACCATGATATTTTGAGAGCCCATTAGCCAGACGATTCAACGTATATAATGAAACCGCGTGGAAAACTCTAGGATCGGCCCTGTGTATCGAACAACACAACAGTGCCAACGCAAAAAAATTGAATGAGTTAAGATTTTCCATTGAAAGCTTGTTAATTCATAGTGCATCTCACTAGCCCTAAATCTTACCCTGATATTTTGAAAGCCTATTATTAAGCTCATATAACGTATATAATGAAACCGCGTGGAAAACTCTAGGATCGGCCCTGTGTATCGAACAACACAACGGTGCCAACGCAAAACAATTGAATGAGTTAAGATTTTCCATTGAAAGCTTGTTAATTCATAGTGCATCTCACTAGCCCTAAATTTTACCCTGATATTTTGAGAGCCCATTAGCCAGACGATTCAACGTATATAATGAAACCGCGTGGAAAACTCTAGGATCGGCCCTGTGTATCGAACAACACAACGGTGCCAACGCAAAACAATTGAATGAGTTAAGATTTTCCATTGAAAGCTTGTTAATTCATAGTGCATCTCACTAGCCCTAAATCTTACCCTGATATTTTGAAAGCCTATTATTAAGCTCATATAACGTATATAATGAAACCGCGTGGAAAACTCTAGGTTCGGCCCTGTGTATCGAACAACACAACGGTGCCAACGCAAAACAATTGAATGAGTTAAGATTTTCCATTGAAAGCTTGTTAATTCATAGTGCATCTCACTAGCCCTAAATCTTACCCTGATATTTTGAGAGCCCATTAGCCAGACGATTCAACGTATATAATGAAACCGCGTGGAAAACTCTAGGATCGGCCCTGTGTATCGAACAACACAACAGTGCCAACGCAAAAAAATTGAATGAGTTAAGATTTTCCATTGAAAGCTTGTTAATTCATAGTGCATCTCACTAGCCCTAAATCTTACCATGATATTTTGAGAGCCCATTAGCCAGACGATTCAACGTATATAATGAAACCGCGTGGAAAACTCTAGGATCGGCCCTGTGTATCGAACAACACAACAGTGCCAACGCAAAAAAATTGAATGAGTTAAAATTTCCCATTGAAAGCTTGTTAATTCATAGTGCATCTCACTAGCCCTAAATCTTCCCCAGATATTTTGAGAGCCCATTAGCCAGACGATTCAACGTATATAATGAAACCGCGTGGAAAACTCTAGGATCGGCCCTGTGTATCGAACAACACAACAGTGCCAACGCAAAAAAATTGAATGAGTTAAGATTTTCCATTGAAAGCTTGTTAATTCATAGTGCATCTCACTAGCCCTAAATTTTACCCTGATATTTTGAGAGCCCATTAGCCAGACGATTCAACGTATATAATGAAACCGCGTGGAAAACTCTAGGATCGGCCCTGTGTATCGAACAACACAACAGTGCCAACGCAAAAAAATTGAATGAGTTAAAATTTCCCATTGAAAGCTTGTTAATTCATAGTGCATCTCACTAGCCCTAAATCTTACAATGATATTTTGAAGGCCTAGATGAGTCAGACTAATGTGTGTAATGTAAATTCATGGACCTATCGATAATCGGGCTTGTAAAACATTTTAATTAACACAAAAAATTGAATGAGTTTACTTTTAAATGTTTTAATACGGTTTTCAATCATTTTTGTTCAACTTTTAGTTGAATTACACTGTTAAAATATTGAATGCGCACTCGCGTAAATTTTAAAATAACAAATTTTGTTAAGTTCTTCACACCGGTTATGGACATATGGTAGCCAACTCTGGGGTTGTGCCAAGAAGACAAATATCAAAATCATACAAACAGTTCAAAATAAAATTCTGCGATGCATTGTAATGCACCGTGGTACATTTGAAACGACAACCTCTGGATATACGCTGTATGCTGACTACCACATCAACAAGAAGACTGCAAACAACTAAACCACTGGACTTATCGCGACCAGGAGGTCAGTAGACTTACTGAGGCGAAAAATCTGAGGAGGAGTTACACGTAACTGGGGATACTCACTTGATTACGCCGACTAATCAAATACTTTATTATGCAATATAAATTACTAAATGGGTACAAGACTCAGTCGTGTGTTGCATGCAACAAATTTATGAGTTTTTGGGACATATTTCACACGCATTAATTATTTTATTTATGTATTTTCAGAAGGGTCGGAAAATGTAATATTTTTTTTTTAAATTGTCAGTTTTATTGTCTTTGTGTTACTGTGTGTTATTTAGAAAGTAGCAGGCATTCAAGCCTTTTTATCTCGTCGTTTGCTCGGTTACAGACTCCTAAGTATGGTCAAAAAATAGGGTCTGTAATCGAGTCTGTACCGATCAAACGACAATAGTTAGTTATCAAACCTTTCCAAATCTCCGAAAGTTTTACCCTCCAGAAAATTAAGAAACCTGATTGTAAGATGTTTCGTGTACTAGTAATTCTTTCATAACGCAATAAACAACAAAATTATGCTTACAGAATAAAGTACCATAAATGAACAAAAATACCACTGATATGTGTTGTTCGTGTAACCGTAAGACATACTAAATTTTCATTTTATTATTACACCATTTAAGAAAAATGTACTTACCCGTATTTATCCGTTTTAAGTATTTTCATAGTGTTTTTTCCCGCGTCATCTTAGGGCCTCATTTATATGTATGTACATTGGAATAAGCAACGTAAGAGCACACAACAACAAAATTTATATTATATATTTCCTGAATTTTATTGATCATAATAAAAACAGAAATGATAAATATCCGGTGGCAAACATAACGGAACCAACCCTCGTCCCACCATCAACAGCACGAAGAAAAGCAAAAACCAAAAAGGGATACAATCCCCTGTTAAAACATAACATTTTTTTATGATTTTTGTATATGGATATAAAAATTCGCCGTATTTTTACAATCAATCATACAGATCTCTCTACATCTCGTAAAATAATTGAGCGGGTGTGGTGTGCTCTTCATCCTGGGAATTTATTTTCGGACATAAATAAACATAAAGTTTGTTATCGCAACACAAATACGACGGTAATATTTTGATTGGCCCTATATATATATCTAGGTAATTAACTGTTAATTTTTCAACATTCATTCAAATTTCGGGGGTTCCACGAAGGTGCAAACTTTCTGCGAATCAAGCAAAATTAATTCAAAATATTAATTGCGACCGCCAACATAAAATTGGGTATCGCCTAAAAATTGCGATGACCCAGCTTAATCTAATAAAAAAATTTGTACGGTATCGGCTCGAATTGACCCCACAAATTAATTTATATTTTAAAATAACCTTATTACCAAAAATAAAATAATATTTGATTTTAATTAACTTTGTAATTAATTGCGTTTCGTACTAACTGACGTTTAATTATACACATACACATTTTTAATAAATTACGATGCTTATTACATAAAAAATAACAAAATATGTTTTTTACATACTCGTATGTAGCATACTCGTATACAGCACGGAGTACATTGCTGTAAATTAAAATGTCAAATTTTGATGCCGATTATAATCAAACAAAATAGAGAAATATGGGATTTTCATTTAGTTTTCTACGTAAACGAGTACATGAACGATGGATAACGTCTGTTGAAATTCGATACCACCATAATTTATGAGTGTTTGGTATTTATTTATGGTTTCATGTGTATCTCGTAGGTTCAGAAACGTTTAATTTCCGATAAATCATTAAAACTTATTTTGATTTAGAAATGATTTAAATCACATGGATGTTTCCGAAATTTATTGAATATTTGGAGATCTGGTAAAGTTGAGGTAGATTTGAATATCATTACTTTTGAAGCAAGCTTTTTATTTAGTCACTGTACGCTTATTATAAATTTCACCTGCTCGAATGCAAAGCACTTTACGTAGTAAAATAATAATCATTAAAATTTAAGTCCTAAGAAGAAGTTTTTGAGGTGGTGTCCATCAGTCTACGTCCGTTTGATTGTCTGTCTGTCGGTGCCTGTCCTCTATGCAGCTCAGACGGATTGACTGATTTCCATGGAACATTAAGCTAAAAATTGCTTCCATAATAAGTGTCACCTTCTACAGGAGCTTTGTAATGTATACGATTATACTCGTATATACTCGAAATTATGTAGGTTTTTATATTTTAATTTCTGATGATATATATATTGGGTATACAAATAAGTCTCCGCCGGTTTTATCAAAAATTGAACATTTATTGTAAAAGAACTCTAGGTTAAATTTTATTCATGGTATTGTCAATCGCTAGCATTACTTTTTCTCATCTATCTGACAGTATACGAATACCACGTCGGAAAACCCAATTTTTGGTATATTCGTATGATTCGAAGGGTTTCTGAAACAGACCATGCGCCATCGATCGAAACAAGGGTGGTGTAAAACTTCCCAATTGCGTGTTTCAAAGTAGGTTTAGACCAGTGCCGCAACATGTGGACGAGCATTACCATGCAGGGGAATAATGCAAGGTTTCGTTCGGATTTAGCAATTCGTAATACACGACACCAAGCTGATCCCACCAAATACACAACATGAATTTTTCCATGAATATTCAGCTCGGTTGTCGATGTTGAACCATGGCCAGGTGGTCTCCATAATTTCTTCTCTTTTTGGGTTATCGTATTGGATCCATTTTTCATCACCAGTGACTATGCGATGCAAAAAACTCTTTCGTTTATGCCTGGCAAGCGCATAGCATTTCTTGCTTTTGAATCGTTCCCAATGATTTTAAACGATGTGAAATTGTTTGTTGAGTCACTTCTATTGTAAGTGCAAGTTTTTCTTGCCTTTGGCACAAATTTACATCCATAGTGCTCCCAATTCCGTATCTTCTTACACATTCGGCCTTATGTTAATTTCTTTGTCTTTGATATCAAATTCACCAATTTTAAAATTTTGAAACCACTCTCGACAACTTCCCTCACTTAAGGAAGCCTCACCATATACTTGTACAAGCAATCGATGCGCCTCAGCTGCAAATTCCTTCAAATTAAAGAACTAAGTCAAAAGTGCCCGCAAATGATGCTTATTCGGCTTAAAACTCAACATTTTCACCAAAAAATATGATGCTGGTACAAAATCGCTAATATTGTAAGGTTATGTTGTTGACAGATGTGCAACTTTAACCATACCTTACTGTTCTAAATATATAGGATTTTCCAATACGGAGTTGACAACTTTTTTAAAATAAAACGCAAATCATTTGAGATATCTCGAAAATTTTGTTATTGCAGGTGTCACATCGTTGAACCCAATTTTCGATGACTCCCTCTCATTCAATATTGTTTCAATAATGTTGGCATAGACCAATGATTAAACGTAGCCGCATAAAAAAGTCTAGAGGTGTTAAATCACACGCCCTAGGCGGCCTATCGATAGGCCCATTTCTGGATATAACACGTTCATCGAATTTAGATTTCAACAAGTCGATTGTTAGACCCACTGTGTGGCATGTCGTACCGCTCTGTTGAAACCACATATCATTAATGTTTAGTTCATGCAACTGACCAAAGAAATAACGTTGCAACATGTCTCTGTAGTGTTCTCTATTGACTGTAATGTGACGGTCATTTTCATCAACGAAAAAAAAAATCGGTCCAATGACACCACCATCATGAAAACCACACCATACAGTTATTTTTTGTGGATGAAGTGGTGTTTCTTGAATCACATGAGAATTTTCACCTGACCAATAACGCATATTCTGTTTGTTGACGAAGCCGTTTATCCAAAAATGCGCTTCATTAATGAAGATGGTTTTGCGACGAAATTGATCATATTTTTCCAACATTTCCAGAGCCCAATCCGAGAACGTTCGTCGCTTCGGCTTTAGTTCTTAACTGTTTTGGTTCGTTTGCGACAGACGTTTGAACGGCAGCAATATTCTCGGCACTTCGCCCAACCGGTTGGTCGGCCAGCAGCGATTATTTAGACACAAATTTTTTCACTACACTATGAATTGCTTGTCTACTGGGACGATAATTACGACCGAAAATTGAAATTAACGCTACTGAAGTTGCAGTCACCGACTCAGAATTTTTGTAGTAAATTTTTATTATTTGTAAACGTTGTTCGTTCGTGTACTTCACCACGATGAAAAGGTTGTCTTCACTAAATGTTTTGACACTGACAGTTTGGGTATCGTTTAAGCTTTCGATATCGAAAGTAAAGCCTAAGATCTAATCCGACAGATTAATTTGTGTCTGTTGTAATGTTTTTTGTGTTTGTGGTCAAGGGGCAGGGACACTTTGTTTAATTTAGTTTGAATACTTTTTTTTCGAAATAATTACGTTTTCGAAACGAAATTACCAAAAAGTCACATCCGTGACAAAAATTGTAATTTCTGGAAAAAATCAATTGCCTGCACTATTTTCGACACTAATATTTAGATAATTTTGAAATATGCGTAGACGCATAACACTGGTTAATATAGTAATTTAAAATTTATTTCAAAATTTTAATTTAAAATATTATTGAAAAAGCAAGAATTAGTTGTAAGTAATTATGCAATGTGGTCCATATATGTACTAACGAATTGGCTTTAAAATAATCAAATATTACCTAAATAGCTAGATAGCCACTTCATCAGACCAGCTAACTAACGTAAAACGTATACTACTAATTTTAAAATCCAACAACCGGAATCACTTGGTTAACTGTTATTGAGAATTGGGTACTGATTGTTTTCGTTTAATCGTCTCTGTGTCATTTCCATACGATTCGGAATTTCCCGGTATGGAAAATTCTTAAATCTATCATTGAGCATTGGTCACTAGTTGTGATTAAACCTCAATGACAGTTGACCAGACTGACTGATCGTTGGATTGGTGAATAATTAGGATTATCGTGAGTCATATTTCACTTAATGTTCCTGCATGTTGCTCTGAATGACGTTTAGCATTTAATTGTTGCCATGTGTGAACAACCAAACAATTAAATTGATTTCAACTTTATGTGTTTCTCTTTAGATGCAATTCTTTTAAAAACATATATTTTAAACTAAATGGTATATTCCAATTGGATTTGTTGTAATTTCGTAAAATGAATTTCCCAAACTAGCGACAAACCGGGGAGGCTCATTTGCAGACGGGTGTATCGCCCTCTGAAAATAAGTTGTAGCGGTTAGAATGTTGCAAATCAATATTCTGTACATATTGCAAACATAACATCTCGCAAACTCATCGCTAACTCATCATTCATCAGATGTACATACGAGTATATACGCAAGACGGAAACCCCGCTACTAGCATTATAAAACGGCAACAAAAGCAACACAACGAATACGAAACCAGAGCAGAACGATCAAATTTATGTGGCAAAAACAAATTATTAAATTTCTTGTCCAATCAGTTCGTCCATACCAGCCGCACGAACACGACGCCGCTCGCAGCACCGCTACACTACCATGCCGCACGCACTCCACACCGCCATTGCATTTGATGGCAATTGAAAGTTATATTTAAAATTTAATACAGTTAATTTAATAAATAATAAATAAATTAAAATAATAAATTAATAATAAAAATATAACTTTTACAAGTGGTGACCCCGACGTCCGTTTTTACGGGACGAAAATAATAAAATAAAAGTTAATATTTTGCGTGAGTGGTATACAAATTTGAAGTGCGAACGTAGGTGTTAATAAAATTTCACAAATTTAGCCACGCGAAATTGTGTGTGTCATCACAATTTATGGAATATTTTTTTTTTGTGAGCGAGCCCAAAACTAAATTAAGCCGATCCACCAAGTGGGTATAGAAGTACATTTCTGGCGATCAAATTCATTTCTGGCGATCAAGTTGGGCGAACACAAATTATATGGGCCAATTTTTGCCCTCACAAATGGCGATAGCGCCCTACGAGGGAGCCGGATGGCGGCAACAACAACAACACCTACAACAGCAGCGGCTAAGAAAACAGCAAATACAACAGCAACAATTTTCATCTTTTATTCTTCATTTTTGTTGTTGTCGTAAATACAATATTTTTTTAGTTGTTTTATTAGGTACATAATTCGAGCTATGCACTGAGCTTCTCCACCTCTTAAGCTCACATTACATGCGAACTACGGCCTAGCACCAACAAGCAACTTATCATTATCGGAAAGATAAATGTCTTAAAGAACGGATATATTTCGGTATATCAACCAACCAGGTAATTAATCGATCGCACTATTATCTTCATCGCTGTGTGACTCATCTGGGGGGAGGTGCTACATCACTATTCTATATTGGTTAGAATGTTTCAAACCAATATTCTAATCGTACATATTGCAAACATAACATCTCGTAAACTCAAGACGGAAACCCCAATACTAGCATATAAAACGACAGCAACACGACGAATACGAAACCAAAGCAGAACGAACAAATTTATTTGGCAACCATCAATTTCTTGTCCAATCCGTTCGTGCATGGTAGCCGCACAAACAAGACGCCGCTCACAGCACCGTCACACTACCATACCGTACACACACCACACCGCCTCTGCATATGGTGGTAATTTTATTGAAAATTATATTTAAAATTAAATAAAATTAATTTAATAAATAATAAATTATGTCATGCAGAACTTAGAGGTTATTCGATGATTTCAAAATTGGACATTGGAAGGAATGACATTTATACGGATCTGAGAATAGATAACCTGTCAATTAAAGAACAAAGTAAAAATTAGCAAAATATCATGAAAAGCGGCTGCAGAATACGATCTCCCTAATTCAACTATGCAATGAATTTTTGAAATGTAACCAATTTATCGTGTGTTAGATTTGAAATGAATTTTTTTGGACATTGCACTAAGTCAAATGCATATGTGCTTTTCCTCTACTAAAATTGTAGCAAACACCTCAGAGATTATTATGACGACATATAAATTAAAACGAATCGATACACTGTTAAAATTGTACACTAGCGTAAATTATTGCCTAAATACTTAAATTTTGCTCAAAAGGGCACATGTTCAGTGTGTCTCGCATAAATTTCTTTCCAAAGTATTTGTACATGCCCAAACAAATTTTTCATGTCCAAAAACTTCACACCGGTGTTACGAATATGATAAATAATATTTTCCGTTGTGCCAAGCTGCGAGCCACCTAGACCTAAAATTTAAAAACAATCTGTATACAACAACGTACTAGACGAAAATATTGATTTTATGATATAGTTAAAGAGCTTGAAGCAATTTGGTTATTAAACAAAAATGTTAACAACGAAAGAAGCCAAGACAATTCCCACTACACAATGTTTCATTGTTTAATCCAATTTTTCTCAATTAACTTAATTTGATTCAATAAAAATCCGAAAATTAAGACGAAGAAAAAAACTTAATTCCATCAAACCGAAAAATATATAAAAGAAAAACTTGGTATAAGAATAAGACACTCTTGCTTATACTTATCCAGCCAGAGGAGATGAGAAGTTTTCATTAAACAAAATAGACGTAGCAGACGAGAAATGTTTTGCCGTTATGTACTCAATGGTCAATAAATGAAAGCAAAATGAAAAAAAAGAATCGGATAAACTTTTGTAATATATTCTATCTTTTCAATTTGATTCGGTACCAATGATAGTTTCTTAACAATAGCGCAGCATCAGCCAATGTAACGGTACACATCCAACAAACAAACAAAGTACAACTAGTGGAAGGATTTTGTAATGTTTGTTCGTCAATTTTTTTTTGTTTTTCTAATTTATATCAATTAGAAAACTTCCGGAATATATTTTTCCAACATTCTTTTTATGTTGGAGAGCGCCGTAACTATGTATTGAGTTGCGTTTGATATCGAATAAAAAGGCAATCATAAATGTTTCTAGAACATTGCATCAATTACTTGGGCAACACTTTATTCCAAGAATAATTATTCAGTTATAAGAAATTGGAAAATTAATGTAATTTATTTATTTGAAGTACAAGAAAATCGAAAACCTGGCTGAAGGGTAGTGGGGTATTGTCAACTCTTCAATTTTTTAAGTTGCGAAATTTTTTCTGCTAAAAATGTCATTGAGGCATTTTGAAATCTTAGTACCGTTTAATCTAGTATTATATAAAATAGAAAATAAAAAAGCCAGATCATTTAGTCGGGTATAACATTTTGCCAGGTGGTTGAAATTTGAAATTCGTAAAAATTGAATTTCGTAAATTTCGAAAAAATATATTTGAGGCAAGCTGAGACTTAGGCGGAATAATAAGTATACCTAAAAACATATTTTCAAAGAGGTTTAGTGGGACTCTCTACCTGTCAGGTGGTCGGTAAAGTTGTACATGAGTGCGGCTGAGTAACGCTATGGGTAAGTTGAAGTGTGAAAGAGAGAGAGAGCGTACAGCTGTTACAAATTTTTTTAGAGTAGTTAAAACATTCTCATTCGTAGTATTTCTTTGTAGAATTTTCATATAATGGGTAGGGGGAAAAGTTCGTAGCCTTTTTCCCGGTAGATGGCTTTACATTCATACATCTCAGTAAGCATTGATAGTATCGGGCAATTCTTATGTGTGTTTGAAAGGTGACATTTTAACTTGTACTTTGATACACAAAACATTAAAATCGGTGAAATGAATAAAAAGAGTTCAACATTTTAAACATGGAGATAAATAATGAAAAAATTCGAAATATTTTACAATTTTATTACTGCTTCTGTTTATGGAGAAATATGGAGGTCAAAGATGCAATAATTATCATAAAATAGTTTTAAACCATTTGAAAATAGCTGGATACAAAAAAAGCTTTACGTTTGGGTACCACATGAATTAACAGTTAAAATTTTAACGGAGCGGATTTCTATCTGCAAAACGCTGCTGAAACGGAACGAAATCGAGCCATTTTTAAAGCGAATGATTACTGGTGATGAAAAACGAATAAGATACGACAACGTCGTGCGAAAAATATCATGGACGAAACGAGTTGAAGCTTCTCAAACGGTATCAAAACCAGGATTGACGCCAAGAAAGGTAATGCTGTGTGTTTGGTGGGATTGGAAAGGAATCGTGCATTATGAGGTGCTGCCACCGGGCCAAACGATTGATTCTAATCTTTACTGTCATAAACTAATGCGTTTAAGGCAAGTAATTCAGTTAGAACGTTAGCAAAACGGGCGATGTGTTCCACCATGATAACGCTAGATCACACACATCATAGATGCCCCGGCAGAAACTGAGAGACCACCATATAGTCCTCACCTTGCACCATCGGACTAACAATTGTTCCGGTACATGCAGAATCATCTTAATGATTTTACATTAACTTCAAAAGAGGCCTGCGAAAATGAGTTGTCTCGATTTTTCGAATCTAAATTACAGAAGTTCTACAGTGATGGGATCATGTCTCTACCAGACAAATGGCAAAAGGTCATCGATCAAAATGGCACTATTTGGTTTAATAAAGTTCACTTGAAATAAGAAAATTCTTTGTTTCAAAATCACCCAGTAAAGACCACGAACTTTGTCCCTAACCCTTTATTTAACACTAAATGAAAAAAGGATTATGGATAACTATTGATACGGGATGTAACTCAATAAATTAAGTATTTTTTATTTATCGTCTGTTTAGATAAATTTAATTCTATTTTGATTTATTATAATAAAATATAAAAGTATGAAAAAATTAATAAATACAAAATTAGGTTATTCTAATCGAAGTTAAATGGGCAACTGCTGTAATATTGTTTACAAATCGCGCCTCGGCGAATTTTGTGACGATCTGGAAAAATTTTAACCGAATGTTCATTAAAGTATAATGATATTATAATTTGTGGTGATTTGAACTGTGACCCTAATGTTATACAACCTACCCCTAAAAAGTTTGGCAGACTATTGGGGAGATTGGGTTTTCTATGTCAAAACAGTGAGCCAACGCATTTCACTTTGCCTGTTTTTCATATGATGTTGACAATAGTAGGGTGTAGTCCTCGATTAGTTTCCGAGATTACAAAAATATTGACACTACTGGTCTAATGCGCGAATGTTCAAACATCCCCTGGGATATAATACACACCATTTATGAACCAAATGATAAAGTGTCCCTTGTAACAAAATGATTGTGTCATCTGGATGAAGAGTTTGTTCCTATCAAAACATTTCATTTAAAATCTACTGACCCACCTTGTTTCAATAATCATATTTTATGCGTACAAAAAATGAAGAGCTTTATCTGGAATATAAATCAATTAGAAATAAAACCAACAATGCTATCAAAAACGCTAAAACTCAGTATTTAACTAAGCATCTCGATCCTACTTTACCTTCTAAAACATTTTGGAAACACCTTAGTTCGATAACTGAACTAATAAACCAAATAACTCAAATATTGATTTATCAGCAGATGATCTGTATAATTATTTTTGTAACCAACAATCTTCACCTAACATAAACGATTTCGAGTTGAATAGAGCAACTGATGACGGTTTTAGTTTTCGAAACATTGATATTGTAGACTTAACTGAAGCCTTTAGATCAGTAAAATATAATTTTGCTAATAAGCAAAATAGCTATTCTCCTTCTGTTTTTCGGCCCATTAGTTTGCTACCGGTTCTTTCTAAGGTACGTTCAATCAGCCTGCAGTATGTTCAATCAGCCAGCAGATCTAACCACAGTTCTATAACTGTTTACTAAATATTAGTGATGATATTCGCAGGACGATCGATGGCAACGTACACTGGTGCTCTTGGATTTTAGCAAGGCATTCGATAAGATTGATCATGAATTGTTAATTAGAAAGCTGAGCGATTATTTTTTATTTCCATTGCCTGCATCACGTGTGATCTTATCGTATCTGTACGATCGTCGCCAAACAGTTTTTCTTCGCTCATCTACATCTAATATATGCAGGACAACCACAGGAGTCCCACAATGCTCTGTTCTTGGACCATTCTTGTTTATGGTGTTTATCAACGATATAACAAGTGTAATAGAGAAATGTAAATGTCACTTGTTCGCTGACGACCTGCACATATATACATTTTGCAGTGTAAATGACATCCCGAATTGCATTGAGATGGTAAATCAAGACATGGAGAGCATTGTTCAATGGTCAACAAATAATAAATTGGACCTTAATAGTAATAAAACACAATGTACATTGATGTCTTCATCAGATCGCTATACTGATAATCTTCCCAATATTGTTGTGAGCGGTACAGTGAATAGATTTTCTGATACTGTGAATAACCTTCGTGTGTATTTTAATAAAACTCTTTGTTGGAGCCATCTGTTATTTCATCTGTTAACCATATTATTCAACTCATGCATAACATACTTGGCTGTTCGCTCTATGAGCATTATCAGTTTCGGGTATGCTTAGCGGTGTTCAAGTCTCGAAGTATATACAGTCTGAATACATTGTCAATAAATTAGAAAAATTAAGATGTAATCGGCTTCCGACTTTAAAGATTGTCAATAATAGTACGAAGTTAATGAATTCTTCTTTTTTTGTGAGGGGAATCAGTTTGTGGAATTCTTTGTCGGTTGACTGCAAGAATTGACTGCAAGAACCTATTACATTATTAGTATTGTTCTTATTATTATTAGTACCAGGGGACCGAGCTTTGGTCGGTGAAAAGAAAGACAGTTTTTTAATCTCTTTCGCAAAACAACTTTAATTTTTTTTTATTTTATTTGGCTGATACATAAAAATCGATGTTGCCGAGGTAACCGTCGTCGCTGTGACTATGAAGACTTATAAAAGTTTCATCAGGAGCGTTCAATGCTTCTTTCCACACAATATTATACGTGCGACGTTCATTTTCAGGTGGTAACAGAACTTTTAAGCTATTTTGTCGTTTAACAAGGGAAAATGCTACGTACAGCATACCGTGATTAGAGACAGGTGTACAAAGGTCAACGCGAACAAATTCGAAATGCTTTGGATCGGAGGGAGTATGTTGCAGCTCTCTTTCTTGATCTAAAAAAACTTTTGATACTATTGATCATAAGCTGAACGGGCAGTAATATTTTAACTGTGAAATGTGGTGTTCCTCAAGGCAGAGTGTGTTGGGTCCATTACTGTTCCTGAGATTTATCAATGACATTTTGCTTATTTCGGGAAAATTACATTAATTGGTTGAGAGAGAAGTATATTTCCATAACTAAATTTTCCCCCTCCCTTCACTGTCAGTCAGTTTAGTGTTGTATAAACACTGCGCATTATTTTTTGGTAGTATGGAAGTTCTGGAAGAGATAATTGGTTTACGCAGTGACCTTTAGCCGTGGTAACCAATTATAGTTTTAGAAGTTAAGTTTGAAATAATTGTAATTCGTTTTATTTCTCTTAAAATAAATAAGTTGTGTTAAGAAATAAATAATTTTTCTTTTTGTGGTTCGAGGGGAAAAACCTGATCTGGTAAGTATGGTTATAAAAAAATATAATCAGCCTATTAACTAAACGGGCCCATTTGGTAAAAGGGTCCACCAGCTGCTTCATTAGAAGCAGAAATCTCGCCAGTGCGTCAGTACGCGGTTTCCTTTCAGCTGGAACTCTTTACCAAATAAAAACCGCTTACTAACTATTAAGGCCCTATGCCAAAATATTTAAATCTCTTTTTTTTATGCTTAACTTAGGGTAATAATGTTACCCTAATTTTTTTTTTAATTAAAACAACCACGGTGGGCGTGCCAGCCATGGGAGGCATGAATCTCGCCAATTTGGGTCCGATGCCCAAATTGACTTAATTTAAACTCCTTATTTTGACGACATAGTCTAGGCCGTCTCATCTGTTTTCTTTTACGTGCGGTAATCTAGGCCACAGCTCGTGCACCCCATCACCCACGACCAATGTACCACTACTTGACTGAGCTGTGGGTACCTAAGCCACACGGGGTGTAAATACGAGTTATGGTAAAAATTCTATGATCCAGTTTGGCCTTCAGCATAACCTGAGGTTAAACTGTTTCACCTGGAAGAAGATTAACCGGTTTAACACATCTTACTAACTCCATTTCTGCTGCGTTTTCCCAATTTATGAATTCATTCGTTACGATTGAAGTAGATTGATTTGGCATTTCATAATGAATAGCTTGCAAATTGTTGAATTTTTATTTCAAAATTTTGGTTCTGTTCGCCAAACTCATCGTGCGTCCATTTTACGGTCATCATAATCGTTCGTCAGAGCGAGTAATTTGGTTAACTATGAACCGTTTTCGCACCACGTATACTATAAATGATAATACGCATCCAGTAAGATGTCGAACAGTGCGTACCGAACAAGCGATAGACGCTGTACAGCGTAGCATTGAGATATACCCAAATCAATCAATTCAACGTCGTTCTAAGCAACTGGAGATGTGTCCATCCACTTTATGGAAGATTTTATCTAAAGATCATGGTTAATGATCATGGAGACATGATTTCCAATTTTTTTGTACCCCAGTTGGCTGGCATAAATCTTGCTGATATGTGGTTCCAACAGGACGGTGCCACGTACCACACAGCGCGGGATATAATTAATTTACGCAAATAAACATTTGATGAAAGACTAATTGTACGTAATGATCCTGTTAATTGGCCACCGAGATCGTGTGATCGAACTCCACTAAATTATTTTCTTTGGGGATATGTTAAGACACCTATCTGCACGGCGAGCTATTAGGGAGATACAGCCTCAATTGCCGCGAAGAGTGATCGAAAATTGGACCTCCAGATTCAAGCATTAATAGCATAAAATTATCTATCCAATAAAGATTGTTTCACTCATATTCAAAATGTTTTTCTTTGTTCTATTTTAATTTAAATTTGTAAATCTCTAAAAAATCACCCTTTAATTGAATTTGATGTTATCACGCATAATGTATTTTCAGTTACTATGACACTGTAATCTGTATAATTTACATAATATGTATAAGCGTGAATAGCGAACTTTTAAAGGACAATAAAACCACTAGTTGAGATTGCTAGGGAGATTGGCAGTTCACAGGAAGGTTATTGAGCGGGGGCAGTGTGTGTATTGCAACGGCCAATGGACGGAAGGGAGATTTGCGCGGATGTTGCAAAAATTGGGAAGTGATCCGGCATATTTTTCATGGAAAATTTACATGGAGGAACGGGTGAGCAGCAATAACGCGCGTGTTTAAAACTTTATTAGCATGAAAGACGGCCTATGAATGGGATGCACACTGATCGGGGTAGACTGTGTATCAGTAAACAGCAAGAGAGTCAGAAGACGGCGGAAAATATCACCTAAGGAATGCTACGGTCAAAAAAAGCGTTGACAATGTTGGCGTTGCCGAGTATGGAGAAACTGCATGGTGTGCTAACAGTGGCGAAGTGGATTGTCATAGGAGATGAGACTAAGGTGGAATGGACAATAGATGGTGAGTGCGAGGTTGAACAGCGTTGTGAGTCGATGACAAAGGAGAGGTTGAAGTGATTGTAGTTGTATGGATTGAATTGCGAAGGCGATAGTATGGATTCGGTTCGGGACGAACAGACTTAGGTTGGGTAATGTTAGGATTTCGCTTATATATTAATCGTAAATTGGTGTTAAATTAGTGACATCTTTAAGTAGTAGCATTATAAGTAGTTTTATAACAGTTTAGTTGTGATTATACCAGTTTAAGCTCGGAAAAGAACTGGAAGTCCGCTAAACATCTCGAATATTCAGCGCGGTATCAATATACGGGTTAAATGAATACGATAAGTGAGTTATTCAAAAGGTTAAGTACGCGAAAGACTAAAAAACGAAAATGAACAGTGTGATAAACATTAAGTGGCGCTAAAATGGAAATATTGGAGTGATTAAGAGCAAGTTAATAAAGAATTGTGGAATTTGTTGTTGTATTTTTAGGAAAGTTCATGTGGGAATATTTCTGATATATTCAGCAATTCCAGTAGTGGTGTTAAATAAATATTAGGGAATATTCTTCAAGCGGTGTGAGAGAATTGGTGTCGCCAAATTTCATAACGGTATTCACAATCCAGTGACACGAACCGGATATGACAGGCAAACGCTTATCACGTGGCACCTTAATACAGGGTTTTTCAATAAGAGCACTTCAACTTTTTTTTTTGAATAAAACACAAACTGTTCGACTTTTGAACTAACTTTTTTTTTTATTAACGAATTTGAACATATACATTTAAGTATGAAACTCGATTTCTTTTGCATGACCACCGCGTGCACGTTTTACGAAGTCCAATCTTTGAACCCAATTTTCGATCACTCTTTCGCATAAATCGGCCGAAATTCCAGCAATTTCACGATCTATATTGGCTCTGAGCTCTTGCAACGTCGCCGGCTTATTGGCATAGACCAATGACTTCACATAACCCCAAAGAAAATAATCTAGAGGTGTCAAATCACACGAGCGCGGCGGCCACTGGACGGGCCCATTTCGCGAAATAACACGCTTATCGAACTTAGTCTTCAATAACGCGATTGTATCGTGTGCTGTGAGGCATGTGGCTCCGTCCTGTTGAAACCACATGTCGTCCAAGTTCATTCCATTCAATTGCGGCCAAAAGAAATCGTTTATCATATCGCGGTATCGATTTCCATTAACAGTAACGTGGCGATCGTTATCGTCGATGAAAAAATATGGCCCAATGACGCCGCCGGCATGTAATCCGCACCAAACAGTGACTTTTTCGGGATGCAACGGTGCCTCATGAATCACGTGTGGGTTGCTTCCTCCCCAGTAACGCATATTTTGCTTGTTGACAAATCCATTTAGCCAAAAGTGAGCCTCATTGCTGAAGATGAGCCCAATTCACGAATCGGCGTCGCTTCAAATGGTCAAACGGCTTTAGTTGTTGTGTCAGCTTGATCTTATACGGATGTAGGCCAAGATCTTTACGTGAAATTCGCCACAATGATGTCACAGAAAGGCCCAATTGTTGCGAACGTCGTCTGAGAGACACATTCGCGTCTTCTTGAACTGAAGCCCTGGCGGCTGCGATGTTTTCAACACTTCGAGAACTTCTGGTTCTCGAGAGCACCGGAACATTATGTAGCAAAAACGTAGACTCAAATTTTGCCACTATACGGTCGATTGTCGAATGACTGTTAAATGGACCGTAAAATGGCCGTAATGATCTTAAAGTAGCAGCAACAGAACGATTATTTTGATAAAAAATTTGCACGATTTGCAATCGCTGTTCACGTGTGTAGCGTTCCATGATGAAATGTATACTAATAAAGTTTCCAAATGACAAAAGATTAATAAAAAATATGGCGTCGTTCGCCGCCCCTATCGGAATAAAGTTGAAGCGCACCTGTTGAAACATCCTTTATATAAAATGTTCTTATATGGCTTGAAATTTTAATTTATTTAATTCTTTTTCAATTATCCACTTGACAATGGCCAAAATTTTCAGTACCTATATTAATATCAAAATCAGTAAGACAATGTCAGCCGCATCAATAAATTTTCCAACAATATTAAGTTTTTCTCCAAAGTTTGTTGTTATATATTTTCCTTTGTGCAGCAAATTTTAATTCATTTTCCAGTAACATTTTAACCAACTAGGGACAAGACATATTTTCATTGTGTTTGGATCAAATTCAATTACTGGTGCATGTACTACAAGTATTAAAATTAGATTGTGTATTATTTTGATTTAAAATCTTGTTATTTAACCAATCAATATTGAGGAACAAATCAATATAAGCACAGTGGTATATTTTCTCGATACGTAATTGATTTTAAGTCAAGATACATTTAGATTTGTATATGTATTTTCCGATTAGTTTTTGTAGAGCTTTTTGTCCAAAATATCAATTAAATAGTTCTTTTTTTCTAATTAGGGATAACACAATCCCTTTATGCCTGTAAACGTATATACGAAATGAAATATACAGATACATCCATTTTCCATTCAATCAAATTGAAAAATTGAAATGATAAATTTTCCTTCCGTTCAAGATGGTGCGAAATAGGTTTTTAAAAATGATTAATTAAGTTTTGTTGAGGGCCTTGTATGTTACATTCTAGTGCGTATGTGTGTGTATGTGCGTTCGTAATTTATCTGTCAATCAGTTGTTGTTTATGATGATGGTATTATATTTATCGTCTGTGTTAGGATAATAGAAAAATCATTAGTTTTCTGAGAAAAATGTGTAATGTATGATAACAATGCTTAGCTAATTAACCATTTTGTTCTATCACGTCAGTAACCAGTTGTATACGTTCCATACGCCCACGTGCACTTATACGAAGAATCCCCTCTCAACTTCTACGACGAGTTCTTTTTGAATGAATTTGAAACTTCCATTACGAGTATAATTTTATGAACAAAAAAAAAACATTCCTATATTAAAATACTTTTGAAATTCGACTGGCATTACACAAAACTTGATTGATACATCAATTATTTAAGATACGAACACAAAGTAAACATTTTGTTCTTAAAAATAAGCGAAATAGCAAAAAATAAGTAAAACAAAAAACAAAAAAATACGAAAATCTTAAAATTCCCGTTGATATGTTATTTCGCAAGAGACTCGAACAAAAGTTTTACTTGCGCGAATATAAAAATATGGAAAATAAGCTTTTTCGTTCGTTTCGCGAAAATGTAAAATTAACTTTTTATTGAAACTTTTATTTTTGTTTTTTGCTTTCTATGCCATTGTTCACTGTTCAGTATGCTAACAGTTCACGATAAATTTAATACTGATTGAGTTATTTAAATATGTACACACAAATTTTAATGTATGTAAAAATGTTTGTGTCATCTTGAGAATTTTATTAAAACCTTGAAACGTTCCTCGTAAATATAAAAAGACTTTTTACTTGTTGAAAGCTTATAATTACATATAATATTTTTTTGTGGAACTCGTAATAATAAACTTCAAAATTTCGATTTTATTTAAATAGCGTTATAATTCGGAAGCGATTCTTATTCTATCTGTGCAACTTTAACCTAACCTATATAAAGCTTTACTGCATCCAGTTGCTTATTGTGAATATAATGAGCTTGTTCATCACTTAAACAATTTCCAGCCTTTGTTGTGTTAGTTTTAGAATCGTCCTCATATATTTAATGATAGGCTTATAATTCTGTCTTAAGTCTTTTGGATAGCAATTTGAACTTTCTTCCTTTTTTGAGATAAAAAGCACTTTGATTGCATAGGAATACCTTGGAAAGCATAAAATAACTTGGAGTGTAGTGTTTATACTATAAGTCCGCTGGTATGATCTGGGCCGGCTGATTTAAATGGGTTGAAGCCGTTTCTCGGCAAAAGGCCTGTTTTTGTCAACGTCAGTAACTTCTAATATGCATAATGAGCGTCGTTCCTGAATTGACCACCAAACAAAGCATTAAAGTTTCCTATGAAATGAGTTTCGATAAGAAGCTCTATGAGCTCCTTACTTGAAAATATCATTGAACCATCCGGTTTAGTCAAATAACTACTTAACCCTAAACCTCTTAGCATATTTTATAACAAATCTTCTTGGGCTTCTCAATGTCTATATTGAACTGCACAACGCCCATGAAACTCCCCAGATCAATGTGTCCTAAAATGTGATCAAATAAGTAATGTACCATTCAGCAAGCAATGGGAAGCATTCTGTTTGCATCTTAAGTTTCTCAACTAGATATTAACTATGCAGTCAGTAAGAGTCAGTAATAAGTCAGCAGATTCAATAATGATCCCAGAAGAGCGCATTGGCGAATAGTGAAAAGAATTATACGGTATGTAAAGGGAATTCTCTAAACTAACAACTTTACAAGTAACGCTGGTTACTGCGATGCTGATTCGGGCAATGATGAAGACGAAAGCAAATCCTTCACCGGATATGTTTTCATGCATCAAAATGGAGCGATATGTTGAATCACTCTAAAATGAGCATTTGATGAGACGACATCCCGTAACTGTCATTTATTGCAAAAACAACAGTGTCATTGATCTGGCATCAACAAACATTTTCGATGCCAGTGCGAGATATATAACTATATACATATACGAGTATATGGGAGATTCCATTAGATTTCAGGCAACCTTCTTAAATTTAAATTTTTTTTCTTTTTTATTGTTGCTCTGATACAAAAAGAAGACATGTGTATTTCTATTTTTTATTTTGACTTTCGAAATTCCCGTTATTCGATATGTCAGTTTGAACAGCTCTCAAACTTTTAATATTGTGTCCATACATAAAATGGTGTATTTTCCGTTGTGTAACAGATATTGCTTTCGTTTTTACTACGTTAGAAAGCTGATGGTTAACAAATTTATTTATGGTTAACAAATAATTTAAAAAAAATTTCAAAGTACCGTTATTTTCGAAGTTAGATAGATATATGTGCGCACGGCTATTTATCACTAGAGGGCGCAGCTACCAAAATCTTAATACTATTTAAACAGGGTTTGAAAGGTAGAGATTCAGCCTTTTAAACAGGCTGTAACTCATATTTTCACTGCATCTAGTTTGACTGCTACATGACTTTAAAGTTGAAAAATTACAAAATTTTCATTTTTTTCGTTGTGAATGTGAATCTAATTTAGGGAAAAGGGCGACATATATGCTATTCCTAGGAATAGCTTTGATCACAATTAAGTAGAGCTTCAAATGAGTCTAAAAGCAAAACTTTATGTTACATAATTTGAGCATCAGAGGATTTTAAAAATTATTTTTTTCAGTTTTATTGTAATGTATAACAAGTTTGTTTAAACTTAAAAGAAACGAGAATTTCTCGGTCCAGCACTAATTTCATGATTTTAAAACACAATAATACAATACTTGAAATGAGTCAACAAGCACAAAACACAGAATTTTTATTCATAAACAACTTTTATTTACAACTATGGAATTGTAAAACCTTTTAGTATTAATAAAGTTTAAAGTGCTAATATTACGAAATCTCTTATTTAGTAATTTTTTAGTTGATGTGTATTCTAATTTAGATTCATAGTCAAAGTTCACGGACTTGATGTTACTTGTAAATTTACACCATTTAAAAAATTCTTCTGGGTTATTAAAAAGACTATTGTCAACAGTTCTCAATGATGCTAATCTAGCGGTTCTCTTAATGGTGCCTCCTATACCATCTGATGGTCCCTTTTCATGGCTAGGAGCAAAGAAATTCCATTCGCAGTCAACGCCAAAACCCGCCTTGTGATAGTTGATGTCTACAAAGTTTTTCTTATTTTTGAATTGGGATACAGCTCCATTAGAAAAATAATATAATTTCGTCGGATTTGGATATTGAGCCCCATTTGCTTGTACAAATTTTATAAATTTCGTTTGAAAAGTGTACACTGCTACAGTATCATGCGTATCTACTTCTGAAATTACTGCGTAGGAGAGTATGCTTATTGAACCTGTTGCTGATTAACTGTAGGCTACGATCGGAAATAATGTTGCTTGCGGTGTAAAATAGTGTGCTGCTTGTACTTCATTCTGAGTGACAAATTTAAAATTTTCCGAAATATCCAAAATCACTACATATTCTCCTTCTTGTAAATTACTTCTTACTGACTTTAGATATGTTGACTGTTCTTTGGTTATGTAGTCATGTTTGCGAAGTGCTGCTAGGCCGAATTTTGAAGATTCTGATAAAATATCGGCAATTTCGTCAACTGAAGACGTGATCTTTATCAGTTTGTATATATTTTGAACGGAAATCCAATTATTGTATGCCACTTCATCTATTACTCCAGATTTTGCAGCATCTTTCGGTTGTTCTACTAATTTATATACCAGACTGTTACATTCTCCACATTTACCTGTAAATAAAGATAAAAGTAACGTCCATTTAGACCAATTTTAAATATTTTCGAATTGCATAATATAACTAATAATCTTACCTTCACAAGAATTGCACGTCAAATTTTCACAGGATATGTTCTTTAATAACTGTTTTTCATTCATAATGCCAGGATCGCAAATTAAAATTTTTGATATAATCGGGCATAATAAATTGTTATTCTGATGAATTATGCACAAACAAACATTATGTTTTCCTGGTTTTCCAGCTAATATGCATTCTTTTGGGCGAAGCTCGGCAAATTTGGAAAATCCAATATTTTGATTTGGATTTTGTTCCAAAAAATGTTGGTATGTCTCGGAAAAGTTGCATAAAACTAGCATTTTCTGTTTTTTAATGCGACCACTATCAAGATCAGGAACACTAACAAAGGGGGTTCCAGGAAGCTGACGACTGATGTCCATACTTCTGTAGAATTCCTATATTAATGTTATTGTTTCAGGAGAGACTCCAGATCTAGTTTTTGTAGGTCCTGGGAAGCTACCAAGTCCGTGGTCTTTGATGAGTTTTTCGACATTTCTGCCATATATTTCGAAGTATTAAATGTATCCATAATTTTAGCCACTGACCAATTCTCTGGTAACAAAGCTAGGAGGAACATTCGGTTTGCGTATGATGTCCCTTGCTATGGTTGTATGCTTCCATAATATTGTTCATGAGCTCATGTTCGTCCTCTGGCTCATCTATTGGTAATATTTTTGGAACCGGTATGCGTAGCACATTTTCACAAGTGAGTTTTACTACTTTTTCTTGTTGTTTTTTGTTACAACCTGGCTCAATGAGCCTGTGTATTTGCTGGTGATCCACTCAATCGTATACATATTTCAGAGAACTCTTCCATATAACCTTCTCGGAACATTTCCGATTGATTTGAAGAAGACCCAGATGATGATGGAAGTTGACTTCCAAATTCGGAAGCTGGGTTTGGTATAATTGGCACATCGTTTAGTTTGTATAATTTTATGCTGCATTTTCCACAAATTCGCTGTCTGGATAAATCGCAGTTTAAATACTTTTTGGCTTTTTCAGCTAATGCTTCGCTAACGGCTCTAAATTGTTGTTTAATACTTTTATGATTTTCCAATTCAAATGGATTACAATACTATGGATTTACCATCTTTTACTTTACGAAAAATATCTCACTTAAAAATTTACAAGAGCACTACTACGTCGTTTACTGTCAAGTATTAACTAAGTAAAGTAAACATTTATTCATCTATTTATATTGAGAACTGTAAAAGTTTTAAATGTAACATCTTTTATTGCCGTCAGATCCGATTATAGTTGACAATAGCAAACATTGGAACCATATGCTTCGATATAAAAAATCTATATTCGAGTAGAAACCTTAAATCACGAAAACTACCGAAACTACTTTATACTAGAGATATATAAAACAATGAGATACGTACCTTAGAGAGTAAAATAATGTGACTCACATAATATAACAAACATAATAAACAATAAACTTTACTTATATGGCAGTCATGTTAGTGCAATTTTGATGATAAGGGCGTTGTGTTTTAGGTTACCTTAGCCATGACTCATCCGGTACAATAAACTTTCTAACAAACTAAGTTGGCTTTCCTAGATATAAAAGCTCACTCGCTGTTATAATTAGACCAAAGTTATTTTACAATAAAACGCCGATAAAATTCCCTTATTATCAAGCACACTCTCCAAATCTCATTTAAAGTATTGGATGTTCAGGTTTAAAACTTAAAACACATTAAAATTGCGCTTAAGTTACATATTTGTTTTACTAAAAGAGACAATTAAATGCGAATTTTAAATTTTAAATCCTCTGATGCTCAAATTATGTAACATAAAGTTTTGCTTTTAGACTCATTTGAAGCTTTGCTTAATTGTGATCAAAGTTATTCTTAGGAATAGCATATATGTCACCCTTTTCCATAAATTTGATTCACATTCACAACGAAAAAATGAAAATTTTGTAATTTTTCAACTTTAAGGTCATGTAGCAGCCAAACCAGATGCAGTGCAATGAAGCATATGATTTATAGCTTGTTTAAAAGGTTGAACCTCTACCTTTCAAACCCTGTATAAATCGTATTAAGATTTTGGTAGCTGCGCCATGTAGCGGTAAAAATCCGTATCTTGCCATAATTTCGAAAATAACGGTACTTTGAAATTTTTTTTTAATTATTTGTTAACCATAAATATTCACCTTTCTAACGTAGTAAAAATGAAAACAATATCTTTTACAGAACGGAAAATACAACATTTTATGTATGGACACAATATTAAAAGTGCGAAAGCTGTTCAAATTGACATATCGAATAACGGGAATTTCGAAAGTCAAAATAAAAAACGAAAAACACTTTTGCATGCCAATATTACATAAGGCACACAAATTTTGAAAATTGCGAAAAATTCCCTGAAATATAATGGAATCACCCATATATATTTAAATATACACAACAATTTTGGCATAATTTTGTACCATGTAGATAATTAATATTCTACATATTGTGTAAAGAATGTGTGTCGACAATGAAAAATTTGACGTCGACAATGTAGAGAATGTAGACAATGTTGAAAAATATTGTTTCTGTTATCAATCAGTAAAATTGTATGATTTATTTGTTTATTTAACCATTTCGGTTTCATGGAATTTATTCCTACCCCACATATGAATAACTAGAACCCAAATTTATATTTTACAATGACGTACTGCTCCATACTTTAGTTGGGTTAGTACAATTAATGCGATAAATATCAGAAACCTATGTTAAAAGTAGAACTTTATACATTGTTACATTTGTAAACCAAGTAGCGCTGGTAAAATAAACTACTTTGAGCAACTGTTCTGCAATGAACAAAATCATCACTAAGCTATAAAAAAGCACCAGTTGATGAAAGTTTAAAAACTCTATCATATAGTGCAAATTTTATTCTGGTAGAACTACTCAAATACCTCAATATTTATATGAAGCTTGTAAATCCAGCGGTCAAAAAAAATTTCATGTGTCGCCATATTTGTAAATCGTCCTTTTGCTGAAGAAACGGATGGAATCCGTTAAACTTGAGTAATGAAGGTCGATTCAGTATCCGTTTCGAAGATGTACATGACATGACAGCCAGCATTGCACAGACATTTTCTTTCATAGCCTCGAAACCGCATTTACTCTTATATGAAGTTATCCCAACCCAGGAATTTATAAAATATATTTGTATTATAAATTTTTGGAATTTATGCCAGCCCAGCAAATAAAAAAAATCATTTTACTGTGAAATTAGTCTTAGCCCAGAAATTTAAAAATATTACATTATTAATCAGAAGTTAGCCCTGCCCAGTAATATAGCAAACGAAATCTTTCATTTTTCAAAAATTCTGTCAATTAATTATCAATTGGAATAAAAAACAAATATATATATATATATATATATATATATATATATATATATATATATATATATATATATATATATATATATATATATATATATATATATATATATATATATATATATATATATATATTTATACATCCCAAGTAACAATTCAAGTCGGTTTTACGTTCCGGGCACTCCAAAATATTACTTTGATGTGTTTTGGCACAGTGCTTGGTACGTACCAGGCACTATGCCAGGGACCTATTTGGGGAATGATTTTTGGTAGCAATGCACGTGCCTACAACGTAGCGCAAACGTTTTAGGAACGGACATTGGAACGTTCCAACATCGTTTTAGTTACGTTCCAATAACCACCTAATAATAAAACTAACACACTTAAAACGAAAATAAGTATTTGGAACAAGACTTATATATATCACAATAAATATTAGTATTGGTAAATATTACAACACTGTGTGTTTCTAATATACATTATGTTAAAATATTTTGGAAAATAAATAATTTAATGAAACTTATATTAATATAATAAATATATATTTCAAACACATTATTGTACAATACTATTTAGAATTTCAATGTGACGAAAATATTACTGATAAATATATTAATTTTGCTTCGAAAAAGAACAAAGCGCTAAATTTAAATTCATTATTATAAGAATCGCATAATTGAAAAAAAAAAAATTGCCACATCAACCATATAAAAAAATGTAAAAAATAGAATAGATTTTATTATTTTACTTTTTTTATTCGAATTGCATATGGCTGAACTGTATCTTTTCACTTTGTAGTAGAAAATACTGATTTAATATACTTTAATATGACAGTTACTTGGTCGTAAGTAAGGGTTACTATAATAAGTGTATATAAATATACTTGCTACTATAAATTGGTAATTTATACTTCAAAGTAGCAATCATCGATTCACTTTGAAGTTACGGCTACTTTAAAGTGGTAATTTTTACGAATATTTTACTTAGTAGTAGGCAATTTCTAACACATTTTCCTCTAAACCAATATCTACATATTAACATTCTTCAGAAGAATCCTGATTTATTTCTTGTGTTATAGAAAGTTCACATGGAAACGAATTGTTTCCGCTTGGTGTTTCTCTGTTCTGTACATCATCAATATCACTTGAACATGTTTTGTTTATATTCAATCTTTTATTTACTTTTCTATAATAAAAACTACTAGAAAGTCGGTATAATTTTACTTTATTTGTTCTAGGTAGCATTTTGATAATTATTTAGCACAATCAGAAAAAAATTGATTTTTTTTTATTTTATGTTAGATTTTACATTATGACATGACGGGTGACGAACAACGATTCTACTAAATTATAACATCAAAGTAATCTCAGAATGTTTGTTGTAAAGTAAATGCTACTTATTGGTAAAAATTGCATGTAAATATTACTGCAAAGTTTCGATTTTTGATAAGTAAGCTCTATCTAACTTTATAGTATATATCCTTAGTAGTGGAGACGAAAGTTTTACCTCATGAAACTACTTTAAAGTTATAGTTTTTATGGTGAAGTTAAAGGTTTTTAATACGTCGGGAAAACATCACCATTCTCTCTTGAAGTAGCGGTGACTTCAAAATGAAAAATGGATGACATTTTGACGTTCCCGATCATTCAATAAATACTTTAAAGTTTTAGTAACTTTAAAGTAATATTTACAAGTTATTACGACGTCTCCGCAATTTTTTAGTTACTTTCAATGTCACGAAAACTTTAGAGTAGCACAATCAGTAGCCTTTACTTTCCCCTTACTAAATTTATTACTGCAAGCACAAAATGTATATACAGTGATAAAAATAAGTAGCTAGTACGTGAAACTGACCTCCTCAAAGTTCCCATACCCTTGTTTGCTGTAGTACCAACTTTGATTGTTGCTTGGGATATCTATGTTAATGTACATGTAAATAAATACGAATATACATATGTATGATATATACGGGTATATATATATATATATATATATATATATATATATATATATATATATATATATATATATATTTATATATATATATATATATATATATATATATATATATATATATATATATATATATATATATATATATATTTCTTATGAGTATATAAAGTTTAAAATATTAAATTTTTTATATATAGTATATCTCGGATTGAGGCTTTACAGATTTTGAATGGGCATGAACACAGCTTATTTGAGTAAACATTTCAAGATGATCAGTATGTTGCAACTTGCCGAAATTTGGCTATGGGCTAAGTATTTCTAAGCATTCTCGAGAAATAAATCAGTTTCTCTTCCCGTGTGCCGAAACTAAAATTCTCTCGGATTGAGGCTATACAGATTAACCAACCAGAAAAACAACCGAAAATATTGGTTACTAGTGGAAGTTTTTGAGATATTGGCCAAAAACTGAAAATAAATTAATAAACATTTTTAAATTCTCAAAAGGATTGGTTATGAAATGGCCAAGTTTAGTCTAGCATGAACAGATCCTAAAATTTTATCCAAAACTTACTTTAAAATCCCCGATCAATACTACTATCCAAATTTCATCGTCATTCTTTTAGAATGGCGGAAAGACGGAATATTGTTAAATTTCAAGATTTCATTTACCGAGTTCCTTTACTTCGGAGATCAATCAATTTGTCATTTTAAGGATCACTTTTAATATTTTATTCCGTTGGGATGTTTTATTTAGTGAAAAAAGAGATACAAAATGAATTAAAAATTTCCGCTGGTAATTATACAAAATAAATTTTCTTTTGTGATGGTGCTGCCACTTACGGCGAGTAGCGATATCTCTTATTTTCCGCTGAGAAATTTCCGCTATCTTATACAACATTTATTTATTAAGTTGTGATGCGATCACTCACTTATATTGATTTACCCCTTTTTGTTTGTGTGTACAAATTTTATTTATTTTATAAGGGACTTTATAATCCTCTCATGTTATATTAATAAACAAAATTCAGTCCGTTTGAATTATTAAAACGAACTTCAACTCCTTGAGTTACGCCATCCAATTAAATAGCAATTCATCCGTCACTTAATTTAATCATAAAACAAAAAGCGTGAAGCTTGCTGAAATACACTATTTTACGTTTGTTGTCATCGTTCTTCCTTACGAAAATATGATTTCGAACAAATAATTCATAATGGCATACACAAATCGTATAATTTCTACCTTCGTAATTATATTTGCCCGGAAACATTTAATGTAAATAGAAAAGAGCTTTTTTTGCATTTTTACGACTCGTTTAATTTTTTGAAACGTAATTTGTATATCAAGATAAAAAAAAATATTTTTTAATAGCCAGGGGAATGCACATTGTATACCATTTAGAAATTATTTTCAAAAACACTTAGAATATTTTATATTATAGAAAACAAATGAAAATGCTTTTGTTTTTCTCACTCGAGAATTTTCTTTTGAAATCAAATTACCAAGTTCCATGACAATTTTTATTTTTGCGGTTATGTACACCACTATCGAATTGGATTGCCTTGCCATGCAGTTACAGAATACCAAAAAAAGTGTTTTTACAATTCCAATGAGAGAGAATATGAGTTCAAATAAAACGTTAGTTTCTTTTTTATTTTTGTTAGTCGCAAAGCACATAGTTTCAATTCGTTATGGTCCACTTCCGGCTTTATTTTTTTTTATATTTCCCATTTCGAAATTGTATTGTATCTTTTGGGGATTTATTTGCTATAAATCTTTCCTTTTTTCCACTCAGTTTTTTTTTTTTGGTTTATTTGGTTTTCCTCGTTTTTATGTGAAAAATAGCGGTAATAAAAGTTTTCTTATTTTTTATGAATAAATTTTCCACAAAAAATTTTATCAGCTTGATTTGTATGTTTTTATTTTAGAGTTATCATAATAATTTTTTTATTATTTTTATTAGGCCCAACAATTCAAAACAAAGGATCGCGTGCATAACACACATTCTTGGGAGAGGCACACATCTGATACTATTTGTTGTGTTAGATAAAATGTTACAAAATGAATACATTTTATGGGCTAGTAGCATTATTTATTGTCCTATCTGTTGACATTTTGGCAGGGTTTTATTATTTGTTGGTGGAAAATCAATAAAACATTGTATTTTGGTAAGAAAGATAATCTCGTCTTATCGAGGGATAATTAAATTTTTGAAATACCTTGGAAATGTTTAAAATTGAGATGATTTTAACCCAAATTGGTTGAAATTTTGAATGAATATTTCTATCCTCAAGTTCACGGAATAATGAATAATGAAATCATCCGATTTATGTTTTTGTTAAGTTGAATATCCAAAATTATGCGTAATACAGAAATTATCATTACATCCTCTTAAAGTCAGCGACTGGTGCGACATATGCGGACGAAATGTGTTTGGCTGAAATTTTTTTCGAGAAATGCTATTATTACTGAAGTAATTGAATCGGTTTTGGAGAACATGAATAACAAATAAACATTCTCAACTTGAACCCGATCACTTATATCCTCCTTTGAGCGGTTGGTAGTGGCCCTTAACGTCGTCACCCTAGTTGATCGATCTAAACTGGGTCGTTTGATTTTTTTAATAATTGATTGCTCTATTTACAGGAATTTACAGACAAGTCACAAACCATTAGGATCCCCGGAAATTAAAAGCCAACAGACTAAGTAATAAGTATAGATGGAACCGTACAAGCAAGATAAATGTTCTGATTAGTGAAATCGGACGGGATCGGTGAATGGTCAAAACCGAATCGAAAATAGCCGCTTTCTAACAAAATCATCACAAGAAAGTTCTGATCTAATTCTCTTACATCAAAAATAATTAAATATTTAGCTTTGCGTTATCTGGTTGTTATCTTTACATAAAATAGAGAGAGAAAATTTTGAAGGTTTAAATTGAACCTAACGCTAAACCTAAGAAATGCAAATAAATCATGAGCTAATCATAATAGGAGTATTGCGTTTATTTAGGGACTACCGAAAGGATCAGAGCAGATTTCTAGAATCCAAACTTGTGTGGCCTGACAAGAACGATTTTAAGATAGGTTCATTAAATTTAGTGGCAGTTTAAGCCACTACACTGACCTTCGCGAGCCAATAAAAGAGGGATATTCATTTTACTGTATATCTTCTCAAAACGGATGGCAAATATAGAATGTTTATGATAATTTCGTATTGACCGACCAAATGGCACAGTGGTTAAAGCTTTGGCGTTTGGATCGGGAGGTACCGGGTTCGAATCCCGATAGAGGCAGGATGCAAAGGGAATTTTCATCAACAAATTACGATTTGTGATGGAATGGAACACATCTATGACCCACTGTCGGAGTGCAAAACTCATGGACCGACCCATCTTCCATGCCAGTATAGGCTGACATGGAGCTATGCAATGTGCAGATGGTGATAAAATCGGACCTATATCCGTACGTCCTCGAATTGGCCTACACTGGCGAAAAAGTAAGGACGTAAATAAGCAAACCGCGAAAGAGTTGGGAGAGCCTTGGCCCCAGAACAGATAGCAGGGATAAATAAAAAAAATAAAAAAATAAAAAAAAATAAAAATTCGTATTGACCATTGAATAGACAAATTTATTTCCGTAGGAAACGCTTTTCGTATTTAAAGCTTAAATGAGCCCTTAAGGCCCCTTTTCTTACCGTAACGTGGTTTTAAAAACATTTCAAGTATTTAATTGGTCCACTCGAAAAGTAAATTTGTCGTGAATAATGAACAATTTATTTTTACATTGAATAACTAAATTTAAGACCC